>OX465296.1:26645205-27245205 GCA_949987735.1 Leucophora obtusa | reverse complement strand
TCCGAAAAATTTTCCTTATATTATGCCATATATAATTTCATCTAATTAGATATCGGCCTTCGTAATATTAGATATGGCATATATAATTATATATTACATAACATGGTTGATCTTATTGCACATATAGTTATATATAGAACTATATCTTAATATATATGGTGGCTTTTAGCAATATATAATTATATATGGTATCATTTAAACACTATATAATTATATATGGTGACAGTTAAACTAGATATTATCATATATGGTGCCATTTAAACAATATATGGTCATATATGGTACCTCATAAACAAAATCTTTCATTCAGTTCCAGATATGATAATATATGGTACTATATATAGTGCGATATATATTTATATATGGTGTTATATAAGCTATATATTATCATATATGGTGCCATTCAAACCATATATTATCATATATGGTGCCATTAAAACCATATATTATCATATATGGTACCATTTAAACCATATATTATCATATATGGTGGAATTTCAACAATATATGCCCATATATGGTACCTCATGAACAATATTTTTAATACAGTTCCACATATGATAATATATGCTACCATATATAGTGCCATATATATTTATATATGGTGTTATTTAAGCAATATATTACCATATTTGGTGCCATTTAAACCATATATTGTCATATATGGTGCCATTTCAACAATATATGCTCATATATGGTACCTGATGAACGACATTTTTAATACAGATGCAGATATGATAATATATGCTACCATATATAGTCCCATATATATTGATATATGGTGTCATTTAAACAATATTAATATATAGACATATATGGTATCATTTAAACAATATATTGTCATATATGGCACAATTTAAACAATATATGGTCAAATTTGGTACCACATCAACAACAGTTTGAATACAATTCCATATATGGTTTAATTTGAATAATGTAAAACTATATATGGCGCTATAAAAAATATTATCAGATATGTTACTTGCTATCTGTTGTATCGTTGTATCGTCCTAACAAAAAACAGAGTTGTTAAAAATTAAATTGAAAACATACAACATTTGAGAATAGCACGATACAACATTTTTACGTATGTTTAGTGTCCTATGTTTGAGTGTGCTAACAGATAAAAAACTGAATAAAAAATCGTTGTTAAACACAAATAAAAATTTTAACAACTCTGTTTTTTGTTAGGACGATACAACGATACAACAGATAGCACACCCCTTATGAACAACCTAAATGTTAACTTATAATAAAATAAAAATGTATTTCCTAAAAATAAAAATATAGTGTTAATTAATGTTAATATACAATAGGTTTAAGTTTAACATCCCAGACAGAAAAATATAATCGGCACAATGCTGACAAACCGTTGGCGATGGTCGGTTATGCATTGGCAGAACGTTGCACTAACTATCTTGGCAAAAAAATAGATTTCAAGAAACATTTTTGAAAAAATTGAGAAAACTTTTTTTAATATTTGCTTTTAAAAACATGAAATTTAACCCAGTCCACCAGATTGTCAGCCAAGACCTCTACACTCTAATCTAACGAGACTTGTTATAGATGTGTGATAGCTACAAATTAAATGAATGATAAAAGCATTTAGAGCTAACTTATAAGCATCGAAAAAAGGTATTCCAGAAATTATTAAATGTATTTTAGAAAATTTTAATTGTATATCACAAAATATTATTTGCACTTCAGAAACTACAATATTACGCAAATTTAATTATTTATTTATTTAGTTGTGTCCAGAAATAATGAAATCTATTTCAGAATTTCATAGCTAATAGAGAAAAATTTCTCAAATACATTTCATAATTTCGGAAATACGATTGATAATTTCTGAAATACAGTTTGATAATTTCTGAAATATAGTTGTGAATTTCGGAAATACAATTAATAATTTCTGAAACACAATTGATAAAACTGAACTTCAATTGACTAGTTCTGAAATACAATTCATAAATGTGAAAAATAATTGATGAGTTCTGAAACACAATTGATAAAACTGAAATTCAATTGATTATTTCTGAAATACAATTGATAAATTTTAAAACAATTAATACAATTGGAAATGGTGTAGAGCGTCAAAAAGATGTAAATCAAATTATTTTATTCAAAGATTTCAATTTAATAAAAAAATAAATATATAATTTTATAAAAAAATTTATAGAAAAAAAAAATTTTAATTTTATAAAAAGAAATTCATTTTGTAAAAGAAATGCATATTGAACTCGAGCCCTTCTGAGTTTAAACCTTATTTTAACAAAATATTGTAATTTTTATATAATCAGTGCTCTGCCAGTCTATTATTTTTTGAACAGTTGGCAATATATGTCTGGGATCTTATTTAATCCCAAATAAATGGAGATCTTACGTAGTACCCAAATATAATGCGGCATCTAATTTTATCTGTCATTTTTATGGATACTTTTAGGTGTCAATCCCCAAATATATTGCTGTTTCTAATTCGATCTGCCATTTTAATACCGAAAAATGCTGGATCTAATTCGATCTGCCATTTTTCTGATAAATTTAGATCCAAGTTTATCCCCATATATATTGCTGGATCTAATTCGATTAGGAATTTTTCGGATAAATTTAGATCTAAGTTTATCCACATATATATTGCTGGATCTAATTCGATCTGGCATTTTTCGGATAAATTTACATCCAAGTTTATCCCTAAATATATTGCTGGATCTGCAACTTTTTCGGATCAAATTAGATATAAGTTTATCCCCAAATATATAGCTAGATCTAATTCGATCTGCCACTTTTTCGGATCAAATTAGATCTACATTTATCCACAAATATATTGCTGGATCTAATTTGATCTGCCAAAATTGAGATCAAATTAGATCTAAGTTTATCCCCAAATATATAGCTGGATCTAATTGGATCCGCCATTTTTCGGATCAAATTAGATCTAAATATATCCGCAAATATATAGCTGGATCCGCCAATTTTCGGATCAAAATAGATCTAGGTTTATCCCCAAAGATATCACTGGACCTCCCAATTTTGAGATATAACTTGATCTTAGTTTATCCCCATATATACAATGGGATCTAATACGATATGATTGGATACACCCAATTTTGAGATCTAATTGGATCAGCTAGATATTATAGCAGATCTTAAACAATATCAAATTGGATATAATTAGATATTGCGCGAGATGAATTTTTTTTACTCGGGTTGCCCGTTTAAAACTGTATTGATAAATTAAAATTTGTAACGTTTTCCGAATTCTATTAAATAATATAAATATTAAAAATAATTTAAAAACTTGCTAATATTTAACTACGCCTCCTCCACCCACTTTTTGTAAAAATTAATTACCCGTGTAAAAAAGTTTAAATCTGATCAGATCTGCTTAGATCTTATTAGACATGATTGATCTAATTGGATCCGGTGACAGATCTGATTATATACGATCAGATATAGGATATGTGATATACATTATGGCCAGATCTGGAAGGATCTAGTGCCAGATATGTTCATATCTAAATTGATTTGTAAAATTGGGTGATTTTGTGTCCAGATATGAGAAGATCTGGCCAGATTTGGTACCAGATCTTATCCACTTGAGGTGGCACCAAAGAATTACTTGGTAAGAGGATAAATTTATCGGTATAAGTTCTTTAATTTTATTTTAAAGTTAAAATCAAATTGGATTATATTTGATGCGCCAGATCTACTTAGATCCGGTCAGATCCAATTATATCTCACATTTGTCGCCAATTTTCAGATCTAATTACATCTGATACAATCAGATCTATTGAGATCTGATCCATTGTCCACGGATAAGTGAATTAATTTCATTATAATTGCCTTCATTAACTCAGTAATTTTAAACGGCTACAATTTTTTAACAGGAAAAGATAATTCAGTGATTTAAAACCCATAAAATAGTTTGAAATCTTGACTGCAATCGTAAGAAAAAATGGTAGTAATATTTTATCCAGATTTGCCAAATATTTATTTGGAGAAAGAATCAATTTTTGTCCTTTTTTGCAAAAATATTTTAAAAAAATTATAAAAAAGTCTAAGTTTTTATATACTTTATTGATGAGAAAAATCTTTAATTCTGTGCTAAAAATTAGTTCGTTAATTGTATATAATTTATTAAAATCTGACCGATCGGAATATGAATTTTACAAATGTGCAAAATCGATGGTTTGCCAAAATTTATTCCGTTTTCACCCACAAAATCAATAATGACTAGTTTTTATTAAAACACTAGTAAATTTATAAAAATTATAGTTTCGGGGTTATATATATTTGTTCCTTTTACTCCTGCAAAAAGCACAAGGCCGACATAATGCGGGCGTTTGTTTTTTTTATATTTTGTTTTTAAAAAATTTATTAAAATCATCAATTGCCATATGATAATTAAAAAAAATGGTAAAAAATCGCCATATTTAAAAAAAAAAAAAAAAAAAATTAAAAATCGTTTAACTAAAAAAATAAATAAAAGTTTGTTATATTAAATTAAGTTTAGGCAGGGGGTTTCCATCAGCTTGTTTTAAAAATGCTTTATGAGCAAAACATTTCACGCAAGAAACAGAGGAAAAACAGAAGGAATATGAAGAAATTTAACAGCGAATGAGATAAAATGAAATAAGTCGGGAAAACAAAAAAAATTATAAAATCGTTTTTACAACAAAAAAACAATAGTTAAAAGCAAAAAAATTTATTTAAATTAATTAATTATTATTTATTTCCTTATTAAAGTTGTTTTTGTTACCGTTTTATTCAGTACACTCTAAAAAATTGTTGTAAATTTACTACTATAAAAAGGGTAATTTTTTGTGTAATATAACGCATAGTGAGTAAATATAAACACCAAATGCGTAAAATCATTTTGTACGCACTTTAATATACAAAAATACACACATAACGTAAAAATAGGCATTATGTGTTTATAATTAAACAGTTTGTGACTAAAATTAGTAGTAAATTCAAATTTTACTCACAAATTTTGTAAATATACTAACATGTAGTAGTAATAAAAATATTGACATTTCTTAATTTGAAAAATTAAAACAAAAAATACAATAAAAGAAAAAGTTATTAAAAAACAAAAAATTTATTAACAAAAATGAAGACAAATACTATAAAAAGTAAGGTTGTATTGCTGCAGCTGGAAAAACGAATAGTAATTCATACCCTATTACCCATTAAAAAAGGGAAGTACTCAAATTCCAAATGTGAACAAAGCCTCCACCAATGAGCAGGAGTCATTGCACTCAGTTGTTCCTGCGTAGGCCATATCTCTCTTAAGGCGTTTTCTCCCGTTATTGTTGACGGTTACTGCCCCCCTTTCAAAGAAGGCATTTTGTTGAGCAGGAGTCATCGCACCCATTCAATAGTTATAACAAATTTTTATATGAATTTTATACAAATGCCTTAAGATCCCAAAACGACTAATTTGGACATAAACGATTATGAGAGAATGGCTCGGATATTATTATTAATAAAATACGTACCAAAAATTAATTTGTTATTTTATTTAAAAAAATTTTTGAGTGGTGCTTAAAGTTAGCATATGCACTTTCTGTGGATTTTTGCGCATATTTTGTGAATTTTTACGCATTTTATGCGTACATTTACACGTGAAACGTGCTTTTTTACACACAAATTTAATAAATTAACACACTAATTTCAAAATTTCATTTAATTTTTACGCACGTTCAATGTAAAATTACAAATTATTTGTGCACCAACTTAAACACAATGTGCGTATTTTTTTTCAATTACGCACATAGAGTAAATTTACTCAATTTATAGTAGGAGTTCAGTTTCCTACTATAAGTTGGGTAAATTTCAACAGAATTTAATTAGAGTGTAATCACAAAAAAAAAATATTAACCATTTTCATTTTTCTTTTGTTTTTCTCATTCTTCACTGAAATTAACAGACCCGAGCATCCATACAATTAATTGAGCAGCATTTAACATAATTTCTTCGGATGAAAACTCTTTGCTTTAAATCCTTTTTGGTTTAGGTTTATATTTTGAAAAAATATACAAAATTTAAATTTACTTTAACCGTTTTGGAATAATTTTCTTAACGAAATGTCGCCCTACATGTTTGCAAAGTTTGGTTGAAAAATGTGCAGTTAATCAATGACAACGGTTTTAAACTTCTTTTAGAAAAAACGAAAAAATTGAGAAAAAAAAATCGCTAAATTGAAAAAAAAATTAAAATCCAGGCTTGCTCCATTCCATTTTGTTCTTTGTGTCTAGTGTTTTAATTCCACGAGTTCCTCGTTATATTTCACTCCATTTCGAATTTTTGTACCATATGTAGTAATGTGTTTTAATTCCACACACTCCTCGTTCTATTTCATTCTACTTGTCTAATTTTTAAATTCCACGCGTCTCGTTCCATTTCAATCGTCCCCCGCTCTATTTTATTCTACTTGTCCAATGTTTTAATTCCATTCATTCCCCGTACCAATCCATTTATTTCTCATTGCCTATTGTTTCAATTCAATTAGTGTTCAGTTTCCACCAGTTTCCGTTCCTCGTTCCATTAAATTTCGTTCCCTGTTTACTTCGATATGTTCCACTTGTCTAGTGTTTCAATTCCAACCCGATCCATTCCGTTTCCCAGTTTTAGCTTTCCAATTGCACTTGTTCCCCGTTCAATTCGATTTCGTAACACATTAACTAGTGTTTTAATTTCACTCATTCCCCGCTCCATTCCATATCATTCCACTTGTCTATTGTTTCAATGCCACCCGTTTCCCGGCCCATTCTATTTCGTTTCCCAATTTTGGTGTCAGAATTTGACTCGTTATTAAAATTTCAGGTTTCTAGCTAAAGAAGTCGGGCAGCACATTAAGGGGTTACGTTTTCTATTTTGAACCCCCATTTTTATCACGTTCCTGGTGAAAATTGTTACAATGTGCCTTAATATTGGATTAGCAACTATACCAGGCAATATATATTTAAAATTTCAAAAGGCAGGCCGTTAAGGGGGAGACTTTTCCTCTTTTTGCCATCTACATCGGAGGAGCAACTCAGATATCAACTTTTTAATTCCTAGCTCTAACGGTTTGGTCAGGCCGCAAAGGGGGAGACTTTTTCCCTTTTTGCGGCTTTCCGTATGAATTTTCAAAAATACTGCCTTAACCAAATTTCAAATGTTTATCTCCAGCCGTTTGTGCAGACCCGTTAAGGGTGACACTTTTAGCCTTTGGATGCCATTTTAACCAAGTTCCTCCCCGAAATTCCAAGAAGTATTTGGTCTGTTAGTTAGCCCACACTCCGGGGAACACAAAATTTAAATTTCAGTTTTCTATCGAAATTTTGGCAGGCCAAAAATTTAAAAAATAAAGTTTGTAATATTTTTGTACTTTATTTTTGTCGTTATGTTTTCATAAATTTACGTAAATCACTCGTTACACGCAAAGAAAAAACATGGTTGGGATGATCATATTCGAAGAGCATCAGTTATTTTTTGTTTTATGAATGCGACAATCATATTATGAAATACTTTTTTCTATCATAATATGATCCTTAAATTACATTATGATTCCAAAAATATCCCAATATTATCATTTTATAGTCCTGAATATGAAGGTGAGTTAAAAGGCTATGCACGTTTTGTTTTGTTCAAAATAGTACATTTAATTATTCAATGACTAATTAAAAAACTAAAATAATTTAATGAAAAGATCATAACATATTCCTAATGATTTAATAGATTTTTTCTTACTGCTTTTATCTTATTATTTATTATTTAGCAAACAGGTTCTGCTGTTATCAGCAATTTTTTCCTTACTTTACTTTTTCTGCTATTTGTACAGGTTTCTTTCTTTGAATGTAACATAATTTTACACTTACTAAAGCTATTTTCATAAAAATTTTATTATTTTATTAATATTTTAAGGTTAGGGACATACTTGACAACCTTAACCAAAAGTTAAATTTGTATTAAAAAATTCTGGTTAGTGTTTAATTGAAGTTACTTTTGGATAAGTCACCCGGAATATAGATAAATTAAAAGTTATTTTATTTTAAACCTTCCGCTATAATTTTTTATTAAAGTAAATGATTTTTCAGTTATTTATTATTACATGTGACCTTCTCCGAGAAAAGGGACCTAGTGTGTGAAAATGAAGTTTTGAGAATAACACATTTAAAGTTTCATAACGCATTATCACTTTGAACACACCTTCAGTTGGGAGATCGTTTTGTACGTTTTTATCGGGTAAATAAATTTTGATCAGAAATCTAACTCATTTCATCTTATTCTACACCCTTTTAGCTACCAGAATCCACTCATAAATCCAAACCCGTTTTTTGACACACTAGGTCCCTTTTCTCGGAGAAGGTCACATATATTTTGTTTGTGACTATTGTTATTATTATTATTTAATAACACTTAAAGATTTGAATTGCGGCAAAACTGCAATCTTAAACTTTTTGTAATACTATCTAATGTATTTAGATCATAAAATTTGAAATTAGTTTAGTTTTAAGCAATTAAATTTCGACAAACTAAAAAAAAAAAAACGAATATACCGGTATTTGTTCACTATAAAATTCCAATTTAGAATAATAAAAACAATTTTATGAAGATCTTAATTAAAATAAAAGAAGAAAACTGCATGAATATAGAGTGTATGTATTATATGACAGTTTCTATAAAACCGAATTGCTAACTGCAAATTTTTATTTTTAGACGAAGCTGTTTTATAAAGCAAATAACCCAACCAAGGGTTTGTTTCTGCAATACTAAGTAGTGGGTAAACTTGACTTAGCATAATTTCTTTGGAAGGTAAACCCAAAAGAGATTTTATAAAATATTTTTAAGCTTTTGAATATTGTATTGGAAGCGATGAGGTAAAAAAATCACTGATCAGTAAAAGATAATAAAATAATTAACTGACACAAATTTAAAAAATTTTGATACGTATTGTTTTATTACTACCGTAGCTTTGGAATTTCTCATAAATGAAACTTGAAGTAGGCCTGTGGGAAAACAGGGGTCAGTTGAAATGTGAACACCTGTCTCGTAACTGATGAAAGCTGGACTGGTCTGCAAGAACCTATCCTTTTATCAAATGTTAGGAGTATTAGGGCGCACTTTAAATTACGAATTGTCGAGTTTAAATTAAAATACCCTCCACCCATGTGAAAATCGAAATATATATGAACGCACATGATCATACATTGATTTGTATATGATCATTCATGGTCATGCATAGTCATATACATCCTTGTCTAGTACGATGTATGACCATACACGATCTCATATATTTTCATATATCTTCGGATCCGAAATTTGAGGATATATAACCGCACATGTTCATATATGACCATATATGCTTATATATGATTCACATATGCTCATATATGATCATATACGGGCATATACCTCCATATACCTTCAAATTTCGGATCCAAAGGTATATGGAAATGTATGAGATCAGGCATGGTGATATATTGAACTATGCATTGACGTATATGACTATGTATGCCCATGCATGATCATATACAAGTCAATGTATGATCATGTATGTTCATATATATTTCAATTTTCACATGGGTGGGCAGTTATTTTTTTTTTTTTTGCTACATTTATTCTCAAATTTACGAATTTGAAACAAATTTTTTTTTAAAATCCTACCGCTTCCGAAGGCCAAAGTACTTATCCCGCGATCGGTCAGAAAACTGTATAATATTAAATTGTTACAAAATAGTTTTTGTAATGTTAGTGTTGATTTTTCGTAAGTAAAAAGTTCAATGATCGATCTCTACAGACGCTCAGTCGATTTTTTCAAATTTAATTAGGCCCTTTGCGTCAGTTCTGTGACTAGTTCTTTTGCGTCAGTACTGTGAGAAGTTCTTTTGTGTCTGTCCGAAATTCCAGAATTTATCGATGAGTCAATTGGTCTCAAAGGATCTATCCCATGACCGGTTAAAGATGTGCATATCACTAGAATGATAAAAAATATTTTTGAAGTGTAATTGTTGATTTTTCGTAAGTAAAACGTGCTGTGACCGTTCCCAACTGACGCCCGGTTAATTTTTTCAAATTCACGTGTACCCTTTGCGTCAGTTCTGTGACTAGTTTATTTTATTCTTGTGAGAAATTCTTTTGCGCCAGTCCTGTAGCACTTCACAAAGGGCAATTGCCCTGCTTCTAGGACAAAATAAAAGTTGCCGGTCACTTTCATTTAAAAGAATCGGTCCAAGGCCTCGTCATGGCCTCGCAGAGAGATTATATTATTGTCATATAATAACGGCTACAAAACTATGTTCCCTACTGCCATACACGATTGTTGCAACCAAATTATTAATGTATTAATAGTACTTAATAAATAATATGGTGCCTATAAATCCTTTTATAGTTAAAATATCTCTTTTTGCGGTTATATATTATTCTCTTGTCAACAATCATGTATTATCTGGAGAATCATATTCCTCTCTTCGAATTACTACGATCATGTTATTATCTGAAATGAGAGAGATCATGCATGCAAAGAAGAGAGCATCATATTGTGATAGTTTAACAGAATCATGTTTTGGTTGAAATATGGAATAATTATAATATTATCCTAATGATCATATTATTATCCTAATGATCATATTATTAACCAAATGATCATATTTTATTATAATATGATTGGTAATAAACATATTTATAATCTCTAGTATCATATGTTCACAATCATTGGTATAGTTTCGACAACTAAAAAGGTTAGTATATTTTTTATGAGTGTCTTCTATCAGTTAGCTTCATTCTTGTTTGAAGTTTTGTGAAATGAAGTTGTAAGAGGCAGCCAAATACTCGTAAAATAAAACATATGAAACAAAAAGCCATAGAAAATAGAAAAACAACTTATTAGTTTTCATTTTAATAGCGATAGTGTTTGTGAACGAACGTATTCGTTTTAGTCTTGTACGAAAGTAAAATTGAAAAAAATTAGAAAAAATATAAAAACTGCACGAAATTATCATATTTCTAATGATCATAATGTGATCCTAAATGATCACAAAATTGTCCACATTACCATAATATGATCACTGGGAATATATTATGATCTTTAGAAAAATATTGTAATCATTAGAAACATACTATTATAATTTCGGATGCGTTGTGGAATTGTATTTCTAACAATTTTTTTCTAAGCGCTGATGTCACATTTTCGTAATATAGTTTTATTTCATTTATTTAATGCGTAAATTATTCATTGAATAAATATGTACTATTTTAGATAAAAAAACAGCATATCTTTTTAACTTAGCTTCAAGGGAATGCTGGGAAAATCCCATAGGCATCAGACTATGATATGTCGCACTGTAATATTGTTACGAAATTGGATTAGTCTAGTATAGAAAATTCTGAAATTTTAGGAGAAAAAAATATCCCCAGAAACTGAATTTACTAAACCTGCCAATCTGGCAGCACTACATTTAAGTATAATGTTAAGTATTATAATGTTAGTACTCTGGGTGTTTCCGAAACTCTCTATCACCACGGAAGTAAAACTATAAAAAGGCTGCCACCTTACAAGTAGAGTCAGTTGATTATTAGCGATTATGTAATTCCGTTGGGCTTTAGTAAATCGTTGTGTTTAAAATCCTTGGTAAACTTGTGTGGGTGTTATACAGTTGTATAAGAATAAAGTGTTAAATAAATAAGTGTATAAGCTCAAAATAAAGAAAATAGTGTGTGTTATTTAAAATGCAAAGAGCACCAACCCGGGTTATCTAAAGGAAATAAACGAACGTTTTTATAACGTAAAACGTAACAATTGGTGACAGCGGTTTATTTTGATTGCAATAGAAAAGAATCTGGTTTCTTTAAAGAAAATAAACCAACGTTTTTAAAAGATAAAAACGTAACACTGTGATAATATAATTTTGGAATCATAATGTAAGGATGTTAAAGATCATATTGTGCTAAAAAAGGAATTTCATAATATGATTGTCGTAATCATAAATCCACAGATATATGATGCTTTTCGAATATGGTCATCCCAACCATGTTTTTTCTTTGTGTGCAGTAACGGCTTCATTTCCTACAGGGATTTTAGTGCTGTATTAAAAATTTTATATAAAAAATTTTGCGTATGTGCAACAAATCTCGCTCTTCTGCATGGCGGAAAACCTATGACTTCTTGTGACATGTGACAAAACTAACATGGAAAAGTTTTATGAACTCTTCTAAAAACACAGTGTGTGGACTTGTTCTAGAACTTGTTAAAACTAATGTCATAGTTTCGAAAGCTTCTAAAAGAAAAGGTTCGGTAACATATTCCACGTTATTATTATGAGATATCACACTGGTCGATTTTTTTAAAAAATAATAATTCCATGTTAAAATGGCATGTGCTTGTCATATTACATGTGTAGTAATTTCCCTTATGGTTGTATCTCAAAACTTCAAGCTTTTTAATTGTAACAATAACTTTTGCTGGGTTTGGTATTATAAAAGTATATTAAAAGAATCGAAAACTTGACTTATGCTAAACATAAGTAAACACAACTATCAATTCCTGGACTTATTTATGTGTATATTACTCTAAAGATATAAAAACGTGTTCTCCCGTAAAGTGACTGCAAGAAAAATATGTTATTAAAAGCTATATTACAAGTAGTATTTGAGTTAATGTAAGTCTTCCAAGTGTTTAACATTAAGGTTTCCCTTAGGAAGAAGCTCTTTTACCAACCAGACCAATTAAGTAAACAGACAAATACACGCATGCGCCGAAGACGAATGTAGTACATAAAAGTATTTTTTTTTTTTTTTTTTTTTTTTTTTTTGAAAAAGGGTTTTACAAGACTTTTAAGCATGTTTGCTGTTCAAGAAAATGTTAAGTTTAATTAATAATATTTTTTCAAGATTGGCAACCGATACCTTTATATTACGGTTATCCATTGCAAAACGCTTTCAAAGTGATGAACGATACCAATAACAAAACTCTTAATTTGAAAAATACTGATATTCTAAAACTTTCCTTTAATACCGGTATCGGTTTCTAACAAAATATTTTTTTTACGTTTTTAACAAAAATATCTGAATTTTGATTTAAAACAAAAATATTCAAAATTTTAAATTAAGAAAACTTTATCTGTGTTTGTTAATAAACAAAAAAAAACCTTTGCTAGTTGGCGTTTCTTTTTTAAATTTTAAATTTATGTTTGCAGGAAAATATTTTTTTTTACAAAAAAAAAAAACATTATTTATTGTGCTATAATACCGGGATGTATAGGTATTGATGGTAACGGTAATACAGATACCGATGCGAATAAAATATCGTTTCTGATACCTATCCCGAAACAAACAAAAAATTTATACGAATACCGTTATTCAGTTCGGTTGCCAGCCTTGATTTTTATACCCTACACCACTACCTGTATATTGTTAATAAGTTTGTGCAGATGTTTGTAACACCAAAAAACACCTAGACCTACCTTTTAGTATTCCGATAGAGTCAGAATTTCTTTTGATTCCATTTAGCGATGTGTATTCTTATGCACATCCCTACGGGGAATGTGGGGTCAATTGCCCTCCAGGGACCTATCCCGTGACCGGTCAACCGAAGGCATATTACTAAATTAGTACAAATATGTACAAAAGGGCATGAATTAATTTTCTAAGTATTTTCCGATACGTTACTTTCACTGTTGCTTTTAAAAAACGTGACCGATACCGAAATAAAATTCGCGGCATATTTTTTAAAATATTTTTTTATTTATTTTACTCTTTTATTTATTTTGAACTTTATTTTTTTACGATTTGCTATTTTAGCTCTTATTTTAAATTTTTATAATTTTTTGCTAAAAAATTTTAAGTTTTGTATTTTCCACGTTTTTTAATGTTAAAGCTGTATTAGTTTTAACAATTGGTATTTCATTTAATTTTCTTTTTACCTTAAGTTAAATTTTTTAAATTTTTATTTATATTATCAGAGTTTTTGAGGTAATTTTCTAATTTTTAATTGATTTTTTAATTTAATTATGGCCAACGCAAAAAACGAGTCAACTGCCATTAAAGGACCTATCCCATGACCGGTCAATCGGGGGCATACTGAAGGCACTTCCACTATATTTGTCTATGTGTTAGTGTTGTTTTCTTTTCTATTTTTTTATTTTCCATTTTTTTATTTGCTTGTAGTGTTTGTTTTTTCTTTTTTATTTGAACAGAAACGAAAAATATGTAACTTTACCATCAGCCAGCCATCACGCATAAGCAACATTAGCTCAGACGGTAGAGCGTTTGCCTTACAAGCAGGGGGTTGTGTTATCGAGCCCTACTTCGACGTTAAGTAGATTATTTTTAATTCTTAATTTTTTATAAGTTTATTTGAAAAGCTATTTTAAGACACACCACATTACTGCCACAAGGTGTCTAAAATGTGGCAATTGGTCATTTCCAATGACAACGCCATGTTAAAGTGATATGTCTCTTTCAAAGAAAAATACCGATTAACGACCGGTCTCCGCCCCCTTGGGACCTATCCTGCGTGTCATCTGGGACCGGTCCCTTTCCCCGTAGGGATGCTACAGGTCACAAATATTAAGATATTGTGATGAAATTTAGTACATTGACTTGAGCACAAAGAATATTGATTTTTCTTAAGATTAATCCAAGTGTAGATCCAGCGCCCATCTAGAGCCCCCCCCCCCCCCCCCCCCCACAAATTGGCTCTTAAGCAAGTTCGCGCGCTACTGATCGAAAATATGATGATATTTTAATGAAATTTGGTGCATTGAACACATGAACCGACTGACATATATTATTGAGTTTCGTTAGAATTGGTCCATGTTTAAACCTAGTTCCCATGTAAAGCCCCCAAAAAATTGGCTCTTATGCTTATTTGTATGCTACAGGTCGCAAATATAAAGTTATTTTATTAAAATTTGGTACGCTAACTTACATGGACCCAAGAACAGGTCTAGTTGATTATAGATAGAATCAGTGCATAATTGGACCTAGCGCCCATATGGACTATATTCTTTTAAATACACTTTACATTTAGCAAATTAAAATTTTCTAACTGTTTGTCTAATTCCTTACCATTTTATAGAGAAATGTTGACACCATTTCAACCTATTAAAATTTCGGATCCAAACATTAGTTGCCTTTCAACCAGATTGGTGTAGGATATGATATAGTCGGTATACCCGACTTCATCTTTTTTACTCTTTTTAAAATATGGATGTGTGTAATAAAATTTATAAGATTCTCATGAATTTGTTTTAAAATATTTTTAATTACAGGCAACAAAAAAAAAAAGGGTTGAATAAGAACTTGCGTATAAAATGTAAATCATAAACATTTTCCGTTTATATATTTTTCTCTTTTGACAATCAAAATTGTGTAGCTTTAAAGTGTTGTATTTCCACTTTGTAAAAGAAAAACAAAAAAATTGGATATAAGAAATGTTGTATAAACTGTCAGGTGTCAAAGTGACAACTTGGCGGTATAGTTTATCTTTAACCTTTTAAGAGACTAAATATAGTAAGACTTTCCAATAAGGAGCACTTTCAGTAGCAGATATATTTAAATGCTTTAGTTGCCAAATCGATTAACTCCACTTTCAGAATTTTATAAAACTTTATAATTTCAAAACACTTTATTGACTCTTGTATAATATTTAAAACCAATTTCTCCGATAATAAATTTTAGCACTACTAAATGACAAAATTTAATTTGCAAATCTGCCTTTTTCTATCGACAGGCTTCATCAGTGATTTTCCATTAAATTGTATTACTGTTTATATTTTATTGCCAAATTGTCTCTATATGATAATTTTTCAACAACCCGTCATCTGTAGGAATCGAACCCATGCATTCCTACATTACAAAGATAACTATACTAAAGCCAATACTAAAGCTTATCCGTCTAAACCAAGTAAGGCCTTGAATGTAGTGTAGCTTATTCATAGTTTTCTTTCTTATTCAGCTTTCTGTTATTGTTTTTTTATTTTCAGAAGTGATCAAACAGACACATGCATACATTCTACTTTAGATTTTTTATTTATCTTCCAATCTCCTCCGTGTCTCCTTTTTTTTCGCAAATGTTGCCACACTGACGTTTGGTTTTTACTTTCAAGAGCAGGCAGCTTGCGTATATATTGGAGACGGGTTGCAGCAGGGCAAATTTCATAACATGTTTTAGTACAGTGTTGTTTTTACGCCATATAGACAGCTGCAAAGAATTAAAAAGCAACACTGTACTAAAAATAATGTTGATGCTAAAAAATTAGCAAAACTTCTCTGTGTTACACAAGCGTCTAAAAATCTCAAATCTACGAAAAGTTTGTGTTTTTTTGATTCTTGGTTGACATAACCGAGCCCTTAGGGCCTTATATAGTTAATTAAAGCTACTAACTAAAGAACAAAGTTCTGTATTTAGTTCAAATTAAACATTATATAAGCTGTGTTTTCGACTTAACTATATCCGTTAACTCATAAAAAAGCTCAAAGTGCATAAAAACGAGTTTAAGACGAAAACTAACACATGGCTTTTCGTATGCACGTTAACTTTCAACACGGATAATTATCAACGTTGAAAACTCAACGTTTATATATTTTCACATCTAACGTAACTTATTCGCATTACTTCCTAAAAACTTTTAATTATCCAGTATTTAATTATAAACATAACCTGTGTAAAATTTTTTTATACTACAATCGGTTTAATGCAGATTTGCTTTAAATACTTAACGTTGATAGGCATGAGACAAAATACAGCTATAGTTAGGGTAGAAGATTAATTTTGACAAGAATCAGTGTTTTTGTAACAAAAATAATCTCTATAGAAATAACGCAACACTTCACTGAAGTGTTTTAAACAATTAGCCCCTAAATATGATAAAATAACTTACGCAATTACGCGAAAAAGCTGTCAAACCCCATAAAATTGATTTTATTTACCAATTTCGATTAATCGGTTAATTGTATTAAATTATTCGTTATTCGAAATTTGACACTTTAAATTATTCGAATAATTATTGGAAGAAATTTGCTCGATTAATCGAATAACGAATACTCCTTAATACCGATATTTATTCAGGCTTTATTGAAATCTGGGGGAAGCTACTAATGGACTCTCCTTGTTACCCATTTTTTTTAAAATATGTTATCAATCCTAGTAGGGTATATAATTCTATTGATTCAATGAAACATTGGATTGCATCCAGTTTACCATGGAAAGAGTTTTTTCGGCCGTATGTAAAATTACCTCTAGAGCCTTAGGTTTTTGTTATTTCCTCGACAAAGGATTAATTTCTAATCGTTAATTTCATTGATCTCATGTTATTTACTACTTTTAAAATAAAACTTGATAATTTTCTTTTAAATTATATACATAAGCCTTAAAAAAACAACCCTGTCATTTAACAAAAAGTGACAAGTGGCTTTAAACCACTTAATAGACTCCATATTTCTTCATTTTGTTTCTCTTAAGTTGGTTTCATATCATTTTGACTTTTTCGACAGCGTAGGTTTGTATAAATAATGTTTCTGAAAAATTCAGTGGCTAAAAAAATGACAATTTTTTAAAATATAATATTTAATTATCCAGTATTTAATGTCATTTAAATTATAAAAACATATTTTTTATAGTTATTAGCTGTAGAACAGTAGTAGTGGTGGTTGACTACGAAACGAAATCAAAGCTGCACCCTATTTCAAACTCAGTTGACATAGTTGTACTTGTATGAGTTTTTTTTTTTTGTTTCTTTATTGCAACTCTGTATAAGGTGTTGCAAATTGTCAATGTAATCGATAGTGGGTATAAATTTTATTTTATTTTAAGTGGGGTTGCAATTCGAAAAAATAAAAAATTGTAGAGTAAAACAAATATATTTCGTACCATTTATAACATATCGGTATTTTAAATAACAAACTTGTAGACATTTATCAACAAGCTACTTAAACATTTAAACATGATTGTTTGGAGTTTAAACATTAAAAATTTTAACATTTTACTAAAACAAATGTTTCGAAATAAAGTTGTCACAATATTAAATGAGGTAGACGAGTTGAAATACAAAATAAAGGAGGGGAACATCTAAAAAAGGATTGAATAACCAATTAAAAAAAAAAAAAATACTTGTATGTATGTGGAGGAACATTTGAGAATTATTATTTAATTAAAAATAATTTGGATTTTATAGATTTGCTGAACGAATTTGATGTCAAAATGTGGATTATTGCCTCTACTTTGACATAAATTTGCACGATTTGTATGCATGATTCTGGCGTCAGCCTGTTCACAATGAAATAGAAAACCAAACTGAGCACAATTTATAATAGTGTTGCCAGATATGACTAATCTGTGACCTTATCGGAAAGTGTAACCTCTAAAAAAACACCCTTTACATGATTTTAAACTCAAACTAACCGAACGCCAGTTTTATTGTCATTCAAAACTAATTTTTTCAAATATCCAAAATACTTATAGGTTCTCCAACATGTTTTATATCATACATGGGACTAATGAATTAGGTGGACTAATTAATTGACGAATTCATTAACATTGATTGATATAAATGGTAATGAAATTATTTTCTTTACCATTGTTTCAAACTAATGTTAATGATTTTGGAATTTGATTTCATTGAATAATGACAATGGTTTTTAATTTCATTACCATTGATAATGTGTCAATTAAAAAAAATAATTACCATTGACGATAAGCTTTCCGAGGAACGTAAAAATGCAGAAAATTCACTGAAATCAGGGTTGGAAATTGTCAAAATTTGAAAAAATTTACAAAATTGAAAAAAATCACAAAAATTGGAAAATATTGGGAAAAATCGTCAAAATTTGAAAAATCGTCAAAAATTCGAAAAAATCGCCAAAATTGAAAAAAATCGTCAAAATTTGAAAATCGTCAAAAATTTCAAAAAATCGTTAAAAATTTTAAAAATCGCCAAAATTGAAAAAATTGTCAAAATTTGAAAAAATTTCCAAAATTGAAAAAAATCATAAAAATTTTGAAAAATCGTCAAAGTTTGAAACATCGTCAAAAATTAGAAAAAATCCCCAAAATTTCGGTTTTACAAAATTGAAAAAATCGCCAAAATTCATTTCTCGCACAAATTAAAAATCGCTTAAATAAAATTTTAATTTTCCATATCTCGAAAACTATAAGAGCTAGAAAAAAAATTACTGCACCAAAGGTCAAAACTCACAACCAATACCCCGATAGCGAAATTAGATTTTAACTTGCATTGCTAGATTTTAAAATCGCGTTTTTCTCGCAAACTAAGCCACGTAGAGAGAAAAGGGCTTTTATTTGGAATATCCCCCATATCTCGAGAACTAAATGAGTTAAATGAAAACGGACAACGGTTTTGAAACAGGGAAGTCATAGTGAGTCATCTGCTGAAAAATAAATGCGAAAATAGCTTAAATAAAATTTTAATCGTCCATATCTCGAAAACTAGAAGAGCTAGAGGAAAAATAACTGCACCAAAGGTCAAAACCCACCACCAATACCCCGATACCGAAACTAAATTTTGACTTTCGTTGCTAGATTTTAAAATCGCGTTTTTCTCGAAAACTAAGCCTCGTAGAGAGAAAAGGGCTTTTATTTGGAATGTCCCCCATACCTCGAAAACCAAATGAGTTAAATGAAAACGGATAACGGTTTTGGAACAAGGAAGTCATAGTGAGTCATCTGCGGAAAAATAAATGCGAAAATCGCTTAAATAAAATTTTAATCGTCCATATCTCGAAAACTAGAAGAGCTAGAGGAAAAATGACTGCACCAAAGGTCAAAACCCACAACCAATACAGCGATACTGAAACTAAATTTTGACTTGCACTGCTAGATTTTAAAATCGCGTTTTTCTCGAAAACTAAGCCTCGTAGAGAGATAACGGCTTTTATTTGGAATATTCCCCGTATCTCGAAAACTAAATGAGTTATATGAAAACGGAAAAAGGAAAAATAAATGCGAGAAATAAATTTTGGAAATTTCGTTTTTTAAACCTGGACTATTTTTTAAATTTTGCCGATTTTTTCTAATTTTTGTCGATTTTCACAAATTTTTACAAGTTTCTCAATTCTGGCAATTTTTTCCAAATTTTGACGACTTTTTGAAATTTTGACGATTTTGGTAATTTTTTCAAATATTGGAAATTTTTTCAAGACGATTTTTTCAAAATTTTTACGATATTTTGCAATTTTTGCGATTTTGTCTAATTTTTGACGACTTTTTTAAATTTTGACTATTTGGGCAATTTTTTCAAATATTGACGATTTTTTCAAGTTATGACGATTTTTTCAAAATTTTTACAAAATTTTTCAATTTTGGAATTTTTTCAAATTTTGGCGATTTTTTCTAATTTTTGCATTTTTTTTGCGATTTTTTCTGGTATTTGAAACTTTTTTTAATTTCAGCGATTTTTTGCATCCATGTGCGCGCACATGTGCATGTGCGTTCCGCTTTTTAGCTTTTTAGAAAAATGTTTATATTTTTGGCTCGCTTGAGGGCTTTTCCATCCCTGATTGTAGCTTATGTTATATATTAAGATTTTTGTAAACAAATGGTTTTTTAATCAATTGTAGTTAGTTTTTTTTATACATTAGTGTGATTTCATTACCATTAGTAAAGATTTTTCTAATGAAAAATATTTCATTACCATTAAATGGTAATGAAATTTTTTTCGTTGTCATTAGTATGAACTAATGGTAATGAAATTTCAATGGTAATGAAAAATTCCCATGTACGTTTTATATCTATACCAGCAAAGTCAATTTTTCTGGATGTCAGTTAAACTTGGTTTAGTTAAACCGTAAATGAATTTTGTCTGCTATTTCCAAGTTTATTAACAAAAATTTGTCGGAAGAACTTTTTCTCATTAAGAATTTTGCAACTTTTTCAAATAAAACAAAATAAATCACATTTCAAAAGCAGTATTCGAATTATAAACTGGGTAAACTAAGTTCAAAGATAATCTACGTCCTAAAAACTTGACTTTAATGTGTCTTCGAAAAACCTTTCCCTAGATACCCTATTTGTTATAGTTTCTTTGATAAAATATAACAAAAGAAATGGAAAATATGAAAAGGGACAATTTTTTGATCCCTTTAATATGATATTGGGCAGCTGGAAAAAACACATGTCTTCTAAAACGTTTTCCTTTACAATATATCCAAAGTTCATTGATCATGCGGATTGGGTGACTTTCCTTGTCAGTTCTGAATGATTGACAGTTTGGCTTTCGTACATTTACTAGAGACCTGTTTCCGTCCTTTCAGAATATTGAATTTATGAAACCAAAGAAGTTGCTCCAAATATTTCTCACTGTTATCTCTTATTATATTGGAGATCAACTCTCGCGATATATTTCGAGCTTCTTCAGGAATCTTACCATGTTTATTGTAAGAATAAAAGCTTCTTGCCAGAAGTGTGAGAGATGGTATTCCTCGATATATTTGTAATATGTGGTGTATTCATTCCGAAACATCATTCCATAAATTTGCCAGGCTTTCGATCATTTCAAATTGCGCGTACTGGTTTCAAAGATTGCTTAGCGAATTTTATACTCTCTTTTTTAAAGCGGTCTACCACTTATATCCGACTGGCAATATAATTCAGTTTTTCGGGCAGGATCTTAAAATTCCACATAGAGCCTTAGGGTCGCATGTCAAGGTGAGATGGTCAGATGGAGTGAAGTATTTCTGATACCGGTTAAGTGAATGAAGACAAATGAATACTTCTGAATAATGTGATTTGTGCAATTGACATCACCCTTATCAGAACATCATTCATCATCGGATCTGATCCATTATAGATTCTATAAATACGAGATTACCGGGGTGGCCAGCCATACACCCCCAAACCATTATGCCTCCTCTACCGTGTTTAACTGTTGGCACAAGATATTCTTTATTTAACGCAGTACCAGTTTTTCGCCAAACTAACTTCTTTCTTTTTTTCCAAAAATGCAAAACTTGCTTTCATCCGAAAAAAACAACATGTTCCCGAAACTCTGGAGGCTTGTTTACATACATATTTGCAAAGTCCATACAGTTTTTTCTGTTTATATCAGAAATAAATGGCTTTCTACGTGCTACAGCCATGTTAGTCAGATTTTTTAATATTTTATAGACTGTATCTTCATGAATTTCTTTGCCGAAGGATTCTTTGATATTAGAACTGATTTGGAAAGCGGTTATTCTAGGATTCTGTTTCACTGGCCCCAAAATTGTTCGCTTCTAACGCTCAGTAAATTTAGAAGGTCGTCCAGAACGAGGCTTTGACAAAATAGAATTGGTGGATTTGAAGTTCTGAACGACGTATTGCACTGAGTAGTGGCTTCTGCCTGTTGTCCGAGCTATTTCCTGATAAGATTTTCCCTCATCTCTTAGCTTTATTATAATTTCTCGCTCGTCAGCCCCGATGTCCTTAGTTTTTGGACTCATCATAAAATAAAGCTTCCAAAAGAAAAATAAGTAAGCCAAATTAACTGTATACAACCAAGTTTGCTTTGTACTAAAAAAAAATCAGTGTAACACACATGTATGGCATTATATAATACGTGGGATTCCCCTATTTGTAAATGTACGAATAATTTTTCTGGTGGATAAAGTTGCCATACTGCGTTTTTTACGCTCTAAACCACCGTAAGTTGTTTTTCACGTGGAAAATATTCACTCAAACTTTAAAGACCTTAAATAGTGACTTAAATTCTGAAAATGGGAATAGTTTTTACGTAATTAGGAAGCCACAGTCACAATAAACCCAAAATGTTACTTTTTCACAAGAAAATTTGCGTGAAAACAAAGTCTACACAATTTTCACGTGAAACTCATTGTCGTGAAAAATTATTTTTTTTATATGGAGTATAACAGTTTTTTCACGTGTAACACGTAAACACGTAAGTAACAAACTTTCGAAATTATTTTGAAAAACTAGTAAAATAGATGACATAACAATGTTAAAAATACAGTTAGCCGAATTCTTTTATTAAAATTCTTGTAGACGTTTAAATATTTATCTTGAGGTGTACGGATACTTTTTCTAGCAAGTGTATGTGAACGTTTTCTAGTCCAATAACGTAGAACGTCGTCTGGTCGACGTTGCCGGCTCATCCAAGATAATTTCTGTTAGTCAACATTATCAGTCAGATTTATCTGTATTGGAAGAATTAGTTTGAAAGGAAATTCAAAAAAATTAAAAAGAAAACTAATTTATAAAAAATAGTTTTAATAAACATTCAGAAAACATATTCGTGCTGACAACCGAATTTATAGCCAACCAAATGGTTCAGTTGTTGTAACCGATTTTTCAGTTTTGACAACCGAATTATTGTTGGGGAAACCGATACCATGTTGTCATAATGAAATTACTATTGTCTCAATAAATTTTCAGTCGTCAGAACAGAAAATTTGGTTTACCGCAATCAAACCATTCGATTGGAAATAAAGGCGATTGTCAGCACGAATTAGTTTTCTCTGTGAATTTTTCCAAAGTAGCAAACAACAATACATAAAAAAAGTGAAGCAATGGCTGTTAACAATAGTTAACTTATATTTTCCGTTTCTAATTTCAAAGCTCACGTTTGTTAACATAGTGTTAAATCTCTTGTTGTAACAATTTTAACACTTCATATTCATCTTAATTATTTTGAGTCTCATTTGAAAAACTTGTTAAACTAAAAAAAAATTTCACACCTATATTTCAAACAAAATAAGAGATGACATTACAAACATCCAACAATATCAAGTACGTGAATTGAATACAGTTAAACATAGACATTACAATACGGCGATTAGACTAGCTTCAAATTTTCGACAGTTTCATTGGATAAAATAACAAATTAAGTCTGGCCCGTAAATGGCGCCCAATATGAGATACCAAATAAACTTTTAGTATCTTTGCTTTCACAAATAATTAAAACAAATTGGAAATTCATTGAAATTTTATTTAATTTAAAAAAAATCTGAGGATTTATTTAATACAAAAATCTTCCAAAAATTTCCCAAGTCAACTTAAGCGTTTTTGTGAAAGTCCACGGATATTCTTTTCTAAAATTTACTAAATTTTATTATATTTTTTTTTTTTTAAGTTTTGTTATTAACAAGATTTTCATTTTAACTCGAAGCTAAAATAGTTTTTAGACAAAGTCTAAACAGATCATAAACTACTACCATATATTAACAAAATTACAGAAAAACCCGACAACAATTATGACAAAAATGCTCTATAACTGCTTACTGCATTTCAAATGTAAGGTGTTAATGTTGCTTTAGTTTAATGTCTAATTTTTAATTTTTTTTGTAACTAAAATTAGAGCAAATCAAGATGAAAAAGAACGAGTTAGTTGTTGTATAAAGCGGCCTTTAATAATAATAAAATATATAAAAAAGTTTGCGTGTAAAGTTTAATAGACTTTCTCTTAATTGACAGATAGAAAATAACATTAAAATAGACAGATTTTTCTTTAGTTTGCTGTTTAAAAAATACTGATAAAAAAAGTGCTTCTACTTCTACTACTGATTCTTAGTTGAGGAGGAAGACTATATTATGTAGGAAAAGCGGTTTTTATTATTTGATGATGAGGCTTTTCCAAAGAGATGACTCAGTTTATCATTAGAGATGTATGCATTTTTTTTTTCGTATACAAGACTGTAGTACTACCTGTTATTTTTATCGTGTCAACTCGATTCTTTGAGTAATTAAACAAGAATGAAAACAAACTATAAAAAAGATTAATAACCATTTAAATTAGATTATCATAAACTGTAAATAACATTAGCATCCCATTCAACACAACGAAAGACGAAAAAATTGATGCCAACAGCAGCAGCAGAAACAAAAAAGAAAGGCCATTAGCCAACTTTAAGATAAGAATGTGTGATGAAAAAAATCCAAATCCTGTTAGAAACGACAATAAACTGTAAAAATTCTTAGAAGGGGAAATAACCCTAAAGAAATCTAAAATTTTCCAATGAATTACCGCTATAACTTTTTGCTATAACTTAGCTTTTAGTTAGTTCAAATAACAAGAATAATTAATTAAAAAAAAAAAATAATTTCATTAATTAAAATAAGTTAAAAAAAATTTTAATAAAATATCGCCATATAATATACAACAAAAAGTAAGTTTAGAAATTTATGAACTATTTTAGAGAAAAAAATTTCCTTAAACTTAGTTCAGATTAAAAATTAAATGCAAATTTACTAAAGTTCAGAGCAAATATCCTAATCTGAAGATATATATAATTGAAGATAATTTTTAACTTATTCACGATAGAGTCGCTACGTTTTAAAAGTTCATCTTGACAATCTGTTGATTCTTAAAAGAACAATTCCAAAAATTTTATCTTTAGGACTTTTTCTACAATATAGTAAAATTTACTATTTGGTGGAAAAAGTTAATTTTTACTAACTTTAAGATTATTTTTTTTTCTGTAGCTTACATAAAGTAAAATTTTTCTTAAACCTTTTCTTTAAATAGACTATGTATTACTAATTTTTACAATAAAAATATCTTCATATTAGGATATTTGCTCTAAACTTTAGTAAATTTAAATTTTTTCAATGAAAATGTGCTAAGTTTAGGGAAATTTTTTCTCCGAAAGTGGTTGATAAATTTCTAAATGCACTTTTTTATTTTATTTGTTTATTACAAATTTTAAGGAAACTATTTCTCTGAAAATAGTCCATAAATTTCTAAATGCACTTTTTTATTTTTTATAATATGGCGATAGTTCTTAGTGTTTGTTAAATTTATTTGAACTAATTGAGAAAAAGAAGTTTGTAAAAATTATTAATTCAACTTAAGGAAATTAAGAATATTTTACTAATTCTTGGTTTTACATTAAGAACATATGTTTACACATTTTTATTAAACAACTTTTTTTTTTAACTAAATATAAGTTATGACATAATGAACTAATATTACAGACAAAAATTCACTAAAAATTATCTAATTGTTTTTTTCTAAACTAAGTTTAAGGAAAAAAATCTAAGCAATTAGTTCGATTACCTAAATCTATCCTACGGGAAATTTTAACAAACTGTCACCGAACTGGCCCCTTTATATGAAATAGACTGGTTACTTTTACATGGAGTTGTCATAGGAGGGGAAAATTGACCCCTTGTGACATGTCACAAGACAAATCCTGAACTCTCATAAAAAACAAAGTTCAGGGACCTGTCCTGGGATTTGTCTTGTGACATGTCACAAGGGGTCAATTTCCCCCTCCTATGACAACGCCATGTAAAAGTGACCAGTCTATTTCATATAAAGGGGCCAGTTCGGTGACAGTTTGTTAAAATTTCCCGTAGGGTAATTATAAATACGTTTTTACTATTATATGAACACAATGGATGCAAATTAGTTTACAGAAAATAGAAAATGAATGAATGATTAAAGACAATAATTTACTAAAAATATTCTATTTTTTTTTTCTGAACTAAGTTTTGGGAAAAAAATCTTAGCAACTAGTTTAGGATTTTCTTAAATGAATGAGCTGACATTAAAGATAATAATTTACTAAAAATTATCTAATTGTTTTTTTTTTTCTGAACCAAGTTTTAGGAAAAAAATCTTAGCAACTAGTTCAGGATTTTCTATATCTAATTATAAGTATATTTTCACTATTATGTTAAACAAAATGGATGAAAATTAGTTCAATGGAATTAGAAAAATTTTCTTAAATGAATGAACTAACATTAAAGACAACAATTTATTTGTTTGTTATGTAAACTAAGTTTTAGGAAAAAAATTCTTAGCAACTAGTTCAGGATTTTCTGAATCTAATTATAAGTAAATTTGTACTTATGTATGAACAAAATGGATCCAAATTAGTTCAATTAAAATAGATAATTTTATAAAATGAATGAACTCACATCAAAAACATAATTTACTGAAAATTATCTATTTTTTTTTCTGAACTAAGTTTTAGAAAGAAAATCTGAGCAACTAGTTCAGGATTTTCTAAATCTAATTATAAGTATATTTTAACTATTGTAAGAATAAAATTCATGAAAATTAGTTCAATGAAAATGGAAAAATTTTCTTAAATTAGTGAACTAAGATTAAATGCAATAATTCACTAAAAATTATGTAATTGTTTTTTTTTCTTAACTAATTGTTTTTTTATTTCTTTATTTATTTTTATAAAAAAATCTTATCAACTATTTCAGGATTTTCTAAATCCAATTATATGCAAATTTTTACTATTTTCCGGGAAAAATGGATGAAGATTATTTCAATGAAAATACATAATTTTCCAAAATGAATGAACTAACATTAAAGATAATATTTTACTAAAAATAATCTAATTGTTTTTTTTTAAACTCAGTTTTAGGAAAAAATCGTAGCATATAGTTCAAGATTTTCTAAATCAAAATGATTGAACTAAGATTAAAGATAATAATTTACTAAAAATTATTTAATTATTGTTTTGTTTTCAGAACTAAATTTTAGCAAAAAAATCTTAGCAACTAGTTAAGGATTTTCTAAATCTAATTTAAGTAAATTTTTACTATAATATTAAACAAAATAGATAAATATTAGTTCAATGAAAATATAAAAATTTTCTTAATTGAATGAACTAACACAGTAAACAATAATTTACTAAAAATTATCTATTTTTATCAACTATTTCAGGAGTTTATAAATTTAATTATAAGTAAATTTTTACTATTATATTGTTAAGAAATTGGATTAGTCTAGTATAGAAAATTCTCGAATTTTGAGAGAAAGACGTCCCGTTAGGCGGGATTTACTAAACCGTTCAAACTGGCAGCACTGCATTTAAGTATAATCAGTATAATGTGTTATAATTTAAGAAGCACTGGAATTTTCTACTGTGTTCTACAACAAAGGCCGTTAAGCTATATAAGACCACACTTAACGAAGGAAGTAGAGGTTGCGCATTAGTATTTGTGGAGTGAAGATTATTAGTGATTGTGTAATTCAGGCGGGCTCTAGTAATCGTTGGTAAACTTGTGTGTTATACAGTTGTAAAGTATATAGTTACACAGTTGTAAAGTAAATAAATAAGTGTATAAGCTCAAAATCAAACATAAGAGTGTGTGTAATTTTTATTGCAAAGAGTACCAACCCGGAGATAAACGTACGTTTTTGAAGGTAAAAAGTAACAATTGGCGTCAGCAGAGTAATTGGTTATTTTGATTGCAATCAAAAAGAAACCGGGTTGTTTAAAGGAAATAAACCGACGTTCTTAAAAAGTAAAAACTTAACAAGAGGAATAAAATTGATGAAAATTAGTTCAATGGATATAGAAAAGTTTTCTTAGTTGACTGAACTAACATTAAATCTAAATCCTAAATCTTAGTAAATTTTTCTTTGATCGAAATAATTTTTTCTTTAAAAAACAGACTTTTCTTTAGGGATACAATAAACTACATATTTCCAAGTATATGGGCTATTTTATTTATTTTTACTTAACTTTAGAAATTTTACGTGTCTGTTCCTACAAAAAGTCTGTAACTCTTAGTTGTGACTGTATTTCCCATATGTTCGTTGTTGCAAAGTCACAATAAATTATATTAATTAACAGTTTTGTTTAAAAGCTTTAAAAAAATAAGTCCGCAATGGTTGGACTGTTACCCATGAGGTTGCGGGTTTGATCTCCAGTGACCGCAACAAAAATTTTGAAAAATAATGTTTATGATTTCCCTATCCCTCATACATATCGCAGCGTCCACCTTCGTTGTTCCCATAGCACTTAACCCCACCGAAGTAAAATAATATAACAGGGCTATAAACTAAACAGCTTCAACAAAGTTTGCCAACTCACAATCAGATGGCGCGCAACAACTATATTAAGATTCAACATCTCGCGCAATTACATATTTAAAGCCCTTCCTCTTTCACCACGTTTCATCTCTTCTCTATCCTCTTTCCAAATAAAGCAACTCGTTAATTAATAGGACGTATTTCATGACTGCTGCTTCTCTTAAAAAAAAATTATAAAATTGACAAATAAAATTTGAGTTTTTTGAATTTTATTATTATTTTGTATGGAAACTTCAATATGAACGAGTCACAAGTAGAAATAGGCACCTTAATTGTATTCAAATTGGGAAAATTTCTTTAAACTGGAGTAATGTTCTCTTATACCAACCTATTTTTCTTTAACGGCTGAGTGATTTATTTTGAGAGAGAGGACAACTATCTTAGAACTAACTCTTAGATGTGAAATTTGTTTTTCCTTCCTTTATTTCATACAAAAAATTTAAGAATTCGCTTTAAAAATTTTTCTTGTAGGTGCTGTTTTAACGTAAAAAGTTAAAGTGGATATAAAAATCTAGCTGGCATAAATAAATTTCGAAGTTATGACCAATTAAGTTTATAAGTCCAACAAAAGGTGTGAATTTTTTATTAAATCAATGTAAACTAGGTGTATGAGTGTTGCGTTTTAGTGTTAATTAATTTTATAACTTACACATTTTCTTTAACATAATTGGTCACAGCTTCCAAATTTATTCATGGATTTCTACGATATATACGAAGATGTTTTTCCGTTAAAATGTGGCCTCTGCATTAGACTTGTGTCGTTCGCGAACGAACTAGTTCAAGTGTACTAGTCACTCAATTGAACTAAAGACCTAGTTCACTAATAATCGTTCTTTTAGTTTAATAGTTCACTTTATTATCTTTGTTCGGGGATAATTTTATTTCTTTTTAATTAATTAATGGTGTAATGGTTAGCGCGTTGGACTGTTACACGTGAGGTTGCAGGTTCGAGCCCCAACCAAGGCAACAGCAATTTATGAAAAATAGTAATATGTATGAGTTTTTTCTATCCCTCATACATATCGCAGCGTCCTCCTTCGGTGTTCACATAGCACTTAACTCCACCGAAGTAAAATAATATAAAAGGGCTATGAACTAAAAAGCTTCAAGAAAGTTCTCCAATTCACCATCAGATGGCGCGCAACAACTGTTCTAAAAATTCAACATCTCGCGCAATTACAGTTTTGCCATATTTGAAGCCCTTCAACTTTCACCACCTTTCACTTCTTCTCTATCCCCTTTTCAAAAGAAGCAACACGTTAATTAATAGAAAGAATTTCCTGAGTGTTGCTTTCTTTAAAAAAAAAAAAAAAAGTTTATAGCTAACAAAATAACCAAACGTAAGATCAAAAAATTGTTATATGAGTATGAACGATTGAACGAAATTGTTAAAGAGCGAAGAACGAACAATACAATAAATTCAACTAGAAGGAGCGGTCACCAAAATGAATTAGAGCGTATTATTTCTGTAGAGCTAACTAGTTCTGTACAACAAATTGAACTAGAATGAGCGATCAGCAAAACGAACTAGAAGGCCCAAGTCTACTCTATTTTAAAAACAACACTGTTATCTTTTTTTTTTAAAGATTTCTATTTTTTACGATGTTTTAATGTTTTAATTTGTGTATTTTTAGTTTAAAATATATTTAAATTTCTTATCCTTATCTGAAAATGAATTTTTAATACTTTTAGTATCTCTTATTGTCCTTTTCCTTTGCAAAAAAAAAAGAAATGCATCATTAAAACTTTTTATGTTTAAAATTACATGAACCTACCGACTATAAATGTCAGACAGAATTCTAGAGTTCTTAAATGTAATAAGGTCTACACAAATTTCTATGGCTTAACATATTTTTCTTTGTTGGCTAAAAGAAGACAAAAACTAAACCCACAAAATACAGACTATAACAATGGTTAAACTTTTGTTTCATTTGGTTAGAGTTGGTGTGGTGGTGCTGAAGATACAAATATACAAGATGATATTTATTATATCTCATAAAATATGCAATTTTATAGCTTTGATGGTAACAATAGTTAAAATGTCAGTACATCACACAGTACAAAAAGCTAAAAAGGTAAATGTCTGGTGGTTTTCAGTAAAGCAAAAATATACATGGGGAGTAAATATCAAGTCGATACATATTTTTTAAAGGTTTTTGGTAATTTTGTTCATGATTTCAAGGAATAGAGGAATTTTATTTATATTCTTATGTTGTGTGGGTTTTTATTTTATTGTACAATAGAAGGGGGACGTGGTAAGGAATTAGGGGAATTTTTTTATTTTATTTATATTAAAAATTAAAGACTTAACTTTCTATGTTACTCTATTTTTGTCTCTGTAAATTCATAACCTCCTCTGTAATATTGTTTATATTATTTAGGCCACCAAGACTGGTTACCAAGGAGAAGAGTCAATTTGCTTTATACTTACTTTGACACCTTCTAACAAAAATAGTCATATTTCTTAATATTAGAAGTTGATTGCATGCTTAAATTTTCCATTTTTTATGACTTAACATAAAATGATTTATTGAAGCCATAGACTAGACTTGTGTTAAGGTGTACGTTTTGGTTGTCTAAGTATAATTTTCAAAGTTAAAAGACATGCGTACGTTATGCTGTTACTTTAAGCATTTAAATAAATCTTAATATAGCGTGTTTTCGGCCTTAAAAGAGTCCCAGTTTATACACGCACCAAAACTTAACTATGAGCCGCGAAAGGGAAGTAACCTAAGCTAAAATTATTACAAAAGTTCTTTTAATATTAAAATTTTTATAAAATATTTTATAAACAGGTGGAAAATCTTTTAATATATTCAAATATGTAGAAAAAAGCAATATTACCTCTACAAATTTTTTGTAGTTGATGCAAGTTGAAACAATTGAATTTGACATTTCCACTTACCTTTGGGTTTTTATGAACAGAATGATAAAGGGAAACCGAAAACGGAATATATGTCTTTTAATATCAACTGCTATCTAACTGGGCATGTGTAATAATGGAAATTATTAAACACAGCTAGATTTGGTAAAATAAATTTCATCTTAACTCAATAAATCAACATGGATAGTTCTCATATAGCTTTCACAATTAAGTTGTGTGTTAAATAAAATATATTTACAATTAACACCATAAGATATAATGAATGTTTATGAAGGTCGTAGTTAACCAAAAAATTTCTTCTATAAAGCCAGTATCTAATAGCGTTTTCTCTCTATTCTCCATGATTAAAAAAATTTATAATTTTTCTATTCATTTAGAAAAAGGTCAATAATCTTGAACGAATAACCCTTCATAAATATATTTAAAAATCTATATTTTCTTGATTTGATATGGCTTTCAATATTTAATGAAACATAATTAATTTTTAGATCATATTTTGAAGGTGTTTTTATTTGGCGCCCAACGAAAATTAAACATTTTAATGAATCACTCTAATTTATTTTTGTTTAAATTTAGGAAACTAAACTCCTACTATATATATGGTAAATTTACTCCCAGTGTGTTAATGAAAAAAAATTACACACATGATGCGTATGGTAATTACACACAAAGTTTGTAAAATTACATTGAAAATAAGTAAAAAAAAATTTAGAAGTGATGCATAGTTTTACCATTCTTGCGCCTAAATTTACCAAATTAATAACGTTATACCGGCGAAAAATAAAGGAATAAAATTACTTTTAAATTTTTATTAATAACACTGTTACATTTTAAAAACGTTGGTTTATTTCCTTTACAATAAATAAACCGGGTTCTTTTCTATTGTAATCAAAATAACCATACACTCTTGTTTCTTATGCACTTTTTTATTTAACACTTCATTACTTTACATACAGCAGTATAACACACATAAGTTTAGCAACGATTTACTATTGCTCGACTCAACTATACAAACGCTAATGCGCAACTGACTGCATTCGTCAAGTGGCAGCACTTTTATAGTTTAACGGTTATGGTTGTTGAACAAGCTAGGAAATTCCAGAACACTAAAACCATAACGCTTATTTTATTCATAGCAGAGCCCCCAACCACTTAACATTATACTTGAATGTAGTGCTACCAGATTGAGGGGATTAGTAAATTTCGTTTTTCGGGATATTTTTCTTCTTAAATACCAGAATTTTCTAATTCAATTTCGTAACAATATCTTAAATTAATGTGACATGTTATTATACTTATATACTTCCTGAGGTCTACCTTTTCCATAAGAAGTTGCGTCGTAACACTGTTTTTCTTAACAAGTTTCCATAGGACTTTCGTTTGTTTTAAGCCCGTATTTGCGTTTCACTTTTTAATTTCCAGGTCATCAAAATGCTTCCTTATATTCTTGTATTTTCAATTAATATAGAACAAGTGATCCTAGATGGGAAAAGTGATCCTACCCTGTCAAAAAATTCCATTGTGACAATCGAATTTTTTTCAACCCAATTGATTCGGTTGCTGCAACCAACGGAATTGTTTTAAGAGTGTATTCTCACGACGGCACTCAGATATTATCATCAGGCCGTGATCGGTTATCGCAACCGAACTGAAATCGAAATTCGGCACCCAACCGGATGCAGTTGTGGCAACCGAATTACGGGGTTACGGAAAAAAATTCAAATGCCCCAACGGAATTGTTTCGAGAGTGTATTCTCACGACCCCACTCAAATATTATCATCAAGCCCTGATCGACCTTTTGCCCCAACCTGTATAAAGCTGATAGGCCGATCGAAGGAATATGAATGACAATTGTTGCTTTCATCTGTGAAAGAGTAGATAGGATTAAAAGTTTCACCAAGAAAGTGCTTCAGAATGATGTGAAAGAAAGAAGTAGGAAGAAAGGAAACATGCGGTAACCCTACATTTAACTGAAACTCATGGGTTGAGAACTCATCTTAATAGCCTGAGTACTCAGTTAATCGACTTTTTATTTTAATCGATTTATGCAACCGATTAATTTTCTTAATCAAATAGTCGAATAAAATTTAAAAATAATCGATTAATCGAAAAACTTGTATGTTAAATAATATATTGTACGTATAGTTGTTGTGTTTCTTTAAATAGTCTTGATAAAATCCAAAAATTATACTAAAACCTTTAGACTACTTTCACTATAAACTTAATGAGAATTAGAAATTTAATTAAACTTGCAATTAGGCAAATATTTCATTTGTCAAAATCTCTAATTTCATTTTAAATTCCTCGTAAAAAGATTTCTCTTTAAAGATACCATATAAAAACCGTATCTTCATTAGTTTGTATTTAACATCATGAATATTAAATTGATTTTCATATTAAAACTTGCAATGAAAATTAATTAAAACATCATGTTACTAAGAAAATATCTATCATCTTTGGAAACTGCAGCCAAGCAAAAATAATAATAATAATAATAATAATAATAATAATAATAATAATGGTAACAACAACAGCATGACTGAAACAACAATAATATGAAATTAAAGGAAAAACCTTTAATGCCACAATCTAGACAAAACATTTGTTGCAACCACATGTATTTTGTGCAACTGCACTAAGTGAGATCTTTGGGTTTTATGCTGGTTACATACAAGTTTATTGTGTTACACATGTAATGTGTAATCGAAGACAAAAGCTAACACTCTTCTGCTAATATTAACAATATTGACTTTATTTCATTTATATGAATCGAGCAACGTATTCGTATGAAAACCAGATATCAATTACAAATAAGGCGTTGCCAATACTGTTAATATGCGAGAAGCAAAGGAAACAGTGAAGTGAAGCAGAAGCTTTAAGAAAATGAAATTAAAGTATGTTTGAAAAAGAAAAAAGATGTAAAAAAATATTGTAACTTATTTTTTTTTCTTTCAATATGATATGGTTTTATTTCTATAAAAAATAAAAAGAAAAAAAAAGTATTCACAATGTGGCTGAAATATGTGGTCACTAAAATGGAAAGAAGCAAAAAGAAAAAAAAAAAATGTGATATAAAAAGGAAACTTGATGTTTATGCACAGCTTGAGGTCTGGTTTTATATACAGCGCACATAATTTTTACAATGAAGCCCTTTTTAACTTATAATACAAGTTTTTTATTTTTTTGTCCATTTAAGGCTGAAAGTTGGTAACAATTGTATGATGTTTATAATAAATATAAGTGATATTTTTTACCCTACATTACTAAAGAAAAGTAAATAAGATCATAAATTTGGTTAAAGTATTGAAAAATCCAAGAGTTAAAACTTCTAAATTGGATTAGATGAATGAAGTCAATTTAAAAGTCATTCTAAAAGAAGCCTTGATAGGAATTAATTTATTTAATTTAATATGTGGCTAGATCTTCAGGGAAACCAGTGAAATAATGTAATATAAACTGGCACTTAATGTTATATGACACTGAAAAGTTTGAATTAGGCGCCTGAGCAGAGACAAATGTTAAATAACCAAATTGTCGACTGTTTGTTAATTGGATTTTCCTGCTTGTGACGAAGTAAAGTAATATTGGTTATCAGTTTATCGTAATGCTTAACCATTCAAGTAGATCATGAAAATTTAAAATAACCATAACTCCGGGAAGGCAGTTTCAATTAAGGGTGCAATAAATGTGTGAAAAGCGGGTCTAGGTCAAGTATTTTTGGTATTAACAAACATCAGTACAAAGTCGGTATAGCCTCTAATACATAAAATAATCCCATAAAAAAGCGTTTTAGAAGTTCAAATCCAAATCCGATTTTACTTTAAATATTGGAACGTATGTGGATTCCTGGATATATAATTTTTGTTAGGAGAGATATCCTAGTTTCCGAATTAGTAGGTTGCATAATTTACGGTTCGACAATTTTTGAGATAAATTCAAAATGGCGATCTTGTATTTTTCGGTCTTCTTTGGTCTTTTGGAGTCTTGAAACTCTACACATCAAAATCTTGGCTTTCTGGCCAGATCAGGCTCTCCGAATTGGTACTATTTATACAACAAGAAAAACAACACGATATAGCAACAAAATGTTCGTAATTTTTTTAACTTTTCGGCTTCGAAAACGCTGTAAGAAATACCGGAACTGAGACAAAGTTGAACCCAGTTTTTTTTCCGCAATTAGTGTTGTCAGATTCATGAATAAATTTATATAGGTTTCGTGCACAAAATTACTTAAACCACTTTCGTTTGGTAATACCATTTGAGCTCAAACATATAATTTCAGATTGGACCTTTTTTAGCGCGAAAAGATCAAAACATGGATCGTTAATAAAAATTTTCAATAAAGTTTGTCGTTGGGGCAATATGAGAAATGAGAAATACTATTTCACAATGCATCTGAAGTGATAACAATATGTTTCTAATGAACACGATATTTTCCTAATGACATAATATTTTTCACGTGATCATATTATGGTAATAAAGACAAATTTGTGATAATTTAGGTTCCACAACTACTCGAGCTAACAAAGAAACACAACAAATTTGGGAAAAATATTTATTATTTCTCAACATAGTCTCCTTATAGCTGGATACAATTTTTCCAGTAATTTTCAATAGCTTCGATACCCTGTTTGTAGTAAGAACTGTACTACTCAAAATAGCTATCAACCGCAGACTCCAGCTCTTCATTTTTGGCAAGCCACTGTGCCAGTTTTCAACTACGGAAGTAGAAAATAATCCGAGGTAGCCAAATCTGTTGAATAAGGTGCTTGATGAAATAATTCGAACTTGATGATATCCTTAGGCAAGAATGAAATCCGGATAGTGACATGCCTTCAACAGATTATTTTTCACAATTTGTTGTATAAGTTTTGGGATTTTAGCACATTTAATTCCTTTAATTGAATTAATTACTTTTGGCCATCGCAATAGTTTATGTGTGAATGGGTGCAACACTTCATTTTTCGCCAAATGCGGCCATTTTCCTTAATTTCATCACTGAAACGCTGCAATAAATTCGCATAATACTCGCCGTTTATTGTTTTTTCTTTTTAAAGATATACAAAATTATCCCACGCGCATTCTAAAAAAACAGACACCATAATCTTGACTGCAAATAAAACTGTCTTCTCCTTCTTTCGACACGGTTATCGCGTTTCAGTCCACTGTTTTGACTGTTCCTTTATCTCAGGTGTAAAGTGTGTAACGAGGTTTTATTCATGGGCTGAGGTAGCTTAGTCACAACCAGGATCCTACTTTAGGACCCTTAAAACCTTAAGTGTGTAATAAAGCAGTTGATTTGGGAAAATTTTAATCTTACGATTCATTTAACTTTACTTCAACAATAATTGATTTGCTTATTAGATATATAAATAACACTCGTCGAACGGCAATCCTCTTTCTTCATTCTGTAAGAGATGGGCTGTGTACTTGATGATACAAGGGTAATGACAAACTAGCAGTGTACGTGATGACACACGGGTAATGACAAACTGGCTGAGTGATGCTGATGCCATTCGGGTTGTGATAAAACACGGTCTGTGTACGTGATGACACTCGGGTTATGATAACACACGGGCTGTGTACGCAATGACACTTGGGCTGGCTGTGTACGAGATGACACTCGGGCTGCGATAACACACAGGCTGGGTACTCGGGCTAGCTGTGTACAAGCTGACACACGGGTCGAACGAACGAAACTGGTTTGCAAAAGATGACATACGGTCGACTCGATCCCAAGGGTCACGGCGACACTCGGTTTGTGTAAAACAGCAAGAGGAGCTCCGGGGAATCCACGTCTTGGTACGATCGCCGCACTCGACGGCAGTCAGATTTTACCTCAGCGATAAATCACCTATTCGAGCAATCAGCGGAAACCGCTGCAGAACCACCAACAGTGATCGCCTTGAACGGGGAAATACAGTCGCTGTGGAGCAATCAGCCGAAGCCGCTGCGGAATAAATAACCGAAGTCAATGCGGAACAATCAACAGTGAACGGGCAACACCAGTCGTTGTGGAACACTCAGCCGAAGTCGCTGCGGAACAACCAACAGCGATCGCCTTGAAAGGGCAACCACAGTTGCTGTGGAGTAATCAGCCGAAGCCGCTGTGGAGCAAACAACCGAAGACGTTGCGGAACAATCAACCCAAGTTTGCAGAAAAGCTGCCAACCGAAGTTGCAGAAGAGCTGCCAACCAAAGTCGCTGTGCATATTTATTAATACGGGACTTCGTTCTTGTATTTTAACTTTACAGATGTAAAGTGCAATACACTAGAGTTAACTAAATAGAACAAGACCCGCCATCTGCAGCACAAATTAAAGTACTTATTCGATTTGGTTTTCAAACCGAATGAGAATTATAACGCGCAATGCATGCATAGCTAGTATGACTACGTTTGTGTAAGTCTTTTTTTTTGTTTTATAATTTTGCAGGGTAGGCCACCGAATAGGTGCAGTATGGGAAATACGAGTATGTACAATATATTTAGGGTGACCATTCGTACTGATTTGATCAGTACATGTACTGATTTTTGGTCACATCTACTGATGAAAAAATCGTGTATTGATAAAATATTAAATTTTTTTTAATAAGAAAAATCAAAATACGATCTCAAGTACAATTGAATCCCCATTAAATCGGATTAAATTTTTGTCTAAAGCAAGTTAATTAATTTGGTAACGAAATTAAATGAATTCAAACGCGTTCAACTGCTATTATGATTTAAGAATTAATTCAATTATAATTTTTTTTTTATCAAACCCATATGAATTTATTCACTGACAAATGAGTTCATTTTTTATAAATCATTCAGTGTGAAAATTTTTCCGTTCAGTGATTTTAGAAAAAAAAAAATCCTTCCCTTCAGTGATTTGATTCGGTTTTTTATCAAGCAGTGATTTAAAATCAGAATTTTATCGCTTTGTTAATAAAACAAAAAAAAATCCAATTGTGACAAAAGAAAATCAATTGATATAACGTTTATTTGGCAGTGAGAAATGTTTTTATGTGGGTATTTCGAAAGGAAAACTGCCTAGAGTCCGACGGGTTTTCGATAGAAGAAGTTCACAAAACCATTAAATTGTCAATAAAACATCTTTAATTATCTAACGTGTTTCTGTAAGAAAAAGTACTCAGAACGTGGCAGAAATCAATCAGAAATTAGCAAAGAGAAAACATTTGTTCTCGCGGCTGAATCTGTAAGCCAATCGGTTGGTTCGTTGTGGTAATCGAATATGTCGTTTGTGTCTGCAGAAAATTATTTTAAACAATGTAATTTGATTCAGTAGTATCAAGTGAAAAATTTTGTTGCAACAAACGAACCATTCGATTGACACAAATTCGGTTGGTAATATAATTTTTTTTTGTGATTATATTTAAAAAAATTTGTACTGATTTCAAGTAAGAAAACAATGGTAACCCTAAATATATTGCAATATTGGGTGGTGTTTTGCAACATTACAAGTGGTATGTTTCATACATGGTTATGAGTCGACGCAAAAACTCGGCTTTGTTTTTGTTATATTGTGAGCAAACGCACAGCCTTCTCATTTTCGGTCGAGATGCCACTTTTTGAAATGCTAGCTCAGTCGATGATCATCTAGCTCAGCGTATGATCATTCAATGCTCTTTTCTGGATTTTCTGAAGTTGTTCAGAATTACTTTTAAACAAGCAGTAAAACTACACTAATAGATATTTTGGAAGCAATGACTTCCAAGCATGACTTCCAATTGTTTTTCTCGGGAGTTTGTACTGATATTTGTAACTACTACTTATTCTACCGATTGCCTCAAAATCACTAGCTAAGTCGATTTAGTCCGCACTGGATTAGCAGAGTGGGGTGGGGGAGCATCCCATAAGTATTGGTTTAATATAAGAAAAACTGGACAATATTTTGTTATAATCTCATAAAAATTGTTTTATAATAAAAATAAAAACCATTGAAATTGAGAATATTTAGACTTATACCGAAAATTATATATTTTACATTAAGAAATTGTCAAAATAAAAGTCTTTGTAAAATTTTCGTGTTCTAAATAAGTTTTAATTGTAAAAATACCGTTATTTTTAAAATACCGATACCAAAATAAATGAAACAGCGTTACCCTTAAAATTCCGTTATCGAAATATTCAGAAATAGCGTTACCCTAACCGATAATTGCATTGTTTCGGTTACCATTCATGATTTCTAGATCTTTTAATTCTTAAAGTCCATATTAGTTTTTATGAAAGACTTCAAGATTTTTTTTTTACAAATTTTTAAGGATTGTGGAATTTTTTTATGTGATGTGGAGTGTTTGCCATAAATATGTGTTTAATATGTTAAAAAGTTCAGTCACAGGGAGACTGCAGCACTTTTTCGCATAACATTTCTAAGGTTTAGATTTTTTCTGTCCTCGTCTGGCATCACAGGTTTGCATTTATCGGCGAAATGTTGGGTTTGGTGAAAGGATAAATTTCCTAAACCAATTAAAAGTTAAATAAAAATTAATTTGAAATTAAACGCACGTTCATTATAATCATAAATCAGGAATAGTTTAGAGTTCTGCCGAGAATTTACCATAAAGAAAAGAATTCAGATTTAAAGTTATTGTGACAAATAAGACTTTTATACAATTAAGAATATTTATATTTTTAATTCCTTAATTCAGGGTTTTCTTAATCCAAAATATTAATACTTCCCTTTAGAGTACATTAAGGCGCCCAGGCAGGGACAAATATCAAATGACTTAATTTATATAGTTGATAATCTCATCAAGATAAAGGTTTTTAAATCACCAATTATAAATCCTCCTCAGCATTATTAGAGAGTTGTTAAAGTTTATTTTAGGACAGCTCGTTTTTGTTTTTATATTTAAACACCCTGTAGTATGCTAAATATTTGGCATTGCCAATTTTATTTCTTATTTATGAAGAATCCAAACTGTTCTACTATATACTGTCATTATGTTGAGTGTTGGAAATCGCCAAGTTAGTTTTTGTTAGTTGAAAAACGACTGAATGGTTTCTTGTCGTCTCTTCTTCAACTTGTTCTTCTTCTTCTACTTCTGGTTTTTTCTTTTTCTTAACTTAATATTTCTTTAAGTTTAACATTTAAAACATTTTGCCTTAGTTAAGTGTGTGTGTAAAGCTGGCAATCAAAACATTTCCCTCATATTATTCTCGACATATTTTGTTGCAAGAAAACACGATGGTTGGATGTTGTTGTTGTTTGTCCCTTTTATTTGTCTCTTTCGTCTTTTTCACTACACAAAACCTTTGTTGCTGGCTTGGGCCAACAAAAGAGGCTCACAAAAATAAAAAAGCGTTCATACAAAAAGATATGCTGGTTCAGATATGCGTGTACGTGTTGCCAAAGCAATTATTGTTTTGTGGCTTGTCTCTCTATCTGTGTGTCCGTCTGGCAATGTTGCTTTGCTAATGTTGGCTGTTTACAGACTTTTTTTGCGAGTCTGAAAACTTAAAAACAAAAACAAGATGTGCATGTGCCATCTTCGATATTATCATCTGCAATTGTAGAAATTTTAATTAAATTAAAGATTTTTTCTTCTCTTAAAATAATGTAACTATTTTGTTTTCATTCATACCACAAACAATTTCACACACACTCAAGATACATATATCGTAATAACAGGCTATTGTTTATTGTGATGAAATATTTTTTGTTGTTGTTGTTGTGTTTAAATTGTTACCAATCAAAATATGTAATTAGATGGCAATCCGAAGGAATAAATGAAAAGACAATTAAGAAAACAATTGACATTTTGCAATTATTGACATATTAGCTATTAAGAATTATTAAGCCAGAGTATTAAGATCAGGATTTTGAAGAGAAAATCCTCCTCGTTGTCATTTCTAGACGCCCAATCAGGGACAAGTGCAAAAATACTTGACCCAATCCGATTTTTTAATGTTTCTTGAATTAATAATGCAATTGGAAGAGTTTTTCATATTAAAAAATAATAGAAATTCGAGGACCTCGAGCTCGAATATTTGATTGAAAAATAAAAATTAAAAAGGTTTAATAAAAATAATTATAAATAAGTAATAGAAATTGCTAATAAATTTACTAAAGCAATTGTGTTAGTTTTCGTTCTTTAATTTTGCGAAAACTAGCCAAAATTTTTAAACTTTTTTATACTGAAATGTTAGAAAATTTTATAATTTGTCGGCAGTGACAAATAAAGAAAATACAAAACTGCTTTATCGACAAAACGTCGCACTGCGGTAAAACAAGTCAACATTGCTTTACCTTAAACAAAGTTTAATAAAAAATTATTAAAAATATAAAATAGTTTTCGCAAATTCGAGAACAAAGTATGACAGCATTGCCAAAGTTCACTGGCACTTTCACTATCTGGTTTTTAGTTGTGACTATAAAACTGGCCTTAAGGGCGGAATTAGATATGCGATTGAAAGGATTTATTAACAATTGATTTAAATAGTATCTACTGGTAGATTTCCCAAAATCAAAATTCATGATGCATAGTCCCGCCATAAAGCCAATGATTTATTTCTTATCACTCATAGAATAGATGATGCGATGTCGCTTCCTTATCGACCCCTCAGCCCCTACATTAATTTCTACATGAGTAACTCCAGCATAGATCCAGCATATGCTCCTCGTCAAACCAAGCAGACCGACAATAGAATCTGGGACATCTGTTTCTGTTCTCCATGTCCCCAAATGTCACAGGACACATGTCAGTCTCCTCGTATGGGATTTCAAGGCCTTTAAAATGGTAAGACTCTCCTTGAATGTTAATAGATGTTGGATTTAAAACCATCTCTGCTAACATCTACATCCTCGAACTTTCAATAACATTGCCACAGACATCCCTGGTCGTTACTCTAACCTCAAAAACCAATAGAAAGTTCACGATCGTTGGAATATGTCATGATCGAGTTGCGTATCAGTAAGATATTTCCCCAGTAGCATTATCTCAGCTTCCCTAGCCTAAGAGCTGCCCTTTACGCCATGCTTCTAAATTACATATGCATCCGCGAAATATAAATTGGCGACCCTCTGATACTCAGTAGTTGTGCCTTAGCGACAGTAAAGAAATATGATCTAGTGTTAACAGCCCTCTACCACACCAGTGCTCGGTTTCTGTATCTAGTGTGAGAAGTTTTCGCGCTAAAAATCTAACTCCACCATATCAAAGACGGAATGATTCACATTGTATCAAATTTAGGTAATAGGCAATTTTTTCTGATATGAAGGAAATCTTTATGTTGGAAATATGAAAGTGTCAAAATTTTCCATGCGAGAACTTCTCGTATCAGATACAGAAACCGGGTACAAGATGGTATAGGTTAGTGTGAATAATAAAAGGAGGTAAACCTACTTCCAAACCTCTTTCTGCTTTGGAAGTAGGTCTTTGGACAGGGAAATATTCTTCCCATTTTTTTCATTTGCAATCGACTGTGTTAGTAAAACTTTTGCTGCGACTACAATTTTTCTGGCAAAAAATGAGCTCGCTGATTTTCGGCAAACCCCTTATGCTGAAATTACCAACTTTTTTGAAAGCACGCTCCTATCTAAAAATTTGCTGACACAACAACATTTTTTTTCTGACTTGACTAACTTTTTTTTGAGTGTATAATACGATATTTAAAACTACCAGTAAGGAAGTTTCAGGCTTTTAAGCTGGTATTGTATACTCGAGTTATGACATAGTACAACACGAAAAAAATACGGTGTTCTGATAATGGATTGTGGTAGAGCAGACGTTTTGAAAGATCACATCGGAATTTTATTTTAGGGGGGATTAAAATTTACACCCTTTTTCAAATGTTTATTGTGAATCGGCTTAGGAAACCATGTGAATCTTCCATTTTAGGTATAGGATGTGTTCAGTGAACTTATGTAGAACATAAGTAAAAGGACTTTTTTGGCCCCTTTTTAAAAAGGGACAAAAAAGACCCATAAGACTTACTGGTTTCTAAAATCCAGGTTTGTTGGACATTTGAGCCATTTTTGCGGAACATTTTAACCCTCTTACTCTTCAATTAAAGGAACTTTTTTGACTCCATTTTAGATAGACACAAAAAAGAGCCGTAAGTCGAAGTTGAAGAGCTAGAGGGTTAAAATGTTCTACAAAAATGTTCCTCGTATTGTTTTACATAAGTCTGCCGTACCTAAATTATACCTAAATTAAAAGATTCATATGGTTTCCTATTTGGATTCACAAGAAACATTTCAAAAAGCGAGGAAACTTTAACCCCCCATAAAATAAAATTTCGATGTGATCTTTTAAAACGCCGACACACGTGTATTTTTTTTTGTCTCCTCTACTAGAATCCGTTGTCAGAACCCCCTAATTTTGGAAAAAGTTCGAAATTATTGTACAGTGTTACTTTTATTTTTAGAATGTTTTCGGTTCATAATGGTAAATAAAGGTGCTTGAACAATACTTTACCAAGACTCGCAACTTAGAGGTTTACCTTCTGTTCTCCACAGAATTTCGGCCACTATGTCTTTACCATCCTACCCGCTTGCCTTTTTTAAGCATTAAAACTTATGCGATATCTTTCCCAGTTCTCCGGTCTGCTGTCGTCTTCACTTTATTGAAGAGCTTTCTGTCTTACACTGAGTGAATTATCTGCCCGATATTAATGAATTTTTGAATAAAATCAATTAAGTTACACTGCAACTCGCCCATTAAGACTTTTCATTGAATTAATGGAACATTTTATAAAATGGAACTTTTTAAAATTTTTATTTATTAAAAGTTACATACACTCAGAGAAAACTTTTCATTAAAACTGGATTCATTACATATATAAAGCTTTTTTATCAAATTTAAGAAATTTTTCATTTACTTTATGAAGAAAATTTTATTAGTTTACTAAAAAATTTCATTAAAACTCTTCAAAAAAAATTTCCCTCTGTGTAAGTAGCTAAAATTTTCCTCAAGAGTTTGCCTTTAAGACAGGAAGTTAGATATGCTTATGAATAAAGCTGTTCTGCAGCTGCAGCTTTAAATCTAAAGAATGAGTTGAGATTATTTGAATTTTGTCATCTACTGTAATCCGGTTTTTAACCTTTTTCCTATAACTTTTCAGTTTAATATTCTTCATAATTTCTTTTTGCTTCTTTTATAATTTAAAATATCCAATTTCCTTAATTAGTTTGTTTAGTTGGTCATGTCGTACCATGATGTCTGTTTTCTGTCTCAAAAGTCCAACCGTTAAAAAAAAAAAACACCAGTAGCTGTAATTGATGCTGTCGGTGTATTTCAGAATTTATTAAAAACTCATAAAAAAATTTTACATAGAAAAAACATACGATAAGAAAAATTTCGTTAAGTCATTATGGTTACTTAGCAACGGTGTTTTTCTATAATTCCTTTGTTTTTACACCAAAATGTTTGGTCGTATGGTTTCATTATTTTGTAAAATTTTGAAAGTTTTTGTATGTAAAACTGAGCGGTGCTAAGAATGACTTTCATTATTTATATTTTCATCAACAGTTATTTGCTCCACTAGGTCATTTATGTATAATTTTGTATCTCAAATGTTCGTAAGTACTCATAGTAAGTTAGGAGGTAGTGGATTTGATAGTGTAATATCTATGTACGAAAAAGTTTTTCATTTAACAGCTTGATTTGTGGTAATAAATATGTTATAGATCACAAATTGTATATCCAACAGCGTCCACTAATTAGTGGCCATTAGAAAAGTACAGCATATCAATACTTAATACTTTTGCCGGAGAGGATAAGTTGTTAAAGTAATTATATTAACACTGCTACTAATTTATATGCTACATCATAAAAATCGGAACTTTTATAGGGTAATAGAAATATTTTTTTAGTAAAGCTATTATCAGATTAGCGCTTTTTTTTAAAGAAGATAAACAACACTCAGGAAATTATTTCTATTTACTAATGGGTTGCTTTCTTTGGAAAGGGGATAGCGTAAAGCTGAAATGTGGTGAAAGCTAAAATGTGGTGAAAGAAGGAGAGCATGGCGACAAGTAGGAGCTATAGAAAACATACTATTTTCATAAATTGATGTTGTCGCTGCTGGGGCTCGAACCCGCAGCCGTCTGTTTAAGAGTCCAATGTGCTAATCATTACATCAATGTCCATAAAGGAAGTTTGGTAGTATTTACTTAAGCAGATAGACAAAAACATTTCACATTTTAGTGTTAGCGATTAAGTAATGACTTATTTTCTAGGTAATAATGGGTCATATGAATAAAAAATAGATATTACTAATAGGGGAAAATACAGTGTTTTTTAAGAAATTACTTCACAAATCTAGGCTGCTTGGGAGTAGACTAGAAATATAATTTTTTAATTTTGGTTTACATTTCATGCTATTTTACCAGCCAATTGGTAAATTTGGAGCAATTCCTAAGCCCAAAATTATTACTTCGAAGTAATTGCTAAGTTTTATTCATATGACCCAATGAAATATATTTTGAAATTTATACGTTTATGTAAAGGAGTGATTTCATATATTATCTTTAATTAATATTATGTAATAAGAATATATCCAATATTAATTAATTTTTTTTCTTCTCATTTTAGGTAAGCTATTTTGAAGTCTTAAATTCCTTATTTAATGACGGGTAAAGTATAATATAATCAGAAATTTCACATAATTGAAAATTCCTCATATTAAACAAAATAAAAATAATAATATTGCATATTCTTTTTCTTCATAAAACTAACAAAATTGTTGCATACCTTAAGGGGGAATTAAACACTAGCCCCCGTATTCAAAATGAAAAGTTAGGAGCTTCTTATACATCGCACACAACGAGCTGTTAACTAGAATGTTTTTTAGACCAACCATCTTGTTAGCATAGAGTTTATTCAAAATGATTTCTTAGCACACCGATTAAGACCAACCCTGTGTTTGAAAATACAATGCTTTTTTATTATTGTGAATGGAATTTTTTGTTTTTGGCGTTTGATAACAGATACTTAGAAGGAATTTAGCAACAATACTAGAATGAGTTTAACAACAGTATTATGAATAAAACTCATGTTAACTCCATGCTAAATTTTCATTTTGAATACCGCTGTATTTGTATATTGAAAACGAAGGATTTTCCTGGTTAAGTTATTGAATTTTTTCAAATTCGCACTATATAATTTGATCAATAAATAGAGATTTTAATAAAACAAAAATGTTCTCCATACCATAGTGATGACTCCGGGAATGTATCAGTTTTTATTATACTCCAATAAAAAACTCGATTTTTCTCCACACAAATACACTCAAAAGTGCCTTTTTTCATATTAAAAGGCATAATTAAATTAACAACACTGTAAAACACAAAAAAAAAAATAACAGGGTTCTGACAACTGATTCTGGCAGAGGGGACAAAAAAAATATATTCGTGTATCGGTGTTTTAAGAGTTTATGTCCGGGGGTTAAAGTTTCTCCCCTTTTGCAAATGTTTATTGTGAATGGACATAGGAAACCATGTGAATCTTCCATTTTAAGTATAGGATGTGTTCACCGAACTTATGTAGAACACTACGGGGAACATTTTTGTGAAACATTTTAACCCTCTAATTCTTCAGTTAAAGGGAGTTTTTGGGCCCCTTTTTAAAAAGGGACAAAAAATACCCGTAAGTTGAAGAGTTAGAGGGTTAAAATCTTCCACAAAAATATTTGTCATGAAATCCTACTATTAGCCTCTGAAGATACTAAAGTTTAAAATTTAACTGAAATAAGTCAAAACTTAAAAAATGTTTCAGGGATCTGATTTTACCATATCTAATTAAATCTCAAAATTGAGGAGAAATTTGAGTTCTTATTAGGTCTAATCAGATTCAATTAGATTGTTACTTTAAACTAAAATTTAAATTAAGGAACTTATACTTATAATTTGATCTTCCTACCGAGAAATTCTTCAAAAAATGTTTGTTTGCACACCCGGGTAAAAAAAATTGATCTGGCGCAACATCTAATCATATCCATATACATGGGGATAAAGTAAGATCAACTTATATTTAAAAATTGGGAGGTTCAGTGATATCTAGGTTTATTCTTGGGGATCTAATTTGATCTGCAAAATGGCAGATCGAATTAGATGCAGCAGTATATTTGGGGGTTTAGTAAGATCTAAATTTATCCAAAAAATGCCTGATAGAATTGGATCCAGCAATATATTTGGGTATTCTTCTCTATCCCCTTTCCAAAGGAAGCAACACGTTAATTAATAGGAAGAATTTCCTGAGTGTTGCTTCTCTTTAAAAAAAAAAAAAAAAAAAAAGAGATCCAAATTTATCCGAAAATTGGCAGATCGAATTAGATCCAGCAATATATTTTGGGATTAAAAAATTTTTTTGCGAAATTTTCTTTCTTTATTTTTCCCAACATCATCACAATGTTGACCATTTAGTGTAAACCAACGTTTTGCCGATGCTTGTAATTTAGTTCGAAATGCTTTTACAAGTCATTTAATTTTTAGCTATAACAAGCCTCAATAGATTAGTGTGTAGAGGTTTTGGCTTACAATCTGGTGGACTGGGTTCAATTCCATGTTTTGAAAAAAAAAAGATATTAAAAACAATTTTTCTTAATTTTTTTTTTTTTTTTGGAAATCTATATATTATCATATCTGGAACTGCTTTAAAAAATGTTGCTCATGAGGTGCCATATGTGACCATATATTGATTAGATGGCACCATATATTTTTCCTAGAAATATTAAAAATATTATTTAAAAAAATCTGGAAATCGACATACGTGAGCAACAACTATTCTACACTATTCTATTCATAGAGTTATTTAATAGTGTTTTTTTTTTCTTTTCAACTAAACTTTCCATTTCAATGCATTTTTATCGTTGTCCAGTTTTTCACTATTTATTCCTACACACTAAACAAATATTGTAAAAAAATGGTTTTAAATATTTTTGTTTATATGGCACGGATGGTCTGAAAAGTCCAAGTTGCGACAACAAACTATATGACCCATTTATGGTTGAAAATACAAGAACACTTCGAAAATTTGTAGAAACTGCTATATTTTTGAGACATTTTGTATTACATACATTATTATACTGAAAGTGCAAAAGGAAAAAAATATAATATTATATTTAAAAATAAATGCTAGAATAAAAGAAAAAAAACTCCAATTTTAGTAAAAATCAAGTCACAATATCTCGAAAACCGCTTGATCGGTTTCAAAAATTGGGAAATATTTATGTTCAAAATGATATGTCTGTTGCCTGAACAGAAAAATTTGTTATGAAAGCGCCATCTTTAAAACTTCGGACATAGGTGGCGCTCTCAACCGGATAAACAGAAATATGAAAATATTATATTTTAACAATAAATTGTGTAAAATTTAACGAATGGGTTCTCAAAAATTTGTTATAAATAACTTTGAAAATTAACACACAAAATAAGTTAAAGTACAGAGGATTTTCAGTATTGTATTAAGTATCGACTATAGAAAAATTTTTTTTAGAGTATTTTTTATATTTACTTTTCACTATATTATCCAAAATTTTGAACAAAAAATTCGAAGAAATGTTTTTTTTTTGTAAAATATGTTTTAGTCTCAAAGTAATATTCTGCGAGTTAAATTTGTTTATAGCATTTTTTTATTAGAGAAATTATATCGCATAATACGGCAGAACAAAGAGATAAAAACTACATCCATAGATGCAAGAATTGCACACAGTTTTTAAAGAAAAGCCAATGACGATTCTTCGGTGGTGGGCGCAGACACGTCATATGATGGCTTCATATAAGCTATGAAATGTAGGTTAACCGATTTCAATCGGGGTTTTTTTCCTCCGTAGGCAATAAAAACTCTAGTCCTTACTGAATGTTCAGTTAAAATTAAGCCGACAGTTAAATTCAAATGTTATATGAGAAACAACAACAAATGTGTAAGTTAAAGTCCCAGTTAGTAGTTAACTGAACATTCAGTAATCAGGCCTTAGTAATTACGGAATGTTCAGTTAATTTTATATCCCCAAGCAAAGGTGTGTTTTCTTTCCTTTTTGGGAACTTTTAAGTTTGTTTAGTAACTTTGTTAAAAAAATAAAGTAAAAATCGGGCCACGATAGGGACTACATAATTTATCTGGTATTAAGAAGCACTTTACATTTTTATTTTCCGATAATTAATGAAGGCTGCATAGTGGCAGCGGATTTTGTCTTTTTTTTTAAAAGGCAACTATTGAAGTGGCATCCTAACGATTTTGGTTGGCGAAATTGAAAACTAATAATTTTTGAAAATACTGCGGTAACATTTATTTTAAATAAAAAAATAAAATTACAGAAATATTAAGCGCACTTGGATTTAGAATTTTTCATACAAAAAGTGGATTTATTAAATCAAAAAAAAGTTGGATTTATTTATCTGGGTTTACACGTAGCAAATAAAAATGCAAATATATGAAACAGCCTATTAATTTAATGTCAGAAAAAAATATGAAATTAAAAGAGCAACAAAAAGATTGCAAAATTAGCGAATAAAAGGGTTCTCTTAAAATTTTTTGTATCATATATGTTTAGAAAAAAAAAATACACCTCACCAAATACATATTTTCCATCTTGGACATGGAAAAATAGCTGAAATAGCAATGGTAATTTTTCAATCTACTGTAAGTAATTTAATTAAATCCAAATAGTGAATATCAAATATTGCAGTGGAATATTTTAATTGTGTAAAAATATAAATTGAAGTGATAAAACTGAAAAGGCAGACTGCTTAGCGCTGTTTTATATAAAATATATATAATTAAAAGTTAAATCCTTCACCATTGAATTCGGTTTTAAAAATTAGGGTGGAAGAAGTGTCGGATACAAATTTTTGTTTTTTTAAATATGGAGAATCTATCCCCATTGTTGTTGTTGATTACTTTTTGAAGTACTTTTTGGATTTATTAAATCCAAGTGATTAAAAAAAGTGGTTATTGTTATTTAAATTTTTGGAAACCGTTCGAATGTGCTCTGTACAATGCTGCTGTTTTTACCCCACTTAGATGGAGATAATTAAAACCTTTGTTTAACTCAGTGTTTCAATGAAAAATTTGACAGATTTTTTTACTGACGTATTATTGCAATTAAACTTTTTATTGAAATTTTTTTCAATTCACGAGGGGTTTGCGAAGCTGAGAAGCGGTAAAAGATTCGAGACCCATTCAGAATTGGTACTCAGGTATGTTCTATTTTCCTCCTCATGCAAAAGCACTTGTGCTCAAAAAAGTTTGTCTGTAGAATCTACTGAAAATGACAGTTAAAATAAAGGTATATGCAGTTAAAAAGGCGACAAAGATATTTACCTTCAAAATAACTAAAAATGTAGTTATTTCTAACTGTTGAAAAATAACTAACAAATGCATTAAAATAAACTAACAATGTCCTAAAATTAACTGACAAATTTTTTACTATAAAAATATTAAAACAACTGACAAAGTAGGTTAAAACTATTGCTTTCTTAGTTAATTTATGTTTTTTTTGTTTTTATTTTATAAAAGCATGTTTTAATGAAGAAAAAAACACTGTTTTTCTTTTGATTATAAACTAATGATTAATTATTTCAACGTACTTGAAATTTAAAGTAAAAATTCCAAACCGTTCTCCAGTTATTAGCTTTTTATAGATTGAAGATACAGTACAATTTTCTGATTTTTAAAACTAAATATACATCTGTATATCAATTATAACAATTATAGCAATTAAATTAATAATCAACGAAATATTTTATTTTGTAAATAACTAACGAAAATAACTATTCATTGTCAAAATACTGTTTTAGTGGTTGTTAATTATGATGTTAAAAATAACCGCCTTAAACAACTATTATAAAATTACAGTACTTTTTTTAGTTGTTTCCTTACTGTCATAATAGCTGTTTTGTACTTTTCAATAAAAAACAACTTAAATTATGGTTAAAAGCAATAACTATTGATTATTTGAAAAAACAACTGTCATGGTTAACTGCAAATCTTTTTGAGGCGTGAAAATAAAACAAGATTTTCAGTCGCTTTTAATCATATTTTGAAATTTTTTGTTGGCATTGAAATTTAATTCGCATTACTTGATCTCAATGCTAATACCAAAAAATTTCATTACTCTTCAATGCCAATGAAATGTTTTAAGACGATCTTATGTATTTCTAGATTATTTACAATATGTGGGCTAAATTTAATTTTAAAACACCCGTGTTGGATGCTGTGTATAAGATAGACGCATGTATGACACTTTGTTTAAAATGCAGTTTAGGGGAATTATTTTAAAAGAGAGAAAATTAAAGTTTTTCACAGAGCTTTCAAAAAAAATGGAAATCAAGTACCCTGAAAAGGGCTTTCAAAAACTAAAAAAAAAACATTGAAATTGAAATCTCGATTAAATAGGCCAGCTGGATTAAAATTCGGCAAAACTTTTAATAATATATTATTGGCAAAAAATCAACACTTTCACCATATATCCTTCTAGATTAATTTAAATATTCGGACTGTTTTATGTTTCAAACAAATAACTGAAATGAAGATATTGAAGTGAAGTGGAAGTCGAAGCTTCGAGTCTTAAGGGGTTGAGTACCTATTGTTATAATAAATATATGTTCAAAACCCACTATCAAAAGTTGAAAATTGAATGCCAAAAATTGCCCGCTTTTATTTAAAAATATTTTTTTTCTGAGAAGTTTTTACATGTTCCAACTGAGAACTAATTACATTGATAATAAATCTCTTTCATTTCTTAGCGGTGTTAACAGATTTAATATTTCAAACATTTTACTATCTATCCCCCAAAAACCAAACATCAAACATATTCGAATAAATATCCAATACGAGATGATGTGCTTTTTAACTTTTTAATACTGTTGTGTGGTGTTGTTTATAAAAAATTGCCACATATTTATCTTGTTAGTGTTTTTTTTTTTTTTTTTTTTTTTTTTTTTTTTTTTTTTGCTGTGAAGCGCTGCGTTTTGGTTTGAAAAACATTCCAATATATTAAGTAAAGTGTGTTTGCATTACAAGTGGAGTGTGATATTCTGTTAAGTGTTGTCAACTTTAGGAAAAACTACTAGAAAAACGCAAATGTTTTAGATGGTTTCTATGAAACCACTTTACACGCAAGAGAAATCTGCTAGAGATAGAGCAAAAAACCTTTAAATAGCGCTATTGTAAATGATTTTACCTATTTAGGGGTGTTGTTTGGTCTACTTCTAGCAGCTTCCTCTCGAGTGTGAATTTACCTTACAAAAATAGGACAGAATTTAAAATGTCGTCTGTAGGAGCAAACTGATATATTTTCTTTCAGAAAAATTTCTTAAAATACATATAAATCTCTAAATATACATATATTCCCATCGTTCCTATATATAGGATATTTTAAGGAGCATAATTCTCTAAAGGTTACCCTAAATTCACGAATCATCTGTGTCATTGCACTCCACAAGCATTCATGGCTGCTTCTGCTCTGTTCTAATTTATGAAAAGGCTCGTTCTGTCGAACTTGACGAATTTTGCCACCAATTCAATTGGAAACTATGTTTCTTGGATGACGATGTTGACGCAGCTGCGAAAATGGTAGAAAGCGTTATTTTGCTGGCAATGAAACTTTTTATTCCTTTAAAGTATCCCAAATAAGAAAAAAAATCATCAAAGAAGATAAAAAGAAGCAGTGATTTGGATTTCGATATTGTGAAAATTTGGATCGGAATCAATGTCATAGAGTGGAAGTTTTCTTTTACGATCCTTTTGATGTTCTTTTTAATTGGTGAAAAGAAATTCATTTTTATTCGTGAAAAATTGAAGCAAATCACTTGGACTTGACAACTTCTCTTAAAATAATTAAAGTTAAGTGCTTAACTATAGTTATAAATATTAAATTTATATGAAAATATCTGTAGTTAGATAAATTTGAAAAACCTTAATTTCATTCAAAATCACATTTTTTGAAGTTGTGAAAAATAACTGCTTTAGAAGCTGAAAATCAGAACTTAATGATTCTTTGGAGTCAATGAAAAATTGATTCCTTACGATCACTTCCACTTTTTTTGCTGGGTATATTTCGGCTAAGTCAACACATTAGTGTTAGTTTAACCAGATGTGCAGAAATACAATCAGATCCAGAGGGGAAGCATTCAGTAATTTTCTGCGAATAGTAACATCAATATATGTTGCTCAAACAGGCGAGAACTGAGTGTGCCAAATTACTAAGACGTGAAAAGCTTCCTGCTCCACGGGGCAGTCATACATTTTGCTTATTCATTGAAGAAGACTAAGAGATAATGCTAGTTCCTCTATTCCAAATAAAGGATGACCTAATACTAACCGACCCGGTTGATAAAGCCAACTTTCTGTCTGGACTGTTCGCGGAAAATTCGTTTCTGCCGGATCAACCATTGCCCGTGCTGGAAAGAGTATTACATGCTATGGCTAAGATATTTGTTCGTCCTCGACGTAAATAAGTCAACGGGCTCGGATTGTATACCAGCACTGGTACTGAAACAGTGCTCTTCGATGCAATCACGTCTATTGGAAACCCTCGTTAGCACGTCGTATCGCATGGATATCTTTCCATCGTGTTGGAAGGTTGCCAATGTCCAGTCCATCCCCAAAAAGGTTGCGGCTACCAACCCTGATAATTACCGCCCATTAGAAATTTGCTCTGCTCTGTCGAAAGTTATGGAGTCATGCTTAACTACCATCTTGTTAATTATCTCGAGTCCAATTTGCTTCTTAATGATCGACAGTATGGCTTTCGTAGAATTCGTTCTACGGGAGACCTGATGGAGTTTCTTTCTGACCATTGGAGTCGGTCTATTGAAAGATTTGGTGAAAGCAAAGTAATTGCGCTGGATATTTTCCAGGCGTTTGTGTGTGGCATAAAGCACTCATGTCAAAGATTATTACTTTTGGTGTCGGTGTCATCGCCTTCGCTCGATTCATATCGAGTTTTCTCAGGGATCGCACTATAAGAGTTGTTATAGATGTGGTCTCACCTAATGAGTTTCACTTTGAATGTAGGGCTACCGCAAGGTTCCTTTCTTTCTCCTTCTCTCTTTCTTATCTTTCTGAACGACTTCCTCTGTCAGACTTCCAATCCTATCTACTCTTTTGCAGATAACAGCAACATTTGCCATTCATATTCCTTTAATCATACGCCAAGCCTTGTGGAGATTGTGGTCAACAGGCAGATTATGAATGACACACTCAATCAAGACCTAATTACAATCTCTGAATGGGGTCGCGTGATTTTAATCCACGTGGGACACAATATTGTTTGCTGACCCACCCCAGGGCCGTCATTGTAATCTCTATACATAGGTGGTATCAATATTGAGGAATCTGAAGCTCTCCATATTCTGGGCATGAGAATATAGTGTGATGTCCTTTTTTTTTAATTTTATTTTTTTTTTAATTTTTATTTTTTACATTAATTACATCAAAGGAATTAAATATGCTAAAATTGCAAACGTTTTTAACAAATTGTAAAAAATAATCCGTTGTAGGCATGTCCCTATCCGGATTTCATTCTTGCCTAAGGAAATCGTCAGGGGACGACGTTTTTATAATTTCTGGAAATATTTGTTAAGTTAAATTACAAACTCAATGAGAATTTCTTGTTCTCGTCTAGGAGCGTTATTAAACATTTAAAATATCAAAGAAAAAACAAAAACAACAACAGAAAATTTTCCACAATTTGCTTTGTCATCTTCCAATGTACTACTCTGTTGTTTTGACAGATCTAGCAATGTAGTTACATCCATTCATGTAGAAACAACAATAGAAAACAATGTTTTCTAAAGTGTCAGTAACATTTAAATTTGCACAAGCACTTGCATATTAGTTTTTTAAATTTTATTTTATCGGGATATACATTAATTGCATTAAAGGAATTAAATATGCTAAAATCCCAAACGTATTTAACAAATTGTAAAAAATAATCCGTTGTAGGCATGTCCCTATCCGGATTTCATTCTTGCCTAAGGAAATCGTCATGGGACGACGTTGTTAGAATTTCAGGAAATATTTGTTAAGTTAAATTACATACTCAATGAGAATTTCTTGTTCTCGTCTTGGAGAGTTATTAAACATTTAAAGTATCAAAGAAAAAACAAAAACAACAACAGAAAATTTTCCACAATTTGCTTTGTCATCTTCCAATGCACTACTCTGTTGTCCGTTGGAAGGATTACGTCAATCAAGTGTCAAAAGATGCACTCAAGTGTCTTGGCTTTCTTAACCGGTGTAAGAACTACTTCACTTATTCTGATGTCCTTACTATTTATACCAACTATATCCGGCCGTATATGGAATACAACTCCCATATATGGGCAGGGGCTTCAAAGTCTATTTTGGAGCTTTTGGACCGTGTACAAAGGAGGAAACCGGCGCTCATTACTAAGAGTAGGGTATCCAGATATATTGACTCGTTGGAGCATAGTCGGAAATTGGGTTGTGTAACACTGTTATATCGTTACTACCATGCGAAGTATTCTGCTGAGATAAGTGTACTTATCCTGAGGCCCCGTGTTTTTGTTCGTTAGTTAGCTCGTGAAGTGTCCAGTAACCAATGCAAACAGACCAGTCTCAAAAGACCTAAACCGTGACTGGTCAAATCAGGACCGGTCTGAAAGTACCTACCTCGAGACCAGTATAGATATAAAAGAATCAATCCGTCTAAATTTTCCATAATTAAGGTTTAAATAATTTTACATACAGTGGAACTCTCTCAAACTACACCCAAAAAAATAAGTTAGTCGAAAAATTAGTAAAACATTTTGTATATCAAGTGTACTAGTTTATAGCAATTTTTTTTGATAAAACTGTGTTTTCAGTAAAAGTTTTAGTTATATTTTTTATCACTAAATTAATTTTTAACTAATGTTTTACTAATTTAATTTGCTAGCAAAATTGTGTTGATAAATAAACGCATTGGGTAATTAGTTAGGAATTCCGTAATTAGTGAAATGAGGATAGCAAAAAAGTTTACTAAAGTACATATATATTTTTCTAATAATTAGTATAGCAAAAGTTAAGTGAAATTGAACATTTGCGAAAAAGGGAGCACGGAGGAGATTAGAAGATAAACAAAATATCTAAAGTAGAATATTTGTATGTATCTGTTTGATCACTTCTGAAAGTAAAAAACAATAACAGAAAGCTGAATAGGAAAAAAAACTATGAATTAGCTACACTACATTCAAGGTCTTACGTGGGTTAGATGGCTAAGCTATCGAACTCTAGTATAATTACGTTGTAATGCAGGAGTGCATGGGTTGGATTCATACAGCCGACGGGTTGTTTGAAAAATTATCATATAGAGACAATCTGAGAATAAAATATAAACAATGATACAATTTAATGGAAAATCACTGATGAAACCTGTCTACAGAAAAAAGGGCAGAAACTAGATCTAGTCTGATTTGTAAATTAATGTGTTTATATGTTTTAGAAGAAGTGGTTTATGCTTACCTACTAAAATAATAATTTTTTTTTTATTGCAACCGAACTTGAACTCGGAATTTTCTAACTACAAACCTTTTTTAATGAAGCGTCATCATTTTTATAAAATCATTGCTCTACCAGTGAAATGATTTGTATACAGCTGCCAATTTATGACTAATTAGTACTGGATTCAGATGTTGGCATAACACTCTAATCCCATTCTTTTTCAGTGCTTTTTTTATAATCCACGGAAAATTTTGTAAAACAAATACTGGCAAAACGCTTTTTGAAAACGTTGACAAAGCGTCCCAATTGAGTGTTCTGCCAGTCAATTTATTTTTTACACCGCGGTTACACAGTTGTATGCCAATGCTTGATTTTTTGTAACACTGGCAATTTCTGAAGAATGTATTAAAAGATTATACTTAAATAAGGTGCAGGTCAGATCTACAGTTAAATTTTACTAAAATTTAACAGTCGTTTGATTTTTATTTCACTAATTTTAATTCAAGCCAAAAAATATTTAGTAAGTAGTTTTCCATTAAATCAACTACTTGATTCAAGTTTCACAACTACAATAAACGCCATTTCAGACAATTCAGAATTCAAGTTGACAACACTGATACTGCAAAACATCTTTAGTAATATTGTTGATGTTGTTGTTGCCACATACTGTTAAATACAGCGATAAATGTTGCATTTATAGTGAAAACATTTACAAATAAGAAAAAAGTAGCGAAGCATGGATGCATTCATCCATATTTAGCAAAGAGCTTGAATTGAAAATTACAAATGATTTTGCATTTATTACGAAACATACAACAACATGAAAAAAATGTGCGAGTATATAAATAAATGTGGTACCATGCACTAGGGTTTTAAAAGTTCACAATTGCGATAATTGCATACATATGTTTGTATACGAGTAAGTTATATTCTAGTAATATATATAATTTTTAATTTTTTTTTATTGAAAAACTCGAGATAAGACTCATGTTGCTTCTGGAGCTGTGAACAACAACAAAAAAGGGGTCGTTATTTAAAGTTTTTAACAAATTGCTATATGTAAAACAACTGAAAAAAAACTTTTGTAAAAATTCTTTTTCTGCTGCATTATCATCATCATCATCATCATCATCTACAAAATTGATAAATGATGTGTTTCAGAATTTTTCGCATTTCTTCATCAGTCTTCTTTTCTCTTCGTTACATTAATGAAGTTCTGGTGGTTAGTATGTAGAAGTTTTCTTTCTTATTGTTGTTAAAAATAAATATCTTTAGCTAATTTGTCATTGTAACCTTTTTTTATATTTTGCCCTCAAAACTTTTAAAATATTTCCAACTTTTTGTTATCTTTAAAAATAAAGTTCATAAAATGTCCATTAACCTTTTTGTTTCGAAACTATGGTTTCTTTTCTTATCTTTTAAAAAAAACATTTTTTTTAAATTAATTATTAACTAATAAATGGAGTTAAATATCACTAATATTGATTTCAACTGATAGTTTAAAAGGTTATAAACCTTTTTCCTTTGCAAACACTTTAAACTATCTAAAGAAGTCTTATAAGAGTGTGAATAAAATATTTCTTACAAATTGTAATTGACACCTTGTTACAATAGAAATAGACAATTACTTTGAAGTTGTTAGTAAAAAATCGTTGAAGTAAAAAGTCTATGGAATTTTGAGGTTTTTTTGTTTTGATTTGTTTATTATACAATCGAGATATTATTAGATATCATATTCTGTGGTGTTTATTTGATATTGTTATATCATTTGTAAGCTTTGTTTACCTAAAGTTCAAATGATATCTTTATATAGACTGAAAATTAAAAAAAAAAAAAAAATGTATTACCACAAACTTAGATTGGAGCAGATTAGGGGCTTCCAATGACGCCAATGGCCTTATTGGCTAAATAATTTTATAAATCAGAAGATATCACAAAATATCCGCCTGACAAATCATTCCCAGTATCACATGGTCGAACTAATTCTAGTACTAGTTCTTGACTAGTAGTTAACTACGAAACTAGTTCTCAAAATAATGATTTTCAACCAGTTGTGTAGTAGTTTAATATGTTCTATGTAGGAACTGTTTTAAAAAACTAAATAAATAAAAAGTCTAGAGCAGTTAAATCGTGTGATCTTGCTGGCCACTGCATACTGCCGAAATGAAAAATTAGGCGACCCCTTAAATGCATCCTTCAAAATGTTCATTGTCGCGAGGGCTGTCTACACAGTTGCTCCGTCCTATTGGAACCACATGTCCTCCAGTCCCAATTTATCACTTTGCGGCAATAAAACCTCGTTGGTCATTATTCTGAATCGCTCAGCAGCCACAGTAATCATGTTACCCAAGGCGTTATCGATTAAATAAGGCCCAATGACACCTCCGCCGTAAATGGCGCACCATGCAGTGACTTTGAGTGGATGTAAAAGCCGTTTGTGAATGATATGTGGATTCCTAGAAGTGTAAATTTTGTTTGTTTACCTATCCGTTTATATATGAAAATTGGCCTAGTCGCTCATGATAATTTTGAACAGAAAATCCTCCAATGCATCGTTAAGATTCAGGAGAGAGTGAGCGTAGTTTAAATGCGATTACGGTCTGCAGGACTGCAGGTGGACTGCCTGCACTTTGTATGGGAACATCTTCAAATCTTTTAACAAAATGCGCTGCAGGGACTAACGTGTAATGGCCAATTACCTAAAACGTCGTCCGGTCAATGTTGACAGCTCATCCGAAACAACTTTAGCTAGAGCGGTGATATTCTCGGCGGAACAAGCACTACGAAATCTTCCGGCTCCTTTTCTATCACGTCTTGTATTATTAGCGGCTAAACGCCTTAGTTTTTGGCAAGTTAGTATAGGACGGCCGGGAAATCTGCCCCAAAGTCACTAACGAATTATTCCGTAAAAAAAAAAGTCAAGAATATTCCGCTTTCTTGAGGCAAATATCATTCCATTCTTATCGACTTGTATTGTGTATCGGTTTACTTTATTACTATTAAAACAAAACTGACACCTTCCCTCATTTGCAAAAGTTATAGCATCTTCCGATAGGGTGATACATTTTGAGTCACCTTGTAGATGTTGTGTCCTATTGGCTGACTTAATATTCACCGACCCGGTTGATAAAGCCAACCTGCTACCTGAACAGTTCGCGGAAAATTCGTTTCTGCCGGAAATCGATCAGCCATTACCTATGCTTGAAAGAGTATCACATTTTTTCGTCCTCTAACAGTTAAAAGGGTTCTTGCGAATCTCGACGTAAATAAGTCAGCAGGCCCGGATAGTTTACCAGCACTGAAACAGTGGTCCTCGACGCTATCGCCTCCATTGAAAACTCTCTTTAGCACTTCGTATCGAATGGGTTTCTTTCTATCGTTTCGAAGGTTGCCAATGTCTAGCCAATCCCCCGATAACTACCGCACAATCGCAATCTGCTCTGCGCTCTCTAAGGTCATGCAGAACATGGTTAACTATAATCTTGTTAATCATCGCGCATCCAATTTGCTTCTTAAGAATCGAGTATGGCTTTCGTGAAAGTCGTTCTATGGGAGACCTGATGGCGTTTCTTTCGGAACGTTGGAGTCGATCCATTCGCAGATTTGGTGACAGAAAAGTGGTTGCGCTGGATATCTCTAAGGCATTTGATCGTGTATGGCATAAAGTACTCGTCACAAAGCTTATTGCTTTTGATGTAGGTGATGACTTTTCTCGATTCATATCGAGTTTTCTTAGAGATCGTATTATAAGCGTTAATGTAAGTAGATGGGGTCTCACCTAATGAGTTTTAGTTGAATGCAGGGGTTCCGCAAGGTTACCTTCTTTCTTTGTTTCTTATTTTTCGGAACCGTTTCTTATTTTTCTGAACTATCTACTCTTTTGCAGACAACAGCAGCATTTGCTATTGCTTTGATCATAGGCCAAGCCTTGTGGAGATTTCGGGCCAGAGGCAGATTATGAATGACACACTCAATCAAGACCTAATTACCATCTCTGAATGGGGTCGCGTGAATGGGGTCAATTTTAATCCACCCAAGACCCAATGTAGTTTGCTGACCCATAGGACCGTAGGGCCATCAATGTCATCTGTATACATGGATGGTATCAATATTGAGGAATTTGAAGCTCTTGATGTTCTGGGCATGGGAATCTAGTGTAATGGAATGATCACGCCATTCAAGTGTCGAAAGAAGCATTCAAGTGTCTTGGCTTCCTTAACCATCCCATATATGGGCAGGAGCTTCAAAGTCTAATTTGCTCTATTGACTCGTTGGAGCATCGCAGGCATGTGGGTTTGTAGCACTATTCTATCGTTACTACCATGGGAAGTGTTCTGCTGAAATAATTGCACTTATACCATGCCTCCAGTATGTCCAGTAGACCTCATCCGCTTGTGGTCGATTGTCCAGTTAGTCACAGAGCGCGAATCGCTAAACTTGCAATTTAGAGAAATTCAAGTCAAACGTTCACAAACACTACTTCCTCCTTCGCATAGCCTATTTTTCTGATATCAAAAGAATGCATTGCATTAGTAGGGGGCATCCCCTGAGTGGTGGTCTTTAGTACACGAATGTCGTATTCTTCATTCCCGACCCTGTCCTTAAGTCACCACTTCTTCCAACAGCCTTTGAGTATCCTGCCATATACTGCGAAAGTTCTTGAACACTATTTTCATCTAGGAAGCGTGCCATTCGTAGATCGTTTTCTGCTACATACTTTGAGTATCCTGACCTATCTATCGAAAGCCCATGAACTTAATTTTTATCCAAGAAGGCTACCTTTCGTAGGTAACTTCGTGCCACATCCTTTGACTATGCTGCCATATACTGCAACGATCCTGGAATATAATTTTCAGCCAGGAAACCCTGTAATCCATATCAATCTTAATTTCAGTTGTGAAGTGTGCCGGGCGTATCGAAGCGTGGATTTATGCAGACTCTGCCATTCTTCCTTCGTTCTTCGATTATGTGCCGTTCATAGGTCACCTCCCTTCGGGCGCGAGTCATTCGGAAGTCATCTTCCAGGTACCTTACAAAGAACCTGCATTCAACGTGAATCCGTCAATACTCAACCGGAGGCAAACCGATTCTCTCTCACTTTCTTCCATAAATATTGATTTAGGTGTTCTTATAATTCCTCAGGTAGAAATTATGTATGATTTCAAAAAAGAAGCACTAGCAAAGCACAAGTAAACCGCGGTCTTACAAAAAGAAATACTGGCAAACCACTAAATTTGGACTTTTTACCAATCTTGAAAAGGGTGACTCCCAAAAACATTATTGTTTTCGAAAAGGAAGCTCAAAGAAAAAGAGTGGATATTTAAATAAATTTTGACTTCAAAATACAATAACTCCAAGAATAATCCATTTTTAGAGTAATATAAAGTTCTTCAGGAATGAGGGCTCCTAATTTGGTGGCAGGAAAATACTTAATTTTTGTGTTTCTTTGTGCTAGTACTTTGCAAAGCATTAAATGGAACTTTGTTATCATTTGGGTTTCGGGAAAGTACTTACATTTTTTTATTTGAGCGTTGGGAAAGCATTTGATTTTTATGTTTCTGGGTGCTTTCCCAGGGCTTTGTAAAGCATTAACACCACCGTGGTACGGTGTTATCATTTGGACGTTGGCAAAGCACTGTTAACAAGCACTCACACCAACCATTTCGGTGCTTTGCCAGTGCTGGCCCCTTTGTAATTTTCTACCTGGGTAGATATAATTGAATGAATGAAGTTATAAAAACATTTTAAACCACACCTTTCCTCTCAGTCACTGAATCAAACATATTTCTGTGACGATTTCTAGCCCCGCTGATAATAAAATTATGAAGTTTTTTTATTTTATATTTTTCGAAAATTTTCATCTACTTTGTAAAGAAAACTTCATTAGGTTATTGAAAAATTTCATTAAAATTCGTCCCAAAAAAATTTATCAAATAATCCCAATCTTTTACCATCATCATCTATAGCTGTATTTTGTCTTATGCCTATCAACGTTAAGTCTTTAAAGCAAATCTACGTTAAACCGATTGTAGTATTTTTTAAACAGATTATGTTTATAATTTTTCCGTTATAATCGAACGTTCGTCAGCAAAAGTTCCTAGGAAGTAACGCGAATAAGGTACGTTAGATGTGAAAATGTATAAACGTTGAGTTTTCACCGTTGATAATTATCCGTGTTGAAAGTTAACGTGCATACGAAAAGTAATGTGTTAGTTTTTGTCTTAAAAGCGTTTTTATGCACTTTGCGGTTTTTTATGAGTTAACGGATATAGTTAAGTCGAAAACACCGATTATTTAACATAACATACTTGTTAGTAGACAAAGAGTTGTTGCGTTGGGCGCCATTTTTATTTAGCCAAACCATCGACGAATAAACTAAAAACTACTTTTAAATTTAGATTGATTTTCAATAAATCAGATTGATAAAGTTCATCTTCTATTTTTAACAATATTATCTCTTCAGGGTCTTTAGTGAATTTATTAAAAACCTTGAAATTATATTTGTAATCAACCACAAACTTTTGTTAATGTTTATTTTATTTGATATCTTGGAATTACACATTTTTACAAATTTGTTTTAATCTTTTGTTGCAAAAACATATTTAGGCCTTTTTGATCTTGTAAATATGCTGGTTTCTTTTGTGGCAACAATACTTAAAAAAGTTATTTTTTTCCATTTTGAAATATTAAACAATCTGAATACAATACGATACAAAACTTTAGACATATTTACAATAAGAATAGTATAAGTACTACACACCACATCAATAGAGTAGAAAGATAAACCATTGTTTCGTTATACTTGTACAATTTTGTATTAATATGACCAAACGATAAATAATTGTGCCCAAAGGCCGACAACATAAAAAGAGTTTTTTTTTTGTTGTTGTTGTTAAAAGAATGAATGACTGACTGACAGTAGGACAGACTTATGGACGAAATGGCCGACCAGTTAGTTTCATTTGAAGTCGGTTTTGTGTTTGTTTGAAAAAGGAACCCAACACTTGTATATTGAATAACGATATGATATGTTCGAGTGGTTGAGTGGTCGTTGGTTACCATGTTGTTTGGCTATGTGTGGCATTAGCAACATAAAATCTTTAGTTGTTGATTTTTACAGCAACAATAACTATTTAAAACCATTTGGCAGTTTACTCCTTTAGGATCAAAAAACATAACTAAAACAGCACAGAATTTTTATGTTTTTAAACTGATTTAATTTATTAAAGATACATTTTACAAAAAAAAAAAAAAAAAAAAAAAAAAACTCTCAAACTTAAGAAGCGCAAGATGAAGACTTACCAAAAGACCAGCATCTACCACCACTCAAGGTAAAATCACTAAAATGTAAAAGACAACAATGAAAATGGTTTGAGCCTTGAATGTTATCCATACAATACGGCAAAACAGATAAGATTTTCTCTCTAAGATGTTAAGTGCATTGCCAGGGTTGGTTGGTAGGTTAGTTAAGGTTTGATTTGTTGGATGTTAATCTCTCTTGGGGGAGTCTCTCAAAAATATACATCATCATGTTGTAGTTACAACCAAAAATTATATTGCCAACTTTCAAGCCTTATATGATATGCCTCATAGCTAAAGTACTCGTTATATCCCAGCAAAATTTTCTTTTCCAAAATAATCGGTTGCAGAATAACTTCTTTTCCTTTGTTAACCATTCAACTCTCGGTTCTTTACGCCGATGATTTTTGTATGAAATGGTATCAAAAAGCAATCGCTTCTTTAGCTCCAAAGTAGAACTGGTTTCCCTAGAATAGGTTCTGGAACTAGTTATAGAACTAATTCTTCGTCAGTTACACCTTACATTTAAGTTTAATGGAACTGGTAGACTATTTCGCTGGAATCTATTCTAGTGAAACATGTTAAAAAAATTGTGTGGCTGGCATTTGACTGTAAAAAACTTACCTGGTATTGTCCATATTTTCCAAAGTCACAACTACATTTAACTTCAATTTTCCAACATCGTTAACACTGGGGGTTGTTTTACCATGAACCTTAATTTTTAATACTGTTTTAGCCTTTGGGGTAGTATATTATTGTTGTTGTTGCTGTTGGTCAAAACGTGTTAAACGTCAGGCAGATGCAGACAATGAAAAAAAAGAGAATCCAATTCAGTTTCTTATGTATACACAAATTAACCAAAGTTAAAGTTATGAGATTTTAAACTTTTAAAGATACTGCTTATAGTTACGATTTTTATGCTATTTTCGACAAATGATGATTAGAGGTTGGACGTTGTTGTAATGCCAAAAATTAATGGTTCGACTTAATGGTAGACCTTTAGAAATTTTTTAAGTATAATATAAAAAAAAATTAATTTAAGAGTATTAACAAACACACGTGGTCTGAAAAATGCCACCACAGTTACAAAAAAATAAATTCGAGCATGCCGACCATACGATTTAGGTTACATTCTGCGAAGTAAATAAAATTCCGGGTATATAATTCAGTGTAATATAACGTGGATCTTCAATAGTGGATCTTAGTAGGGCAACAAACAAGAAATTAAAGTTATTATATCCCATACTACATAACGTAGGGTATAATTCTAGTCGGGTCACGCATCCAAAAACTAGTTTAGCCGTTAGGCTTTGAGTTCCAAACCACAAATTTCTATTTTATGGGCAAATTTTTAATCAATTTTAAACAAATATTGTTAGCTGGTTCAGCTGCAAGTGATTTAATAAAAACTTAAAACACATGACTCAAACTCTAAAACTTTTATTATTTATTAAATAAATTCAATATTTCGAACCCACTTCTTTAGTCATACTCCAGAAATCTAATAAAAATGTTTATATAAAAAAAAAACAGTAAACATTAAAATAAAATATCACAAAACATTTAAAAAATAATTTTGTAAAATAATTAAAAAATATTTGTTAAATGCTTTGTAATAATTTAATTAATGTTTAATGCTTTTTTTATACAAATATTTTTAATAGATTTCCTGAAAATGCCCAACGAAGTAGATCGAAATATTGAAATTAATCAATAAATAATAAAAGTTTCAAATTCATGTGTATTTAATTTTTACTAAATGACCTCAATAACAAAAGGTCAACTATACACTTATCACATTTTAAACAAAAAAAAAAAAAAAAAAAAATGAAACTAAACCTCATTTACACAAACTGGGACTTTAACTGATACATTTGTTGTTATTTGTCATGTAAAATTTGAATTTTAATGATGCTTTAATTTTAACATAATATATAATAAATAATCCAGGAACCGTGGATAGCGAGCATCGGCATTAAGGGATTAAAGCACGAAAATTATATCCTGTATTACAGGATATTTTAATAAAACCAGTACCGGTGTTCTTTAAATATGTGTAAAATTTCTCACATCGAAAATGCATTTTTGCATTTTTCGATATGAGAAACTTCTCACATAGTTATATATAGAACACCGGTGCCCAGCCTGTATTTTGGCAAAAATAAGTTTAAAGTGTACTCAATTAAGTCAGTTCTCGAATAGAGACCAAACGGTTTGCTACTTATGGCTAAGCATGATAATATATCATATATTTAGATTGCTCATGATGACTACTCGGCACAGGGGGAAATAGGAACCATATTGGGTTGTGACGCCAATAGACACCATTTTCTATGGTTTAGCATGGATATGAGTAATATGGGACTTGCCGTAATGGACTTTAACGTAATCTGCCTACAATAAATGTAGGATCCAATCCAACATTTTTAATAAGAAGTAGTAGTGAAGTAACTCTAGTCAGCCAGCCGGATAATATGGACATTATGAATTGGATAATGTCACATGATATATCCTTATCTGTCGAGCGACAATAGTCGCCTTGATACTCCACCTGGGGACTACAGGGAAATTTAGGCATGTGCCTTATGGTCATGGAAGGATCATTGAGGGGATGAATTTTAGCAGCGACTATATTATTCCCAGAATGGGTTTTAATGGAGAACTTCGTGTCACTTAGCGAATATGGATGTGTGGCAGGTCTCCGCCCTGACCACAGAACCTTTAATTTCTTCACGGATGCTTCTAAGATGGAAGCGGGAGTTGCAGCTGCGGTTTTCTGTCGAGAACTGGGTATCGAGGAGTCATATAAACTCCCCGATTACTGCATTTTTTTTCAGGCGGACGTGCTGGCAGTCAAAACGGCTGCTGACCTTGCAAATTCCCCGGAAACTTTTGGCTCTTACGTTAATTTCTTCATCGACAGCCAGGCGACGATTAAAGCGATCTCCGTTAATCAGTTGTACTTATTGATTGTCCAGGAGTATAGGGACTCTTTAGGTAGACTCGGTGCGAATAGAATGGTACACATCTACTGGGTTCGGGGTCACCGGGGCATAGATGGAAACGAGATTGCGGACGGTTTGGCGAAACGGGGAGTTCACTTGCCTGAGAAAAGGACTTTGGATATTCGTATGCCACTTCGGTTCTTGAAACGGGATGTAGACTCCACTATAATGGGCAGATCTGAGGCGGTTTGGCGAAGCACCGAAACGTGTAGAGTGTCAAAAATTATGTGGAGATCATATGATCCTAAGGCGACCAAACTTCTACTCTCCCTAACCAGAAGCGACTGTAGACTTCTGGTGGGGCTACTGACTGGTTACTGCTAACTGCTGTTCTTGCCAAGAGAGCAGGAAAGCTTGTCAGTGATGATTGTAGGTTTTGTGGAGTACCAGGAGATAGGGAGACGCTGAATCATATCAAGTGCCACTGTCCAGCTCTTGAGCGCTCCAAGGCAAGATGCTTGGGAGACCATCTATTCCGTGATCAGGAGGAAATCTCTGGAATCGGAATCTTGAAACTCCTGGCTTTTGCTAAGAGAGTGTGGGGGTACTCTAGGTACCATCACTAATGTTTGATTATACGCGGGGGTTATCGTTTCTCATCTGGTAACGCTAGGGACTTAATGGGCTATGCGAGGTCTTTTTTGACCAACCAGTCTAACCTAACCTTGATACTCCGTCGGACAAGGAAATAAATCTCTTGGCCTGTCTTTGGCGAGCAGTCGCTCAACACAGCCTGAGTTTTTCACTAGCGTACCCCCGGGTATTCCACAGAATGGTTCCGGGCCGATGAAGAGTCGATGGGCTACGCAATTGGCTAGACAATCAGCCCTTTTGTTGCCCTTCTACCCTTCATGACCAGTATACCGTACCATCTTACAGGTAAAAAAAGTGCGCGGTATATAAAGTATTATTGCAAAGCAATTTCAAAAAAATTTTTTTGCCGTCGCATTTTTTAATTTTTCGTTATATCTTCGGCATTTACAGTCAGATTTTAAAGTCTGATATGCCGATTTTTTGCCTCGAGGAGGCCAGTGTTTAGCTGTAAAGGAAAAATCCAATAAAAAAAAGTTTAAAAGCTTGGACCCTACGTTCGGGAAAAAAAAATTTATGTTTTTTTGAAACCTTATCGCAAAAATAATTTTCATTTGACGGTGTACGGCGAACTTTTTTTTTTTGTGGTACGGTCTAATGACCAGGAATCCACCCCAGTTTAAGGGAGTTGTTTCTGCCGAGTTCGTTGAGAATCCTCATACACTCCATGACCAGAGCAGATGATACCCGTATGCTCCTAGAGCCTTTAGCGCAGCCTGACTTTCAGAAAGAATGTACATGCGGGATCTAACCGTGCTCCTTCGCAGGCACTCTCTCGCAATATAAATGGCGAACATTTCCGCCTGAAAGACGGAGGCGTAATTGCCAATTGGTAGAGCACGTTGGAACCCGGGTCCAAAAACATTTGCCCCGTGTCGCCATATAGACTAAGGAAAATGATATCAAAACAGGAACACAAACCGGGTACCCCGAAGTCGGGTAATACCTGGCCCGAAACTCTGGAGATGTTGTTTCATACGCACTTTTCCGAATGCAATATGAATGTCAATGGGAGAAACACAGTAGAGGAAATCACACCGAGTGATGTGGAAATCAACTTCATCAAAGACTTCATCAGTGATGACAAGATAGAAAGGGCGATAGATACAATTGGAAAACATAAGACACCACCAGAAATAGATTAAGACCATAACACCTTCCTTACGAGAATTTTTTTAAGATTATTATATGTTTCGCAAAGGTGGAGAGAAGTCGAGGTCATATTCGTATCAAAGACTGGTAAAATACACTACAGTCGACCAGGACTATAGCCCAATAAATCTTTCATCATTTGATCTTAAGACTTTGGAAACATTTTGGAAAGCCATCTGAGAAGTAAGTAGTAAGGGCAGTATGAAAATTTCAAGTGACCAACATGTATATAACAAGGGACGACTGGCAGAAACGGCAATTAATGAACTTACATTAGGTTCTGAAACTGCTCTAAACTAAAACTTGGAGAATATGCATTGGCATGTTTTCTGGATATAGAGAAAGCCTTCAATAATGTTAAGCCAGAGTCAATAGAGTCATTATAAACCAATCTGTAAAGAAGGTCTTCAAAACTAAAATAATAGAGGCTGCACTAAGCGGACAATATATAAGAGCAAACGCTACAAGGGGCACTTCAAGGTGATGCCATATCACCAACTCTGTAGATATTGGTACTAAATAAGTCTCTTCTGCAACTAAGGAGCACTGCAGTATGAGTCATGGTTAATACAGAAGATTTAACACTACTGTTAAGGGGTAAATTGATGGATACTATTTCAGATATAATAAAATTTTCCCTAAGAATAAAATTGTGGATTCTATTTGGAAGTTGTCATATTTGATCTTAAACCCGAACAAAAATAACACTCATTGTAATAATCTTTAGATCAACTAAAATGTACGGTAAAATTTAAAATAGTTTGATCAATCGAAAAGTTATATTATTTAGCGGTTATAACATTGCAATAAATGTACGCCATGTATTCGTATTTTTCCTGATGAAAAATGTTGGTCTTTGATGTTTTTGCGAAGCTTTTTCAAAATTATTGCAAATTCGAAAGAAATTTTTACAAAAATTCAAACGAAAATTTTGATTTTTACGGCAATCTTGTTCTGAGACATCCCAAATTTTTGAGTTCAAGTTGATAGGGACGATTCCTGACAGGTTTTATATAAATTAACATATTTTTTTAGTAATTTCTTCAGACTTATTATTTTAAGTGTACTTGTGTCGCTCAGGAATGTAGTTTGTAGCAACTGTACTTTGAAGTTGATATCTGTGTAGCGTAGCACAGTCATTTATTTGCAGTGAATCTCTTTTTTTTGCTCTAACAGAAGAAAAATCTTTTATTAAACTGCAATATTTATTATGACCAGGTTTGCATTTTGCATTTCCTTTCAAATTCCCTAACTATACAGAAAAATGCGTTAAGATAAGCCAGAAAAATTTATAGACCATAAACCAAACGCCTTCCTTATCTATCTTTGTAAGAACTGTCAACACATTATAAAGATTTTCTTTTTTTGGTTGTAGTTTCCATTAAACATATGTTTCCATAAACCAAACTAAATAAATTTTGCAAAACTACTAAAAGAAAATAATAATACTCTTCTCTACTTTAAACAATAAAAAATAAAGAAATTATAGAGCTGCCATTATGTGAACAATTTTAATGCCATAAAATTTAACAACAAAATTGCAGACTACAAATTAAAACTAGAGTTTATAGTTTAGTTTATTTCAAATAACTTGAGAAAAGTTAATTGCCAACAAATGATTAATATTTATTATGAAGCAGAAGTTTTTATATTTGAAATGCAGGAAGTGCATAATAGATGGCAACTGTAGAGTGTTCTTAAGGATTTTTAAAAGTATATAATATTAATTGATAATATTTAAATGAGAAAAAATGAAGTGTTTGTCGTATTATTGGAATAATTTAAACGGTTACTTTTATGAAGAGACCCCCATTAGTGTGTTGATAAACTATCAATTGATTTGTAACAATTATGTTCATTTAAATTATCTATTTTCTGTAATACAATTGAACAAGAAAAATGTTACAAAACTTGTAAGTAGATGTTGAAAAACATGCAGAACTTGTAGAGATAACGTTATTTTGGCACCTGCCTGTGTGTTTTTGTGTAAGTGTTTAAGAAATAGATATAATGAAAATAAGAAATATACCCAAGAAAAAATTTTGTTCATTTTATATTCGGAAATCAGAAAAAATCAGTTCAAATTCAGTAAATCTGAACTAAAATTTAGAAAATATCAATTTAAATTACGAATTTTCATTTGTAATGAAGAAAATATCAACTGAAATTTAGATTTTCCATTTTAAATTCACAAGATATGATCATAAGACTGTTACACATAAGGTTGTGGGTTCAATACCCAACCAAGGCAACATCAATTTATGAAAAATACTAATGTGTATAAGTTTTTTCTATCCCTCATACATATCGCAGCGTCCTTCTTTTTACTTAAAATCGTTATTTCAACTAATATTTTACCTTGGGTATGTTACTTACATGCTCATATTTGCTTGCATAAAACTTCCCCAACAATTATTATGATCATGTTGGGTCTGTCAGATGCTTTTTCTTCCTTCTCTTCTACTTAAGCATAAGTAAAACTTGTCTATAAATAAATGCAAAAAAGAAAAACCTCATGCTGTGTAAATAAACATGAAAACATATATACAAAACTTTAAATTGTACGACAAATCTTTGAAAGATACACAGACAGATAACTCGACATCCATAATACATGCACAATATTGAGAAGGTCATAAATTGACAACTCTTAACCATCAATTTTTTTACTTTTGGAGTTAGCGTCGATATGGTGCAGAAGTTCTTTATCATTCTTGTCTCAAATTCTACCAAGAATCTTAATTTTGTGTCTCTCAACTTATTACCATGACTATTTTGAACTTGTATTATATTTATTTCTTTACTAGAACTTGTTCTTAAAAATTTCTAGTATTCCTCTATAGTCTTTCTTGATAATTTAAACTGTAAAAAGAACACAAAGTTTTATTTTCAATAAAGAATATTTATACGACTGTAATACACTTTTGACAATATAAAATTTAGTAGGTTTTTTTGGGATTTTTTTTTTTTTTTTTTTTTTTTTTTTTGTGAAAAATATGTACCATTTCGGTAATAGGAATAGTAATTGTTATTAAAGTTTATAATAAATTTAAATATTATGTATGTTTACCACCAGCTGGGTTATGGTTTAAAACTATTTATTTCCTTTTTTTTGTTCAGTTTTGAAATTATAAAGATGGCTTGATATGAGCATTAAATATCTTTGAAAAAGAAATTGAAATTCTTTATAAGCCAGGAAAAAATGAAAATCTGTTAAACACATGAAATAATGATTTATATTTTCAGCTAATTTTTTCATTTTAAATGTTGTTGTTGTATTTACAAATATATTTACTGCATTTACAAATTTTGTTGTTAAAAATAGAAGTTTGTAAATACAATTACTTTCATTGTTCATACAACAAAATTATAGTTGATTTGGAGCCACTTTTGGAAAGGAATTAAGTTAGAGCTGCTGAGTTGTTTCCAATTAATTATTCCCCAAAGGGTATACTGAGTTTGTGCTGATGTTTACAACTATCGATCGACTCAGAATCGCTTGCTGAGTATGTAATGAACCATACATACTCAGCGTATAAAATGAACCAGCCTTATACATTAAAATACATTAATTGCATTAAGGAATTAAATATGGTAAAATCCCAAAACTTATTTAACAAATTGTGAAAAATAATCTGTTTAAGGTATGTCGCTATCCGGATTACATTCTTTCCTAAAGAAATCGTCAGGAGACGTTTTGAGAATTTCTAGAAATATTTTATAATTTAAATTACAAACTCAATGAGAATTTCTTGTTCTCGTCTAGGAGCGTTATTAAACATTTAAAATATCAAAGTGAAAACAAAACCAACAACAAAAAATTTACCACAATTTGTCTTGTCATCTTCCAATTAAACTACAGGTCGCAGTTCCTAAAATGACAAAGTGCAACAAATATGTATTTAATGGCCTCAACTAAACCAAATGGAAATGAAAGTACTTGGATATGGTAATAAAACCACCAATTTGCTTTGCTTTACCTAATCACAATACTTTTTTTAAAGCCTAAACAAATTTTTTTAATCCGCGGTATTTTTTAAGCTTTGCTAGCGAAAAAAATAATATTTTTAAGAGTTTCTATACAAAAAGTAAACGAACAATATTGTTACTGTTTGTTGTACTCGTATTAGAAGGCAACCAATTTATATGTTGTTTTTTATATTACGAAATTTTGGCGCCCAAGATGAAGTTATTTTTTATGTTTTTTACCATTTTTTTTACCACTGTACCCAAACTAATGAGAACTAAAGCTCAACTGCTGATATTCTATCAAAATTTTGTATATTTTCTCTTTAAAGCATCGAAACAGCACTGGGAAGTATTTGGTGGAATAAAAATTAATTGTGATGAGTTAGAGCCAAATCCTAATCATTGTTTTGAGCCTTATTAAAACCAAATTGAAATAACAGTACTTCCCAGCAACATGGTAAAATGCAAAGAACTGGTTCCAGAACACCTTATACTGAATTAGGATAGGTTCTAAGTTATGTTCTACAATCGATTCTTTTCATAGGGAGTTTGACCCAAGATCAATAAGTTCTTTTCCTCCAAACTAAAACCGGTTGGTTTAGAATCGGTTCTACAGTTGGTTATAGAACTGGTTACGAGACAGCGAAACCTGACATTTTGACTTTAGGGAATCAGTTCTAGATCATGTTCCATGGAAACAAGGGTAAAAGCACATGTTCTTGAACATATTTTGAGGTAACCAGCTCTACAAAATTTTGCTGGGTTATGTATGGAAGCTTCTCAAATACTTCCCCGTGCTTGGTCGTTGATTTAAAAAGAAAAGGTCCGAAAATTTGGTAAATAATTGTTGCAGACCGCAATTGGGCGAAAGTTGGTACATAAGTTTATAATATATGTAGTACACCAAGGACGAATACAATTTAAAGTAGTTAAAACCGGTCCATGTTTTTACCCAGTTCACTTGGAAATATCCTATCCGAGCTTGCATGTTTTGAGTTTATGGTAAATGGTATTACCAAATTGAAGGAATATATAAAAATTAGTTGCACGGGGCCTATAGAATTTTATTCATTAATTAATTATTAATTATTTTAGGTACAAAACCCGACTTAAATTTTGGTTAAAAAACACGATTCGGTCCTTAGTATACACAGGTCGCCACCGGATTGGTACGATTAAGTGTATTAAGATGGGAAAATAAGAAGACACTTACAGGACACTCTCTCTGGTTTGATTCTTTTGGGAGTGATTTGGGACGACACACCTCTACACAAAGCGTTATCGTAGGTAGTGAACTTGTACGGCATACTCCAGTCCTGTCTTCAACCAGTGGCCGTCAACTCGGTCTGCGGAGGCCTCACATAGGAGATGGCCTTGAAAGGCTATCTCCCTTCTCCGCTGAATACTTCTCAGGCTCCACCGGCGTTGGTACGATGGCTTAACTGAACTGAAAGAATTAATACGTGCACATGCGGGGCACTCGCTTCAGCTAGATTCTCCTGGCAGTGACCTATGACAGCAGCACACCTTGACTATATCTCGCCCACAAGGCCCAAAAGGGTACCCAAAAATCCCCAAAGAATGTGACCTGGAACGTCCTTTTCCAAATCCTTTTACACGGTTTTCCATAGGGCCTTCCTGAATGCTCTAGAACCACGTGAACTGGGATGGAGCACTGACCCGCTGAAAGAAATCTAACATTTTTCAAATGGTTTTGCACTCCCTTGTTCACCCGATTGCAGGATTCTCCGAAGCATGCGACATTCCGGGGTTCTCCCAGATCTTCAAGGCTAAAATTACTTATTGTCAAATATTGACAGGCCTAATTAAAATTGGGAAATAAAAAAGCGTATTCACAGGACAGTATATTGAATGATCTTCATAGGGCCATCGAGGATATTCACAGGACCTTCATACAGGACCTCCAAAGACATCTACACGACCTTCAAGAATACCTGTGTAAAAAGATCAGATCTGATCTCAAGTGGATAAGATTTGAAACCAAATCTGGTCAGATCTGCTCATATCTAGCCATGAAAATCGGTCAGTTATAAAGGAAAATTTATTACATTTTCAAGATCTTTTTAAATATGAGAAAAATTGATTACATTTCCCAGATCTCTTTAAGTATGAGCAGATGTGGTACTAGATCTGATCTGATCACATCTGTCATACCGGATCGTATATGATCAGATCTAGTACCACATCTGCTCATACTTAAAGAGATCTGGAAAATGTAATCAATTTTCCTATACAACTGAGGGATTTTCATGGCCAGATATGAGCTGATCTTTAGATCTGATCAAATCTGTTTAGCTGTAAATATATATGATTTCATCTAATTAGATTCGGCGCCAGATCTGATTATATACGATCCACTATGACAGATCTGATCAGATCTGGCACCGAATCTAATTAGATGAAATCATATATATTTACAGCTAAACAGATTTGATCAGATCTAAAGTTTTATTCACAGCACCCGCAAGGATAATCGCAGAACCTTCGAATATCTTAAAATGACCTGCAAGGATATTCACAGGATGATCAAAGATACTCGTAGGACTTTCAAAGAGGTTCGAAGGATCATCAAGAATATTCACGGGGCCTTAAAGAATACCTCAAAAGATATAACCTGGTACAGCACACGTCCTTGTCAGGGTTAGCCTTCGGGATAGAGGAGCTCTGTTGAGCGGCACTCTTCTTTTGCAGGATCTGGAAAGAGGAAATTACCTTGTGATCGCGTTCACGGCTGCAGACAACTGATGCAGGTTCTTTTCCTTTTTTGGTAAGAGAAGCAACACTCAGAAAATTCTTCTTATTAATTAACGTGTTGCTTTCTTTGGAAAGGGGATAGAGAAGAAGTGAAAGGTGGCGAAAGATGAAGGGCTTCAAATATGGCAACACTGTAATTACGCGAGATGTTGAATTTTTATAATTTTTAGTTGAAGCTTTTTTAGTTAAAACACTGTTATATTATTTTACTTCGCTGGGGTTAAGTGCTATGGGAACACCGAGGGAGGATGCTGCGATATGTATGAGGGATAGAAAAAACTCATTGATAATATTAGTTTTCATAAATTGATGTTGCCTTCGATGGGGATCGAACCCGCAACCTAACCACTACACCACAGCGCCCACAAATGCCTTTTATACACCTTTGGGCAGCTGAGTGTGTTTGTACTAGTGATAGCTTGGGTAACTCGCAAGAAACGATTTCTGTCGTTACAGTTTTACTTCGGAAACCAGAATATCTGCCCCAAGAGACAGTATATAATCCGCTGACTTCATCCATTTCGATATTGGCTAAATTGGGATTTGAACTATATTTATAAACGTATTGAGTATTCCGGTATTGAGTACTCTATACTGACTAACTAACCTGTTAATTTTAGCAGCTTTTTCTGCAAGGTCATTATGATCCAATTTATAAAAGCTTTTATGCTATTTTTACAGTTTTATTTCTATGAGTGTAGACAACTAATATTTCCTGGAAGATGACATTCGAAGAATGTTGAAATATAAGATAATAAATTTATTTGTATTTATTTTACTTATAAACATTTTAGTTTTATTTATTTTTCAAAATTATTAAATAATAAATTTAAACAAACTAATTATAAATATTTAAAAAAGGAATATGTAAATATTTCCCGGAAGATGACATTCGAAGAATATCGAAATATCGGATAATAAATTAATTATTGTATTAAAACAAGACCTCGAGTGTTTTCATTGATAAACATTTTTATTTTACTAATTGTTAAAAATTGAAGAAATAACAAATTATAAATTTAAAAAAATTAATTGAAAATATAAAAAATTAAATAAAAAAAATATTGAATCCGCTAGAAATTGAAGCCACTATCATTGGTTTGGAAATAAACTGTATGCAAATCATTTCTTAGGATCACTTTTAGAGCAGTAATGCTTTAGAAGCAATGAAGGAAGTGATTTTTTTGAAGTTGTTCAGAATTACTTCTAAAAATGCAGTAAAAACACATTAACGGATAGTTTGGAAATAATGAAAAAATTGATTCCAGAATGACTTCTAAAAAAGCAGTAGAAGTATAGTAACCGCTAAGTGGTTGGTAAAGCATGACTTTTTTATAATTTTAAATAGTTGGGCCGATATCTTTATTACCAAAACTTATTCAATTTCGCCGCCTCTATCACTTGTCCAAAATGCATCGAAATCTTAAAAAAATCCCCCACAAACAGACTCTCCTTATGGCGATTAATTTCTTTCGAATCTGGTTTTTCAATAACCAACATAAAATTTGTAGTTTCCAAGAAATAGTTATTTTCCTAACAAGAAATCACTCAAAATTCATAACAAATGTATTTAAATTAAAATTTTCTCAACATAAAATATAAAATTAATTTGCAAAAAATGTAAAACTAAACAATATACTAAATTAAATGAATTATATAAAATTATTATGTCAAATTGTTTTATTTTGTAAATGATAAATTGTTAACAATCCAAGACATGCAAAAATAAGTTTTCCTCATATGATAATTATCATCATTATTATCTTCTTCCATCAGACAACAGTAACAAGCCTCTTATAACAAACGAGAGGAATACAACCAAAAACCATGTAAAATTCAAGTTTGGAAAATTTCATTTCTTTGTTTTTGAAAAGCCATCAACAGTAGTGTCCAAAATTATGTTAAAGTCTGCTGAAGAAAAAAAAAACTAATAAAAATAAAACCGTTAAAACTAGTTGCTGTGTAAGCTTTAACATAAAGTCATGAGCATTAGCCAATTTTCTTTTTACGATTTGGTGTGTTGTGTCTTAAAAGCTAAATTTGGTAGACAGTGATTTTTGTTTAGACAATTTATTTCTGAACTTAAAATTAAAATGTTGTTTGGCAAACTGTAAGAGACATGTGGAAAATCCTACTACCAGTTAAGAGCCTCATTACTACTTATTATTTAATTAAAATTTTCTTTTTTTTTATCATTAAAATTTTTTTTAAATGAATTTTTTTTTTAAGAACGTGTAATTTTCTTGTCTGTGAAGTTTTTTTCTTCTTTTATTTAAAAATAAATACTTAGCGATTTAACTTTTTGACCAGTGCTATTTTTTAATGACTTTTTGACAAGTCTTGTAAATATTTAAATTAATAACTTTTATCTTCTTTTTTCAGCTTTCATCATTTTATTTTAATAAGATTGCAATTTTTTGGGTTGTTGTGTATCCTTTTAATTTTCTCATTTCCTTGTCTTTTATCCTTTTAATATGATGTGTTAAAATTTACAACGTCAATGCTCTTGGCTGTAACAATTTTATGTTCTGGAAAAAAATTATGAAAAGTAAACAGATAATTTGTCAAAGGATATGAAAAAAAAGTTATAATTATTGACCTGAAGCCTTTTAAAAGTTAGTTCATACACTCAAAAAAAGAGTCAGTAAAGTCAGCAAAAAATGTTGCTGTGTCAGCAAATTTTTAGTCAGGAGCGTGCTTGCAAAAAAGCTGGTAATTTCAGCAAAAGGTTTGCTGAAAATCAGCGAGCTGATTTTTAGCAAAAAAATAGTTATCTTCAGCAAAAGTTTTGCTAAGACTTAGTCGATTGCAAATGAAAAAAATTCTTGCTAAAATCACTAAACTTTTTGCTGAATATTAGTAGACTGATTCAAAAATCTTGTAGCGAAATTTTACTTTAGTTAATTTATTTGCTGAAAATTTAAATGTAGAAGTTGTGTAGAGTTGTTTTTCTTTTTTATCATTTCCGTTGTCTGTACTACATCCAGACAAGCTGCGACATCTACTTCTTGTCTTTCTGGTTGTCTTCCACGCTATAAATGCGGTTATCAGCACAATTTTTGTAGCAAAATAAATTAGTAAAACATTAGTTCAAAATTAGTTTAGTGCTAAAAAAAATATAACTAATACTTTTGCTGAAAACGGAATTTCAGCAAAAAAGTACACTTGATATACAAGACGTTTTACTAATTTTTCTACTAACTTAATTTTTTGAGTGTAGCAAAAAAATACAAAAAAAAAGATTATTTCAATTCCTTTTAACTTAAAGTTTAGCTATATTTATGTTGTTACATTAACGCTGGGTTTTATAACAAAGAGTTAGCTTTAAATTAACTATTACATAAACTATGGCTAAGTACTAATGAGATCAAAAACTATCCATATGAAACTCATCATAAAAACCAGTAAAATAAAAATAAATTGAAGTACAGTTTTTACAATTTGTTATCAGCACGTATACAAAATCTTAAGGGGCAGTCTTATTTGAAATTCCAAAGAATTTTACAGTTATTGGCCTTCAATATAGATAAAATTATTATTTTCACAGACTAAATTTTCTTTTTAAAAGAACGGTTGGGCGCCAAAATTTGACACAAACAATTCAAACGTAAAATTCGCCTCTAACGATTTTTTTCACTTTACAGTATTTTTGTTAAAAAAAAAATTGTTTGATGTTTAAACAAGGAAAAATAAAATACAATATTTGTTTTTAATGTAAAATAAAAATAGTTAAAATATGAACACTGTATTTAGTCTCGGCATATTTTGCAAAATAAATCATTTGGTTTCCCAACATGTTTTGCAGGCATTCTCTAAATCTAAGCCCCACATTTGCATAGCTTGTTTATTGTCTTGTCAAATTCTCATCCATTTGCATTTGAATTGAATTGCAGAGTCACTAGGGATCATTGATATTCGTGGTAGCAAAATATGTTCTCACTTGAATTTTCCATTATTAAAAGGTGTTTTTTTATAGCTGTAAATTGAAATAAAATAATGAGATTACATAATTTCAACTAAAAATTGACTTGATTAGAAAGATAATTTTATGCCATTAAAGTGTGAATATAATATCGGGCATATGGCCACCGCAGCTGGCACGTACAAGGCATAAACTCCAGGTCCAATTTTCTACCACCTTTTCAAGCAATGGGGGCCGTATCTCGGCAATGATTGGCACAATATTGTCTTCCAAGCGGTCTAAAATTTCCGGTTTGTCTGCCGAAACCAATGACTTCACGTAAGCCCAGAGAAAATAATCTAGAGACGTTAAATCGTATGATATCTCTAGCCAATCGACTGGGCCATTTCGAGATACAGCGCGTTCAGTAAAAGTTTTCTTCAATAAGTCGCACGTTAATCGCGCTGTATGCCATGTGGTGCCACCTTGTTAGAAAAATATGTTTTCAGTCAACATTCCGTTCAACTGGGACACGAAATAATCGGCAATTATGGCTTTATAGCGCTCGCCGTTGGCGGTAACGTTCTCGCCGTTATCATTTTTAAAGAAATGATTAAAACACACCAAACAGTGAGGTTTTGTGGATGTAACGGTACCTTGTGGATTCTCTTCACTCCAAGTGCGGCAATTCTGCTTATTGACATGCCCATTGAGCCAGAAATGAGCATCATTACTGATGAGAAAACAGTGGGTTGACTTCCAGTTGATTTTGTGCCCATTGACCGAACGTACGTCACGATTGATTGTCATTCGGCTTTAATTCCTTCACCAGCTCGATTTTATAAGGTCGTAAGCCGAGAACTTTACATAAAATTTTCCATAATGTGGTTGCACACAGCTCCAATTTTTCGATTTGGGTCCCCTTCAATAATACGCTCTACAGCAGCAATTGTTTGTTCGGTGTGCTCTGTAGGACATCTCCGCGGATGCGTATTATTATCATTTACAATATACCTGGTACGAAAATGATCCATGGTTAGTCGAATTAGTCGCTCGGAAGGCCGATTATAACTACCGTAAAATTAACGTAGCGCAAGATAACATTCGAAATGAATTTGCACAATTTGTTGGCATTAGTCTATTCACGATGAAATGACAAACTAAACTGAGCACAATTTATAATATCGTTGCCAAACCTGACCAATTTGTGATCGTTTAATTCGTTCTGGGAAAATGGAACCTCTGAAAAAACTATCTTTAGATGTTTAAAAAAAAATTTTTTTTAAATATTGGTCCCGTCAGAAATCGAACCCGCGATCATCTGTTTGTAAATAAACAGTATCCAAACAACTTCTTAAGATCACTTTTGGAGCAATAACGCAGTAGAAGTAATTATTAAGTGATTTTCTTGACATTGTTCAGAATGATTTGAAATTAGCAATGAAAGAAGTATAAAAAACCAATGTTTTTCATAATTTTTATTTAGTTTTTTTTTTTTTTTTTTTAAATATTGAATTTAAATAAATTAATTATGGATAAATTAGAAATTTATTAATTCAGTTCGAGGCCAATTTCCTTATTATGAATTAACATAATAAGTACTTTTTTCCAAAAACTGCTATTTTTCTTCATCAGGATACTCTCCTGGCAAATACTTCAAATACTTTGCTTTCAAAAACCTCTACACTTTCAGGAAAGAAAAGACGATCGTTTCGGGGATTTTCCAGGTCCCCTTCATCAGTTTTCTTTAGAAAGTTGGTCCAGTGGTGCATTTTATTGTTTGCTGCATTCCCATTTTGTTAATGTAGCAGACTACATTTAATATGAGATTTTGAAGCTTCAAATTGCATTGCACTACTGCCACCACTTTCTAAAGAAAACTGATGAAGGCGACCTGGAAAATCCCCGAAACGATCGTCTTTTCATTCCTGAAAGTGTAGAGGTTTTTAAAAGAAAAAACTCTGTGAAGTATTTGTCAGGAGAGTATCCTGATGAAGAGAAATAGCAGTTTTTGGAAAAAAGTACTTATTATGTTAATTCAAATTAAGGAAATTGGCCTCGAACTGAATTAATAAATTTCTAATTAATCAGTTAAAAAGGTCGAAAAAACTATTTTTATTTTTCAAATAAAAATTAAAAACCAACACTTTAATTATAGATATTTAAAAAAAAATAAAAATATCGGTAATAACGGATACTATGAAAGCAATGAAGAATTGATTTTTTTGAAGTTGTTTGGAATTACGTCTAAAAAAGCAGCGAAAATATACAAACGTATATTTTGGAAGCAGTGAAAGAAGCGGTTTGTAAAGAATGAAAGGCGAAAGTTCTGCGAAGGTCGTAAAACTATAACAGACCTCGTAGGCTATAAAATTAGAACAGACCACGATAACTGTAAAATTAAAACAGACCTCGAAGGCTGTAGAATTAGAACAGGCCGAAATTTATCGTCTTTAAACAAATTTAGCTCGGTACTGGCCAGTATTGCACTACGGCAGTTCGGATCGGCCTTGAGTGAATGCAAACCTAAACTACACTAAGAGAAATTTTTACCAAATATTAGATAATTTTAACTTAATTTTAAAAAAGTTGGGAGTGATTTGGCACCAAAGAAATTTTAACTTAAATTGAATACAAATTCTATCATCCGCTAATTGGATCCAACATTTTTAATTTTATAAACCTGGTATCAGATTCATATTAAGCGACCCCCAAAATATTTCGTTAAATAATTTACTACGAAACTGATCAGTTTTCAAAAAATCAATCCCCCATATTGGATCCGCCATTTTTAATTTTGATAATCTGATATTAAATTCAGATTGAGCGACTGCCAAAACTTCCACATAAGTAATTTCATACCAATTTGATCACTTAAAAAAAATCATCCGCCATTTTGGGGCTGCCATTTTAAAATTCTTATTTTAGATCCGAAAAATATAAAGCATCAATTTTAAAGAAAATTCCGGAACTTTTAGAAATCATCCGCCGTATTGGGTTTAAAATTTTGAATTCTAAAAATCTAATGACAAACAAATTTCAAAGAGATTCCATTACTGCTTAACATATTTCAGCGTTTTTGATAGTACTCATAATTATCAAAAAAAAAAAAAACTACTAAAAGCTGATTAAAAATTACCTTGCAAAAAAACCGCTGAAATTTTCGGATTTTATTGCTAAATACTAGTGAGATAAGAACAGCAAAAATAAAATTTCTAAATTTACAGAAATTTAGTTATATATGTGCTAGCTTTTAGTTTATTGAAAATGACAAATTATACTGTAAAATGTGCAGAAATATTTGCTAAGAAAATTCTAAACTGCTGATTTCAGAAGGTTCCATTTTCATTTGCATTAAAAAAATCTAAGAAAACCTTAAAAATCATATATTTAGTTAGTATATTCTTTCACCTCAAGCCCAAATTCTAATATGATGTTGTCATATTAGATTTTAAAATAATTGCTGAACAAAAGCATACCACGGCTAAGTCTCATTCAAATTATTTATTTTGTTTTGGGATAAATCTCGTTGTTTTTACAAATGTTATTGACAACGAACACACGAACATACATATAAATAGTACCCAAAGGATACTTTTATGTAATTGTTGCTTTCAAAAGGTGTTGATTTATGGCTGATTTTACATAATCGGATAGTTCATATACAAAAGTACAAAATTCTCGTTCCGTTGAATTTTTGTACCTTATGTAATGTCTCGGTTTCTGTATATCAATCATAATTTTGTTATTGAGGGCAAGTGAAGAGTTGGGGTGATGCCCACGAAACAATTGTATTGTCTAACACGAAACCTATCAACCTTTTTGAAACAACAAATAAAATCTTATATGACAACATCATATTAGAATTTTTACATTGCAAAAAAAAACTTTAATTACACTTGTTTTGAATTGTGCCAAACCAAAACAACAAAAGTATGTTGTTGTTACAAATTTGCCGTTAATTTCCTTTTTGCCAACCTTTTTGGTTAAGTGAAATTTGGCAACATACCATTAACTTCATTGAATGTCTGTATGAAAACAACCCTGCTTTCCGACAACAGCACCAGTATTTTTGCTATACAGCACGCACGTTTAACATTCTACACATCACATTCGACAACAAAAAATTCCCTTTGGGGAATTAAATTCTTCTTCTAGTGTTTACTTTGGCAGCACTAATAATAATAAAAACAAAACAAAAAGCAGGAATACAAAAACAGAGATAAAGTAAAAGAAAAAACTTGTCAAAAATGTACTTGCATACTCAAAGACACCATACCATAGCAACACCACTACCACCAATACAAGAATAAACAAAAAAAACATGACGAGCATCAGACGAATGCGGTGTTTAGACGGTGTAGCATTTTGATATTTAAAGATTTTATTTAATATAGACTTATACATTTAATGGCGCCCAACGTCAGATATACAACATACATTAAGGTGTTAAAAAGAAGTTTTATTTATTTTGGTTATGATATTTAAGGGGCAACCTTAATTGTTTTGAGGTAATTTATCAAGTGTTGATGATAGAAAAAAAATCAATCACAATAGTTTAAGAAGCTCGAAAACAATTTACTAAAAATTCAAAGTCGTAATAAAAGAAAATTTTTAGATTCCAATGTGAGTATAAATGATCATACATGGGTACGTATTATCATTTATGGTCATAGATGATTATTTCTTTATAGTTCAATTTATGTTCGCATATGGTCTCTTTTAGGGTCGCAGAAGTTCGGATCCCAAATTATAGGGAAATAATATTTACGGATCATATATGATCACATATTTCGTATCCATGCACATATGTATATTCATATATGAGACCATGTACGGTCATATATTGAACGAAATGTGCTTTAATTTGAGTTTGTGTTACAGTCTAACCACCTCCCATAGATATTGTTTTAAATGAAACAAAAAAAAAAAAAAAAATTCATGCAACATTTAAGTTTCATCACACATCAACAAACGTAAAGAATGGGTTTTGTTGATGGTGCTTCTTCTGTTTTGTTTCTTTATGCAGCAACAAATTTGATCCAGAAAGAAAGCACGCTTAAATGCATTCATGGCACTTATGCGGACATTATGCACTCTTGTGCCATAGAAAGAAAAAAGAAAGTGAAAAACAAGTAGAAAACACCATAAAATATTTAAATTCTTTGTGGAGGGGTACTTGTTGAAAAAGCATCAAGTATTTAAAGTTTTATATAGTTTTTGTTCATTGTTTTATTTACTACACATTGTATTTCATCAGATATATTTGGATTTAAAAATTTAAAAGTGTAGTTGCAGTCATTGTAATTTTAAGGATTACTTATATACTGCACAAAACTTAGAAGCATTTTTTATAACAGGTATTACTGATTGTCTGAAGTTTTGGGCGCCAAATTTTTTTCACACTTGACACTTGTTTAAAAATTTTATGGAAAATTTGCATTACATATTTCAAATCGTGATCTCCTGGCAGGCTTTTAAGGCTAGACTACTGATTAGGGAAAACGGGCTTTGTTTTTCTAATGGAAAACATCTCGGTTGCGCAGGACGGTTTGAAAATGAAGATGTGAACAGAGTTGATAGTCTATGCAAGGGAATTGGATATTTGATAATGATAAGATCGAAGCGGGTGGTATTTATAAAATGCAATACCAATAACTTATTATTTTCATCCTTATTAATAAGTTATTATATAACACAATATCAGGAATATATTATTTTAAATCCTCCATATAAGTAGTGATATATCTCTATATCGGTAACTCATTACTTCATACCTCCCACATAAGTATTGATGTATCACAATATTAGTAACCTAAGTAAGGTCTCTAAGTAAAACCAAGGGTAATGAAAAACGTCCAACCCATTACCAAGGTTTTGCAGGGAAACTTTATTACAATAAATCATTGTGAATTATTGGAAACAACAAACCAGCAGGTTCAAAACAGATTGTTGCTTATGGTGACAGCTAGTGTCCGACCGAGTATTCGGCTTCGGAGTTCGGCCAAAAAGTGATGTTCGGCTAAGTTCGGCGTTCGGCAACATTTTGGCCGAATACCGAACTTTTCTATAAATCAATATTTTGCAACATTTAGCTCTTTAATTTTGTATAGTAACTTATAAATATGCACATTTTTAACTTAATTTTTACTTAAAGAGCGAAAAATACAACTTTTTTATGTTTTTGCAATTTAAAAATATTTAGAAATTGGTTTCCGCGTTTTTGAATTTGAAATAGTTGCATAAAATTGTGTTTTTATTCAAACACAAAAGTATTCGGCTTCGGCTTCGGTTTCGGCCGAACTTAGTAATTTTGGCCGAAGTTCGGCTTCGGCTTCGGTTCGGCCTTAAAAAAGTGAGTTCGGTCGGACACTAGTGACAGCTTATAATCCCTTCGCTCATTATCCCCATTTCCACTTTGTGGGTTATTACTGCAGTTTAACGGTCATACTCTCCCAAAAAATATTATATTACTAAAATTACTAAATATTATTAGAATTATAAAAAATATTAAAAAATTATCATATAGAGACAATCTGACAATAAAAATATAAACAATAATACAATTTAATGGAAAATCACTGATGAAGCATGTCCGTAAAAAAAGGCAGAAACTAGATCTAGTCTAATTTGGAAATTAATAATGTGTTTATAACTTTTGAAGAAATGTTTATTATTCTTCTTTACCTCAAACCTACTATTAGATGCTTATTTTTTGTATTTTCTCTCTCTTTTCTCTGTAAAGTTTCTTGCATAGCTTTTTCTCCGATGTTTTTGCCTTTTAAAAACGTTGACAATTGTTACTTTTGGCTACTAAAACGTATGCTTATCTATTTTAGATAAACCGGGTTGGTGCTCCTTGCAAATAAAATGACACCCTCTCTTAGATAAATTTTGAGCTTATGCACCTGTTTATTTAACACGGTAATACTTTAAATACAACAATATAACACACACATAAGCTCTATGCGCAACTCACTATACACAGTCTAAAGCGCAATAAACTATAACAACTCTAATGTGTAACTTAACAGTACAAATGTTAAAGTACAACTTCACTTCACAAATGCTAATGTACAACTTCCTTTTCCTTCGTAACATTCGGTCTTTTATAGTCTAATGGTTGTGGCTGTAGAACATGTTAGAAGCTTCCCGTCCCCATAACACTTAACACTATTTATGGCATTTAACATTATAGGCTGTGGTGTATACTTAAATTTAGTGTTACTAGATTGAAGTGTTCAGTTCATCCCGTTTTTCGGTATATTTTCTTGCAGAAAATTCTATAGTTTTCTATACTAGACTAACCCAAATTCGTAACAATATTATTCCTAAAAATATTTAAGTGATAAAAGTATTTCTTATATATTTTGGTTAATAAAATTTATTTTTATTTAATATTGAAATGTGAAAAATTGATGGGTGATACAACGAAAAGTTCTCCATAAAATGCGGAGGAATTTTTCCCACAGAAAACCACTCAGGTTCTGAGACTTTCAAATTCTGAAGATCTCTTCCTCAGAAGAAACCCCACTGATTATAAGGAATTTTTCTTTAGGAAAACCCTCAGATTCTGAGAATTTCATATTCTGAAGACTTTTTGTTATAGAAAAAATCTCCGATTTTATGGGCTTTTCCTATATAAAAATCATTCGATTATGAGGAATCTTCCTACAGAAAACTCTTCGGATTCCGATAACTTTTTTATTTAAAAATTTTTAGATTCTCATGCTTTTCTTCTATAGAAAATCCCTCAGATTATGAGGAGGGTTTTCTATAGAAAAGTCGGAGGACTTGGTTGATTTACATAATAATCGAATATGTGAAGAGAATATTTTATTTACACGACAGAAAAATAGTGGAGCTACTATATGGTCCCACATTCATACTTCATCTTTTTGTTAAATTTCAGCACAAAACTTTGATGTTGTGTGACAATCTTTACCGTTAAACGCAGATTTAATCGCTTTTTTAGATATAGTGCAGAAGAAGAAAAAACAAAAAAAAAAAAAAACTTTGGAGAAAAAAATTTCTTTTTTTTCTTTCAACTTTAATGTTGTGTGACAATCTTTACCGTTAAACTCAGCTTTAATTGCTTTTTTAGATATAGTGCAGATGAAGGAAAAACAAAAAAAAAAAAAATTTGGAGAAAAAAATTTCTTTTTTTTGGAAATTTTAAAAATATTTTCAATAATTTTAAATAAAATTGATTACACTCACTTATAACCACTAGAGAAAAATTGTAATCCCACACAATACTCAGTCTCACTCAAGAGAGGGAAGTTAGTCTTCACTCACACTGACGCATGATCAGCACAATGGGGTATAGGACAAAGGAAAATATTCAGGTTATGTAACGAAAAAAATTTTTTTTTAAGATTTTTGAATCTAAGGATTTATACTAAAAAGATTTTAAAACATATAAAAAAAACAAATTTAATTATATAAAAAATTTACCACATAATCCAAAAAAATTTACCGCATATAAATCCGTTTGAAAACAAATAAAATATCATCACTTAAAACTTCACAATTTAAAAAAATCAAAAACATGTATTTTGAATCACCCTGTTCGCAGTTAAATAACTGATGCAGAAATGTGAGTTTTTTGCTACTGAGGTTCTCCAATATCTTTTTTAATATGATCTACCTAGTCTCTACAACTGAGCTACTGAAAAAATGGACTTTTGGCCGCATTTTCTAAAAATATCTACCTAAGCGGGCCGGCTAAATAAAAAAACTTTAGTGTGATTATAATTATAACCACAAGGGGACGATGTCTTACAGTGGGACGGCTAAAGAAAGAAGCTTTACTGTAATTATGCGGATGTTGTGCTAAAAATGCGGATGTTGTGCTAAAAATTGTCTCAATTCCCCATTATATTTTGGGTCTTATGACCGAAAATGAGGATAATGTCCATGGAGGTTATGACTGTGATGGTTGGTTATATGTACCTAAGGATAAAACTGATTCATTTATCAATTTCCATTAGTGAAAATTAAAAATTGAATTTATTGAAATTGTCTTCATGGCTATACAAATTTGTGCATTATGTTTAAAATAATTCTATATAGCTCTTATAAAATCCTTTTAATACCTCTAAAGTTTCCTTTTTTTGTTCTTGTTGTTTTGCCTCCATTGAAAAGATGTCTATAAAATATTGTAATTTTGTTTGGTATCTTAAAAAAAAATCTTCAAAATTGCTTTTAACCTTAAAATCTAATGTTCCAGTATAATTTTCAGTGCTTGCAGCCTAAAAACTTACCATCACACAAGGAAGCACAGGGTGGTGGTAGTGTATGTACGCATTAAGAAAATTATATTGCTTTTATGAACTCAATGTACTCATACCTTGCTTTACTTTCCATTTTTTATTATCTGCTTTTTAAAAATTTTTTTTTTTTTTTTTTTTTTTTTTGATTTGAAAATGGAATATTTGAAATTTTAATGAGCTGCTTTCACAAAACTCACTCACATACAAGTACCTTTTCTAAAAGTTAAGTACTTTACTTGTTCGTAAAGTACTCTATACAATATATCAAATTCCATAGCAGGGGGTCCTTGCAAAACATTGCATATTGTACCTTGTACCTGTATGAATGAGGGTGGTTTTTTTAGAAAGCAATAAAAATATATGTTTGTATTTATGAGTATATTGTATATATCACCTTAGTTCAGCTGTATACATCTCTTTTATTGGGATATGTGTATAGGAATTTCAATTTCATATGTTAAACATGTGGTAACATTTATAAACTTTTTGAGAATTTATTGTCACATTTCAATTTCTATACTAAGAATTTTGTAACTTTTAATTGTTAAAAATTTAATTTGATATTAAAAATTCCCTGGTTTAATTTTATATATTTCTATTTATTTTCAGGATAAACCAAATTGTGGTGCTCCTTGTCATGCTATGTTTTTTCCTGAAAAAGAACGTACTGTTCTTAGATATTGGGTTGGATCATGGGCTGCTGTTTGTGTAGCAAGTTGTTTATTTACGGTAAGTAATAGTTTGAAAACGATATATTTAAGCAGTGTTGCCACTTGTTAAACAAAAAATAATATATGAATAAATAAAATATTAATAAAATAAAAAAAAAAAAAATTACACAGTTGTAGCTCAAAAAATATCCAAATCCTTAGGAAAGTACACAAAAGATCAATCATTTTTTTTTTATTATTTTAAATAATGGTTATTTTATATCTAAAAACTCATATGTATATATGGGGGAGATTATTTTGGAATCAATTCAGCCATTTCTTACTGGTTGGATTATGAAATTTCGTGCTGGGCTAAAGCCCTAAAACTGTTAGAAAAACTTTGCAAATTAATAGTTCTTTTCAGTCATAAGAAAGTCACAATCATAACAAACCGAAATTTTACTCTTTTGCTGCATTTCTAATTGGGTGGCACTCAGGAGCAAAATATTTTTGTATATAAATTTTGACAATTATTTAGTTCGCAAAAATAATCAAAAGAGAGAAGAAAATAATTCACTGGAAAATGAAAATTTGCGGTAAATATTTCACAGACAAACTAATTTTATTCAAAAATTGACTGATTTTAATTTATTTACGAGTATCAAGCCTTGAGACTTAAAACCCAGCAAAATAAAGAGGTGCCGAAGCAGTAGAAAAAGCACTACAATTAATGAACTAGGTCAGGGCTGGCAAAACTATGACACGCGTGTCAGTAGTGGCACGCGAGTGGATTTTAGGTGGCACGCGACGTTTTGTTGGATATTTTCATAAAATTAAAACTATTAGAAGACCGGCAAAAAATTCAGTTAAATGTTAAATTTCGTTACAAAATTGTGTGATTTTTTGTAATGTAATTTAATCGTCTTTTAAAATGAATAAAATTCTGTATTGCCATCATATTTTGTTTAAAGAAATATGGTTAATAAAGAACTCGCAAATTCAATTATCAGAAAATTCTGGGAAAATTTCTAAAATTCTAGATTGAAAGAAGTTTAAATATTTCGATGAGAAAATGCCTCATAATCGGAGAAATAAAAATACCAGAAAATTGCACAAAAATGTAAAACAAATTGTAATAAAATTGGATCTAAAAAATTAAGTTTTTTTTAAGAGGAAAATAGCTTCTACGAAATGACCCTCAATGAAATAAAGTGTGAAAATAAGTTTCATAATGAAATAACCCCCTTTGTTGGAATGCGAAATTGGGTTTTGATCGTGTTTCGAAGAGCCATTTCATCAGAAATAGAAATTTCTCGGTTCAAATCGATAATATACGCTTTTTATTTATTATTATGATGATAAAAACCGCGCGATTTATTTTAACAGAATCAAATTTTTGCCCGAAGCACGTTTTTCAACTAGTTTCTTAGGTACACAAATATTTGTTGGCGCCCAATAATTTAACTTTTTTTAACAAAATGAAATAACCACCAAAAATAGAATAACCCCCCAAAAAATTAAAAAGCAATAATGTTCAAACTGTTCTAATTTTATTTCATTGGGGTTTTTTCATAATGAAATAATCATAATATTAATGATTAAATAAACCCCCAAAAATTAAATTACCGTCAAACATTTCTACGTCATTTCTTGGATGTTATTTAATTTTTCCCTTTGGAGTTATTTCCGTCCGTAGCGCTGATAAATATGTACATATGCGATGATATTTTTAAGAGAAATTTTCGAAATTTTAAAATTTTTTAAAAATGACTTTTAAAAGACAACTAAAATTAAGGTTGCACGCGAGAAATTTTTACAAAAAAAATTTGTCCGTTTCTGGCACGCAGCGAAAAAAGTCTTGCCACCCCTGATCTAGGTGAACTTCTTTTTTAACATAAACACTAATGATTTTAACATTGAGTTGTCATAGGAGAGGAGTACTCCCACTTCAACATTTTTTCAGTACTTTTTGAACGAGTGCAAAGGAAGCTCTTTTTCACCAATTAAAAATTAAAAAAAAAATTCTTTACAAAAAAAAATTTTTTTTTTTTTTGGTTTACAAAAGTTTTTTTATTGCCGCTACCGGGTATCGAACTTACGACCTCACGATTGCTAGTCTAGCGCTCTACCACTGAGCTATTCTCTGATATGAAAGTTGACTGGCATAAAAACACCACTTTGGTTATGCGAGATATTGTTCCTTATTCTCTTCAATAAAAGTACTTATTAAACAAGTACAAAAGGTGCACTCCAATTCAATATTGTTTTCAGTACTATTTTTGCAGGTGCATAAAAAGCAATTTCTCACCATTTTTTTGATATATACATATTTTTAAAAATTTTTAAATTAAAACAATATTGAATTTAAACAAATTAATTATAAATATTAAAAAAAAAAAATTGAGTAAAAAAAATTTAAAAAAAAATAAAAAAAATATTGTGTTCCGCCGGTAATCGAACTAAACTAAAATCAAAAAAAAAAAAATAAAATAAAGCAATACTTCAGTGATTTTTTGGATGTGGTTCATTAGTAATTCTAAAAAAGCTGTTAAAATGTAATAACGGATATTTTGGAAGCATGAAACAAATGATTTTTTGAAGTTGTTCAGAATAACTTCTAAAAAAGCAGTAGAAATACACTAACGGATACTTGGGAAGCATTGAAAGAAGTAGTTTGTAAAGCATTACTTGATTTTTTTTTTTTGCTGGGAATGTATGTATACCCGATCAAAAAAACATTTACATCTAGCATATGTAGTCATATCTCATTTAATATAGATCGACATATAATCTTATCCAAGTTCATCTCAAGATTGGAGTATCCAGCAATATCCAATTATAGGATTAAATTATATCCAAATAGATCGCAAAATTGGGAGATCCAAAAATATCGAATAATATCAAATTGAGATCCTGATAGATCCCAAAATATCCCATGCGATAAATTAGGTCCAAATAGATACAAATCAGTGGGCGCTGTGGTGTAATGGTTAGCGCGTGCGGTTGCGGGTTCGATCCCCAACCAAGGCAACATCAATTTATGAAAAATAGTAATATATATGAGTTTTTTCTATCCCTTATACATATCGCAGCGTCCTGCTTCGGTGTTCCAATAGCACTTAACCACACCGAAGTAAAATAATATAACAGGGCTACGAACTAAAAAAAACTTCAACAAAGCTCGCCAACTTACCATCAGATGGCGCGCAACAACTGTTCTAAAATTCAACATCTCGCACAATTACAGTGTTGCCATATTTGAAGCCCTTCATCTTTCACCACCTTTCACTTCTTCTCTATCCCCTTTCCAAAGGAAACAACACGTTAATTAAATGGAAGAATTTCCTGAGTTTTGCTTCTCTTTAAAAAAAAAAAATGGCTAAGCTACTTTTGGCATATCGAATTGGATATTTTGAGATTAAAATATATTTATTTAATTCCAAATTTATCTCATGATATATTTGGAATTAAAAATAACACAAAAAATTAAAACAGAATATTTATTTATTAAAAAAATATTTTTTTCATACATAAAAAAACGTCGTCGCACACTGGTACATATTTAGAGAAAGCGGCCAAAAATAATTTTTTTTTGTAACCTATTTCAAAACCAATTAGCTCATTTCAAAATAGACACCATGGAACCTACGGGGCCAAAAAATTAAGGCTAAATTTTTACTATTTCACAGTGAACAGGGTGATCCAAAATACCCTATTTTTTTAAAGTAAAGCAACACTCAGGAAATTCTACATATTAATTAATATGTTGCTTTCTTTGAAAAGGGATAGAGAAAAAGTGAAACGTGGTGAAATATGAAGGCATTCAAAGGCGAGATGTTGAATTCTAGAACAGTTGTTGAGCGCTATCTGATATAGAGTTGGCGAACTTTGTTGAAGCTTTTTAGTTTATAGCCCTGTTATATTATTTTACTTCGATGGGATATGTATGATACTTTTCATAAATTGGTGTTGCCTTGGTTGGGAATCGAACCCGCAACCTTATGTGTAACACAGTTCAAATGTTCATATTTTTTTTTTTTTTTTTCAGAGGTATGTACTTCGGGTGAATTTTATTTAATTGTCCCTTAAATAAGTTGTTAGCAGGTATAATTTTTTTTATTCTATGGTACATCACTCATTGTCAGTACTTTTTTTATAATTTTTAAATTATTGTATGTTTTTAATGAAAATTTTTGTCTTTATTGGAGCATAACTAACGTGGATCAAAAAGGTTCAAACCCGATTTTATATTGCCAGAATGACAGACTTTTTGCTGTATCTTAGAAAAATAATAAAAAAAAATTATGAAAAATTAATAAAAATTACTAAAAAGTCTGCTATATTTATATTAAAAAAAAAAAAAAAACAATTGGAATTTAATTATTTCAAAACGTAATTTCAGCCAAAAGAAAATTATTTTACAATTCGTTTTACTAACTTATTTTTTTTTTTGCGCGTATGATTGGAAAAATATAGAAACACGACAGTGCTTTGCCTTGTCTACTTTTACGAAAAGTTACCAGCTTGCTCAAAAATTTGAATAGTTGCTCAAAAATTTGAATATTGCACTAAAATTTAGCAAAAACAGTTGTTATATAATATGAAAACCCCTAATATTTTTTCAACTCTGATAAGGATGTATATAACCACACACTCCTGTAAAAAGCTTGTAAATTTACTACTATAAAATGAGTACATATTTTTTAAAACTAATGAAAAAATCTTATCTAGAACCAATGGTTGAAAATTAATACATTTTCAAGTGCTACCAAGCACTCTCATCGGATTGTCTTTATGGGGTTCGCTCTTTCTCATTCTAACCTCGAGAGAACCTCATAAAGACAATCTGATGAGAGTGCTTGGTAGCACTTGAAAATGCATTAATTATCAACCGTTGGTTCTAGGTAAGTTTTTTTCACAAGTTTTTTTAAAAAAAATGTACTCATTTTATGGTAGTAAATTTACAAGATTTTTTAGAGTGTGTGGTTATATACATCTTTACGAGAGTTGAAAAAATATTAGGGGTTTTCATATAAACTAGTATTCTGTTGTATTCGTAAACGGTGTAAACCTGGTATATTTATGAGTCAAAGAATGTCAAATTGCATACATAAAAAATAGTGTTCGTACTTATACAAGGTTTACAAGGAATTTACGAGTTTATATGAAAATCCCTATTAAGTATAAAAGCAGATTGAAAAAAAAAATCGGCAAAATCACTTTGTTCTTGCAATAGTGATAAAAAAATATATCATTATTGATAGTTCCTTAAAAATTTCATCTGGTCTATTATTGAACCTTAGTCCCTTTTAAAAAAATGTTTGCTGGGTTATTTTATATCATATTTTAATATAAAACATAATAAATGTATTATAAACGTGCTTAGAATTTGATTGTTGTGTTTAGTTTTATTTTATATTATATTTTGAGATGATAAATCACAATTCATCGCTTTAGGCAATTTTTTTCTCCAAATTTTAAGATAAAATGCCATAAAAGAAGAATTTTCTTTTGAATACTTATTTGCTTTTCAGAATACTTGTAAATTTGTTTTGCTATCCCCATAATAAATATTATGAATATATTTCTTTTGGGAAAATTAATTGCGGGAAAAACAAACTTTTCTCATTATATCATCTAAAGCTTTTTGCCATCTATGACAAAATTCATGCAAACAATTTTACGCGATTCATATAATTTTGTATTTCTATCTCTACAACACAAAACCACATCATTAAAACTTCATTTGTCAACATCATTTGTTAGTAACACCAAAAAGTCAAACAATTTTGAATTGAATAAACTTCAAACTCTTTAGAGAGAATACGAGATGAGCTACAGCAGCACGAAACTACTATTAAAAAGTTGTGAAGGGAAATGATAGAGGAAAAACTATAGTTTTTCCATTATAATGATGATGATGTTGTTGTCTATTTCTAACAAAACTTTTGTTTGTAATGTATGTACGAGTGCAGAAACTTTTAACATTTTCATTCACATTTGTATGTTTATGTTTATATTTTCCAAATAAGTGTCGACATTTGTTCCTTTTGTGCTTTTTTGTTTTTAGGGGCATGATATAACAATTATTTGTTAAAGGAGTGTTAACATGTGGCATTTATGCAAGTGTAATTATTATTGTAGAAAATAGATTTAGTGGAAATTGAAAACTTTACAGATGGTTAAAATAAACCTTATTCAAATAATAAATTAGCAATGCCATTAAATGGCTCCCAACGCGGGGAACTCAACTTTGAAAAGAAAAACGAAACATAACTAAAGTTTTCTTCAAGAATGACACCATAAATATAACAGCTTAAAAAACTTCGCCTTTTCTAATAAGCCTTGGTGTACTAAATCCAAATTTGGCAAGTGAATTGTTTTTGAATAGAGCGTTTTCGACAAATCGCCGATTTTATACCTCTGGTTGTTGTTGTTGTAGCAATGGCACCTGTATATGTATGGTTCCTTAGTCTACTTTTTCTCCCTGTTTTGCTGACTCGTCTAGATCTAGGAATCGGGCCATCTCAACCAGGTGAGTCCATAATGACGTGGGATCTAGATTAGTCGGGTTTTCTTCGCAGGCAAAAATGTGGTTGACATAATGCGGACCTCTTTCGCATGCGGGACATGTGTGGGATGGTGAGCTCCATCCGCGACCAATATGCGTTGAGGCGTGAACACCATCCCGTGCGAGGACTTGTTCTCCGCGGCAGAGTTTTCTCATCGTATTCTGCAAATCCAAGTACGATATTCATGCGGTAAGAATTGATGGCCTCATTTACCGTGTACCGAGTACCGATAGATAACGTTTAGACCTGCCCTGTTGGATGCTTCGTGTAGCGGATCTCTTATATAATACTGGCTTATTTCCTAAAAGATGCGGTGGTTCTTTCTGACATGCCTGGAGGGGGCGGGGCTTCTAGCTCTGTCATATGGTGGTTCGGACAGCCACTCCGATTGCATTCCAGCAGGAACTGCTTTGAGACCATATGACAATCCCCCTTTACTGTAAGGACCTTAGTTTCCTCATGGAGATATTGTACTGAGGATATCTGTATGCATCCTGTAATAGTCCTGAGGGCAGGGGTTTTGAGTTTTCTCTACTGGGTATCGCTGGCTCTAGTCGACCACACAGGCGCAGCATATTTGACCACTGACCGACCAATTACTAACCAGTACACCAAGAGCTACCGGCTGGCGAATTGATACCTTGTTCTTACTCTGCATTTTATTGCAAATTGCAGTGGCGTGCTCTGAGGACATGCACAAGCAATGGGGCCACAAAAATGTTGGGGTGGTTAAGCGTTGGAATTTGTACGCCATCGACTACTACATTCAGTTCCAGCCGTACTTTTTTCGTTCAAGTCGTGAAGAGAGTGGCCGAGGAGTTGCAGGGGAGAGCTGCATATTGTTTTAGTGAATAAATTCGTAAGATCTTGAAGATAACTCTTCAGCCTAATCCATATGCCATCAATGTCATGAAACGTCGCCAATATCCTACAGTCGTCGGTATATGAAATCAATTCCATCCCTTTCGGTGGTGCCGGGAGTTTCGATACATAGAAATTAAACAATATCGGGGAGAGAACTGAGGGACTCCTTGTTTAATTCCTCTTTCGAAACTCCACAAAACGACTGATGACCAAACAGATAATTTACAATCCAGCACTGGTTACCATTTGGGAGACTAGATTCGGCAATGTCTCTGAAGAGGGTCAAGTGGCTGACCGTATCAAATGTCTTCGATAGGTCAAGCGCCACTAGAACCGTCCTTTCGCAATGGATGCTCTGGTTAAGACCGGTGGTTATCTGTGTGGCAATGGCGGTTAAGGCTGTTGCACTATGTGCTTTCGGAATCCAAGCTAGTGTTAAGCAAGCTGCAAATGTGTCAGGCTAGGGACGAGCAATGGCTCAAGTGTCTTCGCGACCTGTCATAATAGTGAGATGGGTATGCAGGATGCTCCCCGATCAACATTCTTTTTCTGCTTTAACAGCGGTACCACCCTTTTCCATTTGGATAGAGACAAATTGAAGACCTTTTTCAGGTACTCGACTCCCGGCATATCCAGTTGATTGATCATCAGCATGGAAATTCCGTCGGATCTTAGAGCTCTAGATGGTTTGGCTCGTTTAATGTCTTCGGCAACCTCTGATGACATAAAACCCAATGGCTCGTCACTAAATCGGGGTACATGAAGTTTCCTTACGCTACTCCTTTTCACCTTGTCTCTCTCAGGATGCTGTTTAAACTGCCGGCTAAAAAAGCTCGCACACCTCTTTGGTCTAATATTGTTCTGTTGTGATCAAATGTGAACAAAACCCTGTCGTTCATTTTGGACTGGTTCCAGGGAGATTTAACCTTATACCATAGTTTGTTGGCTCCGGAGCTGAGGTTGCATGTCTTCGAATGATCTAGAAGTAATTCTGAACAACTTCGAAAAAAATCACTTCCTTCATGCTTCCAATGTATCCGTTGATATATTTTTACAGCTTTTTTAGAAGTAATACTAAACAACATTTCAAACAGATGATCAAAGGTTTGATTCCTGAAGAGACCAATATTTTTTTAATTTTCAGTTTTTTTTATTTTTTAATAATTATAATTAATTTATAGAAATCCAATATTTTTAATTTTTCAATATTCAAAAGATGAAAAATCGCTTTTTATGCACCTGTGAAAATACCCTACGGAAAATTTTAACAAACTGTCACCGAACTGGCCCCTTTATATGAAATAGACTGGTCACTTTTACATTGCGTTGTCATAGGAGGGGGAAATTGACCCCTTGTGACCAGTCTATTTCATATAAAGGAGCCAGTTCGGTGACACTTTGTTAAAATTTACCGTAGGGTAGTACTGGAAAAATACTGAATTGCAGTGCACCTTTTGCACTTGATTAATAAGTACTATAATTGAAGAGAATAAGACATAATATACCGCGATGACAAAATGGTGTCTTTATGCCAATCAACCTTAGTCTCAAAGAATAGATAAGCAATAGAGGGATATTCTTTGAGAGAGAGAGAGAGAGCTATTGTCCGGTGGCGGCAATAAAAAACATTAAAAATAAAAAAATTGTATGACGTGAAAACAACACTGTACTAAAATCCATTATAAAATTTGCCCTGTGGCAACCCATCTCCAATATATATGCAAGCTGCCTGCTCGTGAACGTAAAAGCCATACGTCAGTTTGATAACATTTGCGAAAAAGGAGACACCGAGGAGATTGGAACATAAACAAAAATCTAAAAACAGAATGTTTTTATGTGTCTGTATTGATCACTTCTGAGTAAAAATAATAACAGAATGCTGAATAGGAAAGAAAACTATGAATTAGTTACATTGCATTCAAGTCCTTACTTGGGTGAGATGGCTAAGCGGTCACACTAGTATAGTTACGTTTGTAATGCAGGAATAGGCATATGTTAGAGTTCTACAGCCGACGGGTTGTGGAAAATTATCATACAGAGGCAATCTGACAATAAAATATAAAGACTAATACAATTTAATGGAAACTCACTGATGAAGCCTGCCCATAGAAACTAGATCTAGTCTGATTTGAAAATTAATGTGTTTATAATTTTTAGAGAAAAAAGTTTATTCTTCCTCTTAACCTACTTAAATAAAAAAAAAAATATAAATTTTTTACATAAATTTTTTTTTTCAACTTTCAATTGATGAAAACAGTTTCCTTTGCACTAGTTTAAAAGGTACTGAAAATATGTTGAGGTGGGAGTACACCACTCTTATGGCAACTCAATGTTAAAATCTTTAGTGTTAGCCTTTAAAAATATCATTAATTGTACCACAGATTTTCACGACATTTTCTATGGGCAACCTCCGATATTCTGAGATTTTTTTCTAAAGACAAATCTTCTGATTGTGATGATTTGTCCTCTAATACAACCCATAGATTATAAGGATTTTTCCTATAGAAAGAACCCTAAAACTCTACGGAAAATTTCCAGATTGTTAGAAATTTTATTTTATTTAGAGAACTTTTTCCTAAAGAAAAACTTTATGGTTTTAAAGACTTTTTCCTAAATAGAAGCGCTCAGATTTCTGCGATTTTTTCCTATAGAAAAACCTTTGATTTATAGGACTTTCTCCTGTTGAAAAACGCTGATATTCTGGGGGCCTTTTTGGAGAGGAAACCCCTCCAACTCCGAGCTTTTTGTCATCTTGAAATTTTGAGAACTTTTTCTGTAGAGAAAATCCCGAAAATCAAATTGAATTATTTTTGGGAAACTTTTTTTTGAACTTTTAATTGATGAAAATGAGTTTTCTTTGCACTTGTTTGAAAAATTACAGTACTTCCAGTGTTGAAGTGGATTGTACTCCTCTCCTATGGCAACTCAATGGCAAAATCATTAGTGTTGCTTTTAAAAAAGAAGTATACCTTGATCATTAATTGTAGTGGTTTTTCTACTACTTTGGCATCTCTTTTTTTGCTGCTTGGATATGAATACAGTAACCATTATTTCATTCATCATTATTTCATATCTCTGATAGTTTTTTTTCAATGTTGAATTTTAAAACCGACATTTCTCTCGGTTTTGGATTTAGGTATTGGACTGCCAATACTATGATTTTATTTTCGATTAAGAGTAGAGATACAACCCCAGCAAAAATAAATGGAATAACTTCTAAATGAATCACTTTCTTCATTACATCACAAAGAATTATTCGCTTAGGAATGGGTTTTAAACAACATCTAATGCTGCAATAAATATATACTGGTCACAAGTTCTTTTTCATGGGTGATAAGAAGTTAATATTTTGTATGGGGGTTGCGGGTTCAAATCCTACCAGGTCGAAAAAAAAATTTTAAAACTTTTTTTTACACAATTAATAATTTTTTGTAGTTTTCACTGTAAAATTTTTAATTGTTTTTATTTTTGTACCCTCAATTATTATTTAAAACGATTTATTTTTTTTTTTTTTTCAATTTTCTATTCATTTTTAATGAGATTTTATGGAAATATAAAAATTCTAAATAAAAATGTACAATAATTCTTCAAATATTTTTTGTTAAAATACCAAATAGGTAAATATTACAATTTTGTTTGTATGTATTTAAAAAATTGTAATTTAGAAAAATCTATATTGATAAAATTGTTACTAAATATATATGAAGGAAATGAAGAGAACAACAATTTACTGAACAAGACTGCTAAAAGTCGGCTATCATGTATAATAAGCAATAGCACAGGGGTAGAGCGTCTGCTTGAAATGCCAACAAGTGTGGGTTCAAACCCCATATGCTGCATGATGATTTTTTTTTATTAAATTAAAATAAAAAGAAGTGAAAAAGAACTTCCTTATCATTGGTTCCAATAGACATCATTTGTTTTTAAAAAGAACAACTTCATTCCTATGACAAGCCAATGTTAAATTCATTGGTGAAAAACCCGAAAAAGAACAACTCCCTATTCAACAGTTATATTTAATCCTTTAATTCCCAGTGGAACATAGGGCCGCAGTGCTTTAACTACTTCTTTTTCCTCACGTTTTTGGCTGGAAACGTTTCCGATGCGGTGAAAAAAAATTAATTACATAACAGCGGCTGCGATGACGGTTGTTTTCATGCCTACATTCACATTTTATTTACATGTATGTGGAGAGCACATCCCATATTATAGAAATACCACTTAAGATGGGACATGAGGTTTTAATTTCAACACAGACAAATTTTTTTAAATTATCTTATTTAAATTTTAGTAAAGATCATAAAAGTTAAAATGGTTTAAGGAAAGAAACAGGGGTTTGCAAAAAAAAAGTACGGTTGAATTCAATTTTCCAACTCTGAATACCACCCAATAATGGGAATACGTTTTGAAAATATGGCAACATTGAAGAAAGTGTGGAAATAAAAATATGCGAGTATGAAGGAAACGCAGAGAAATTATATTAATCTTTAGTTTAGATCGAATATGCAGTGCGTTTTTAAATATCAAATCTCCATATAAAGAAAAGAAACACAGCCGAAGCCTCAAGGTTGTATTTCTAGCCTTAGTTAAGTGCGGATTTGCAGTGTGCTTTTAAATGTCAAATCTACATATAAAAAACGAAACGCAACCGTAACTGCTAGGTTGTATTTTTACGCTAATTTAGAACAAAACACTCCACTCACGTTTCTTTTAACCTTAAAATTAAACTAAATAAATGGCGCCCAATTTGGGACCTTAACAGCTTTTTCTCCTTAGTACTCTATTGCTTATTGGCAAAATGTATTTGTCACTAAAGCAGTCTTAATAAAGTTTAATCATATTTTGTTTATTTCTATTTCAATGCTCTACAAATGATTTTCCATTAATCTTAAGCATTGACAAATGATGTTATTACGTAGTTTTTTTCTATTGTTACTTGAAACCCATCAAATAAAAAAGCAATAACTTAAATTTTGACAAATTGTTATGTTTTGCAGAAACAGAAAATTTAACACTTAATGCTCAAATAAAAGACACATAAGTATAGAAGTAACTCCTACAAAAAAAAAAAACTTATAAAAACGATTTATATATATTTTCCAAACATGCCATAATAGAAAAGAATGTAGGGAAAATATACTGAAAACAATAATCAGTATAAATTTTCTAAAGGCGTGTAGGAAAAAAAAAGCTAGAGGTGGTCAAAAACAAATTTAAAATAAATTTACTAAAATCACACAAATTACGAGTTAGAAAAACAAACAAATCAAATGTTAATTTTTTAAATAAATTTATGCATAAACAAACCGACATTCAGTATAAAGACACTGGAAATGAAATATTTTCAAACAACAAATTATAAGTTTTTTTTAATCAATTAAAGCCAGCTAACTTATCTAAAAGTACGCTCATTTTAATGAAAATTTTATTCGTGTTTAAGGTTAAAGATCAAAATAATTTTGAAGAGTGTTGAAATACACATTCCTTTAGACATCCCTAAGAATTTTTTTATATTTTAATGAAATAATCTGTTAAATTGTTTATTAAGGTAGGCTAACTTATCTAAAAGAATGCTAATTTTAACACTCTTTAGAGTTATTTTAATGAACATTTTACTTTTGGTTAAGGTAGTGTAGTTAGTCTTTAACCTTAACCACGAGTAAAATTTGCACTAAAATGACTCTGGATAGCCTTAAATTGTGCGCACTTTTAGATAAGTTAGCCGACCCAAATGGTTAATTATTTCCACTCAAGCTAAGTTGCTGCTATTATTGCTTAAAAGAAGTTTGAGTGTACCTGCTCAGGCGCCTTGTTAAATGTGTTTTTTATTTTAATTAAAATTTTTATACAAAAATTATCATATTTTTTGTATTGAATTCTCTTAGTCACTCTGTTTTCATAAGTTATTTTACTTTTTTTACCTTATGTTGTTTACAATATATTTTTTTTATGGGAGAGTCTTTGGGTAGATAAATTATTTCTGTTTTTGCGGGTTCAAGCCTACCAAAAACTAAATTTTACATTTTTTTATTATTTTATTGTTTTTTAAATTTATCATTTTAAAAGCCATATATTAAAGTTGAATTTAAAAATTTCTGATTGTTTATTTAACACTTTATAAATAATTTTTGTATTTTTCTTTACAACTCTTTTTGTCTATTTATCAGGCTTTTTCAAGTCTTTTTTTGTTGTGGGGGTGTATTTCTCTTATGTAGTACTTTTAAAATTTTGCATAAATGCGTAGTTTAAATAATTTATTATTATGTATGCATAAATACAACCAAAATTGTACTATTGCAGACAAAATGTATCTTAAAATATATGAGTTTTAAAGAGATGTTATGACAGCTGTCACAGTCTGATACTTAATTATCATTTGACCATAAATTAACACCCACACTCCAAAAATAATAAAAAAAATATTATAAAAATAATTTGTGAAAATTTACAAATTGTTAGCTTAATAAGGTTTAATTGAAATATATATATAGTCATCTTACACAGTCCATACTAGTCTGGAAACAGAGTTGATTTTCTGGTATTTTTAGATTATGGTTACCACAATATCAACTTAACAGCTTAATCTAATGTATTTGCTGAATGTAATGGAATGTCACTAATACATAGAAATGGCAAAGACAACTCTGTTTCAAGACTAATGGTGGACTGTGTTTTACGGCAAACAATTACACAGAAAGAAAAGTAGGCAACAACAATGGAGTTTGAAGAAACAAACACTTATCTTTTGTCAAGTTGAAATTTTATTTCCATAAAAATTTTTTTAATGTTTGTTAATTCCCATGTGAAAATTGAAATATATATGAACATACATGATCATACATTGACTTGTATATGATCATGCATGGACATACGTGATCATATATGAATATGCATAGCTCAATGTATGACCATACATGATCTCATATATTTCCATATATCTTTGGTATATGACAATACATGTTCATATATGACCATATATGCTCACATATGATTCATATACACTCATATATGATCATATATGGTCATATACATCCATATACCCTCAAATTTCGGATCCAAAGATATATGGAAATATATGAGATCATGTATGGTCATACATTGAACTATGCATAGTCATATATGATCACGTATGTCCATGCATGATCATATACAAGTCAATGTATGATCATGTATGTTCATATATATTTCGATTTTCACATGGGTTGTTATTTTTCATAAGAAAATTGTTAAAAAAAATTTAAAAGTTCCAAAAAAATATCAAATCTGTTTTTGGATTTACAAATTCCATTGTTGATGCCTTTTTATAAGGTTTTTTTTATATTTGCAAAAACGGTTTGCGGAAGACGTTTAATAATTTAATTAGAATTTTTTAAATTCTCTGTTTGTATATTTAAAATTAATATTAATAAATACAAAGAAAGAAATAGGTTGACACACCATAACCTCCACGGACATAATGGGCATTTCCCATTTGGGGATTGTGACCGAAATAATGGTCATAATGCCCAAATTAAAATCGGGGCTATCACCAATATAACCTTCGTAATATGTTTACTCAAATTTTCACAATTTATATTAAAATTTGTAATTTCATCTAAAACAGGGGTCTCCCATGGTCCTGATGAATGGCAATACCGGTTTTTAATGCAACAGATGGCGCTGACTGCTGTTTTGTTTTTTCTGGCAATACCGTTTCATTTTATTGGGCAGCAGTGTTACCTGAAAAGTTTTGGCTCATTCCCATTTTTAATGTTTAAATCCCCAATGTTATAACAAATTCATTTTAATTTAAACAAAAACTCCATTTAAAAGAAAAAAAAAATAGGAGCTAAGTTAGCATCGCTCTTAAGTCCAGAAAATTATTAAGAAATGACTCAGCAAAGTAAATAAAATTGAATATTTTACAAAGAAATATGTACTTTTTCACTCGAACTTTTAAGGCCTCAAATCTTTCTTAAAATTGTGCAACAAAAAAAATTTTATTATACGAAAGACAAATCACAATTAAGCTGAAATGTCGTACATTAAATTTTCGAGAGAAAAAATTGTACATAATTTTCACACGAAACTCATTATGGTGAAAAAAACATTTTTTTCTAAAATTTTTATGGAATTTGACGAGTAAATACGAGTAGTTTTCAAAAACTAATAGTTTTTGGTTAAGTGTAAACTTAACTTGGCTGTAAACTCTTTAGAACATGAAGTTTGCATAAGTCGAGTTTACACGATTCAGAAGGTACATATGAGGTTATATGAAAACCCCTGGTACTTTTTGAGCCTACACAAAATTTATTTTTTCTGAGTCCTTTGCATGTAACAATTTCAGTATTTGGAAAATAGAACACTTTTTGATTAATTATTGAGCTTGGTTGCTTTTCGTTATTTCAAGATTAATAAATATTTGGAGAACATTTCTTCAATAATTAAAATATTTTGTAGAAATTTTGAAATTCATTAACAGACCTAATTTGAAAGAATACGCATATAATTTATACCAAAATTCTTCTTATTTTGGGCCTAAAACAAAATCTTTTAAAATTTACAAATTTTTTAATCTGTCCCCAAAACGAAGTCGAAATCCCTAATTTGGGCCCAAATCCCCTTACCTAACAACTCTGTGAAACCTCATTTGACATAAAAAAATCCTCCCTTGATAAAATTTCCCAAAATATAATCCTCCTTTGACAAAATTTCCCACATGCTAGCGTCATCTACGGTTTGTTTAAAAAATTATCGATGTTGCATCTCTATATTATATGTCTCTGATCAAAAAGAAAAAAAAAAAATATTTTGAATGACCCTGTTCGCAGTTAAATAATTGGTGCATTGAATATTTGACTTCTGAGGTTCTTAAGTATCCTCTTGAATATGAGCTACATAGTTTCTAAGACTAAGCTACTTCAAAACTGGGCTTTTTGCAGACTTCTCTAAATATGTGCATTTCTCATGCCTATCCAATCGAAAACTGCGTCCTGTTGACGAAATTTCTTAGTCTTCTCCATTTCAATTTCCTGGGATCACGCAAAGTTGGAATATTATCACCAGATAAGTGTTAAATCTTAATCTAGACCTAGTGGACTTGATTTCGATAGCACTGCTAACGCCTAAGAAGCATAGGCGCTATTTTCTTTTTGAAGTGGCTTCAGATTGCACTTTCCCCGTATTTATGTCCACTAGACCGTACCAACTTACAGGCAAAAACAAAAAGTGCGCGGTACACCAAATATAAATTATTTTTTTTTTTAATTTTTTTTTTTTTTTTTGCCGAACGTAGGGGTCGCCTTTTTTAATTTTGCGTTATATCTTCGGCATTTAGAGGCGGATCCAGTATTTTGCTAGAAAAGAAAAATCCAATGAAAAAATTTAAAAAGGCGACCCCTAAGTTCGGTAACCAAAAAAATAAAAAAAATTTCTGCTGGGTTTATCGAAAAATTTCCTTAGAAAAAGTTTAATGATTTTTTGTGAGCTTTAATTTTCTGACATTAGGGTTGTACATTAGGGTTGTAGCAACTGAGATCTAGTGGGTAACTACCCAGCAAAATTTTTTGTCCCAAAGAATCGGTTGTAGAATAGCTACAACCCCTTCTTCTGTTAATTCTAACACCGATTATTTTTGTTTGAAATTGTCCCAAAAGCAACTACTTCTATAGCTCCAAATTGGAACCGGTTGCCTTAGAATCAGTTCTGGAATTAGTTCTAGAACTTATTCCAAGTCAGTCATACCTTCCATATAGGATCACAAGAACTGGTTCCGGAACCAGTTCCGTAGAATCGGTTGCAGTGGAACCAGTTGCAGAACTGGTGTGGTTAGCTACCGATTGTAAAAATGTTTTCTGGGTACTAGAACGTGATACTTGAAGTCAATTGCCCTTAGAGCAAACCATTGGTCCCCTCGAGAGAAAAACATCGATGTATCATACTTTAAGATTCGACTGTAAATGCCAAAGATATAACGAAAAATGTAAAATGGTGACCCCTACATTCGGCAAAAAAAAATTTTTTTAAAACTTTTTGCAAAAATAATTTAGATTGGTAGTACAAACCGTTAACTCGGTGTCCCACAATCCACATCAAGCAGTAATTTTCTGTGGGTGCATTATCTCTTGGTGGACTGTGGTTGGTTTGGTATTGTCCCAAATCCGGAAATTTTGTTTGTTGATGTACCTACCCGTTCATATAAAAATGGACCTTATCACCGATTTTTTTATATTTTTTTTTGCTGAACTCAAAGTATGTCCCATTATCAGAATAAAGTTTGATCATTTACACGTGTTGTTCGACGGTTTAACTTGCCATGTTGCTTTGTCTTTATTTTAGGTAGAATAAAAAAACAACATAATCACTTTAAACCCTCAAAATCTACTCGTCGCTATTGGAAGAGATTTTATTCTACAAGAAATCGTAAATAAAAATGAGAAAAATGTTTATTTTTCTTATTAACCTCAAACTTACTAAATTAAAATTGAAAATGCATATTAATTACAATATTAATTGCAGCTGTCCATATGGCGTTAAAACAATACTGTACTAAAATACATTATGAAATTTGCCCTGTGGCAGCCCGTTTCCAATATATACGCAAGCTGTCTGCTCTTGAACGTAAAAACCATATGTCAGTTTGAGAACATTTGCGAAAAAGAAAACACGGAGGAGATTAGAAGATAAACAAATATATAAAAATAGAATGTTTGTATGTGTTTGTGTTGATCACTTCTGAGTAAAAACAATAACAGAAAGCTGAATAGGCAAGAAAACAACGAATTAGTTACATTGCATTCAAGGCCTTACTTGGGTGAGATGGTTAAACTGTCGCACCTTAGTATAGTTACGCTTGTGTTTGATTCCTTCCATCCGATGGGTTGGTAAAAAAATTATCATATGTGACGCGCAAAATAGAAAGGGCCCTAAGGGTAAAAAAGGGTTCTGTTCAGGAGAGCCATTTTAAAGATTTAAATACGTGTATCTTTGGTGTACCATCAAAAAAAAATTGATTTTTTTACCCTTAGGTCCCTTTCTCTATGCGCTGTAACATATATAGGTTAATACAATTTAATGCAAAATCACTGATGAAGCCTGTCCATACAAAAAGGCAGAAACTAGATCTAGTCTGATTTCAAAATTAATGTGCTTATAATTTTAAGAGAAAAAGATTTATTCTTCTTCTTAACCTCAAACCCACTAAAATGGATTTTAAATTATATAACATTTTCCCTCTTAATCTTTTCAGGTTCTTACATTTCTTATTGATTCTTCACGATTTCGTTATCCTGAAAGAGCTATCGTTTTTCTGGCTGTTTGTTATTTGGTGGTTGGCTGTGCTTATGTAGCCGGTTTGGGTGCTGGTGACTCAGTCTCATGTAGAGAACCTTTTCCGCCACCAGTAAAACTAGGAAGATTACAAATGATGTCTACAATTACACAGGTAAGTTTTAAAATCCCCAAAAACAAAAATAAAAATCATTAACAATAAACATTAATGAGGTATGAAAAATATTTTACACTGTGCAACAACTTTCATCAACGTCAGTCTTACAAGGAAAATGTCTCATTTTTAAGACAAAAATCATTTTTAATTCTGACTTTAAAATTGGCCCTAGCTGGTAATTTTAAACACTGATTATTTTTGTTATTCTCCTATCCATTTGTTTTTGCGAGGATACCTCCATATAAAATGTTGCATTTTTTATGCTTTCTTAGGAAGTTCCATTTTGTATTGAGATTAAAGAAATGTTCTCACATATTCAACCGCTGAACCGATTTTGATAATTTTTAATGCTAAACTACTCAAGAGAATAACAGAAAATCTGATTATTCTCGAGGTATGTCCCTTGTGGAAGTACTTTGGGATTTAAAAACAAGCATTTCGGGACACCTTAAAATAAAATCTCAGCTAACTTCTGAAAACCCTTTGGAAGTTTTGTAGAATTGATGCTATATTTTCATCTCGCATTAGAATTATTGCAGCTCGCATATCTTGTTGCACTGTGTTGTCGTTTTCTATCTTCCATAACCATATTAATTTTTTGCTATTTTTTTTCTTCATTTTAGGGTCATCGACAGTCGACAGCTTGTACGGTACTTTTCATGGCTTTATATTTCTGTTGTATGGCCGCATTTGCCTGGTGGTCATGTTTGGCATTTGCTTGGTTTTTGGCTGCTGGGCTTAAATGGGGTCACGAAGCCATTGAAAATAAATCTCATTTATTTCATCTTGTAGCCTGGGCGATACCAGCATTACAAACTATTTCGGTATTAGCGTTAGCAAAAGTTGAAGGTAAGTTATGAGAATGAACTTTACCCAAGAAGAAAAAAAAAAAAAATAGAAAAATATTTAATATAAAAAAAAAATTATAATTAAAAATCTTAAAATAGAAAATACTTTATAACTATCAATGACATTTAAACCACACAGGGATTTTGTTAAAAACAATTTAACACTTTATTAAGTTACGTTTTTTTTTTCTTTTTTATAAAATATTGCCATCAGCAATAACAGAAGGCTGAACAAAATACAATATACAATTTTTAAAACGTGACAAGAATTTTAAATTTTCTCACGTTTTGAAAAAAAAACAAAAATTCAAATGACCAAAAATGGATTTAAGGCTCAAAAGGAAATTGTTAAAGAAGAAAAAATATTTATAATAATGAACTCAACAACCCAGTGTAGAAACAGTAATGGGGTATAAGTATTTTTTGAACTAGCAATAATGATACGTCTTTCCTGCTGCATTATTTTCAAATATAAAATAATTCCTACTTACCTTCTACATTACTTTAAAAATTAAATAATGCGTAAATATAAGAGTATATATTATTTCACATTTGATTGCTGCAGCAAGTCAAGTTGAGCTTGGAATGGAACCACAGTCATAGTTTCGATTCTCGTCACGAGCACATTTTATTACAAAAATTTATCAATAAAAAAAAAATATTTTTCTATTATAATTTGTTTTTCCATGTAACATTTATGATCAAATATGGTCCTATATAGGGTAATACGTAGGCATACATGATCATATGCGTCCATGCATAGTTTAATATATGACAATTAGGCTGCCCCATTAATATTTATTTGGGTGTAAAAGTACATCTCTCCAAAAATTACGATAATTGGATATTGGGAAGACGTGCCGCACCTATAAAGGAAAAATAAGAGTTTTTGTTAATTTTTTCAAAAATTTTGATCTTTTAAATCGAATTTGAATCAAAAAGTTTAAAAAATTGTGATTAGCAATAAATAGTCTTTCCAAAAAGGCAACAAGAACAGAAATCAGATTAAAAACAACTGGCAAGTTATTACAATTTCCCCGGCCAACTGATGTGAGCACTGAACCAATAATAAAATCCATTATTTTTGTCAACACTGATATCAATATCGTCAGCTCATTATTGTTTTGACCCACCGACCAAATTTTAAAAAATTGAATTAGCAGTATATACTGCAAATCAGAGCTTCGAAGAATTAATTCCCTAATTCCCTTTTTTTGAACTGAATTTATATTTTGGGAATGAATTCCCTGACCAAACTTAAGGAATTGAATTAATTCCTTTTTTTTCATTCGATTTATATTAAAGGAATTCATTCATTTTTTTCTAATGCCTCATAAAATTTTATGAATTCATTCAATTCTAGTTAATTCAACTTTTGGCTAAGGAATTCATTCAACTGTGCACTTAATTCAACGTTTGCTCAAGGAATTCATTCAATTCTAGTTAATTCAACTTTTAGTCAAGGAATTCATTCAATTCTAGTTAATTCAACTTTTAGTCAAGGAATTAAATTTATTTCGTTTAATTCCCTAGGAATTGAAACTTAATTCAGGGAATTAAACGAAAAAAATTTAATTCCTTAGGGAATTAAATGAAATAAATTTAATTCCTTGACTAAAAGTTGAATTAACTAGAATTGAATGAATTCCTTGACTAAAAGTTGAATTAACTAGAATTGAATGAATTCCTTGACCAAAAGTTGAACTTGAATGAATTCCTTGACCAAAAGTTGATTTAACTAGAATTGAATGAATTCCTTGACCAAAAGTTGAATTAACTAGAATTGAATGAATTCCTTGATCAAAAGTTGAATTAAGTGCACAGTTGAACGAATTCCTTAGCCAAAAGTTGAATTAACTAGAATTGAATGAATTCCTTGACTTCAAGTTGAATTAAATAGTGTTGAATGAATTCTTTAGTGAATGAATTATTTAATTTTAATTCTTTACGCTTTGGTCAGGGAATTCATTCTATAAATTTGAATTCTTTGAATTCATTCACAGGAATTAATTCCTGCTTATGTCTTATTGATGATTTCATTCCTTGAATTAAAGAATTGAATTAAATTTTTGAGAATTCATTCCAAAAAGGAATTAATTCTTTAAAGCTCTGCTGCAAATACACCCTTTTTGATTCCTAAACCCGTTTTTGGACATCTTGTTTCGAATCTGTAATATGCAGCACCGACTTTGCTCTATATCCGCAATTTTAACAAATAATAATCTGTATTTTGCGGTATACATAACTTTTTGGCATATGCAGTAAATTTTGCACACAAAAATAAAAAAAAAAATTACTTATTTATTGTTTTGCTGCATTACCATAACAACCAACGTAAAATAAAGAGTTATAAAAGTATTGAGTATTTGGGTACTAACTACTTTTACGAGTACTCAATACCCTAACGTGACTACTCAGTAGGCTCAGTATTGCATTTTCCTAAATAATTTTTGCCATGCCAATAACCTACGACATATATAACTCTGCCTAATAACTCTTTCGAAAAAAGGTTGTATGAAAAAATATTGAACGGTATCGAGTAGTCAATTGAAAAAGTATTAAGTGGTATCAAATACTCAAAATTATTGAGAATTTACAGCTCCAGTAGATTAAAATAAAAAAGAGAACTGCTTTTAGGCGCACATAAAACTATGGATATGCAGCAAAGACAGTCAAATTGAAAAACAAAAATTGATATGCAGTTACACAGCAAAAAAATTTGTTTTTTCGGAAGCTTAAACTTTTGATTTAGTGTATATAAATTTATGAAAATTTATAATTTTGTTTAAAATATATGCCAAAGGAACGGGTGGAAACAAAAAAAAAATATATTTATCATGTGGATTTTAAGAAAAATTAATATAAACCTACTTTATCGTTTATTGGCATATAGGTCAAACCAATAATAAATAAACAATATATACTCATAAAAATAAACCTGTAAAAATAGCAGAAATAACTACTAAAAATTTGTTAAAAATTTCCTTAGCAGATTCTTTTGCTAAATACTAGTAAGATAAGAAGAGCAAAAATAAAACTGTTAAATTTACAGAATTTTGGTTATATTTAAGTTAACTCTTAGTTTATTAAAAATGACAAATTATACTGTAAAATCTACAGAAAATGTTGCTAAAGTAGAAGTAGACTAAAAATAGTAAAAACAAACTGTTGTAACTACAAAATTTTTGTTAATTTTTTTAAACTAAATTTAGTTGAATGCAAGTTTAGGTTAAGTTTTTATTTTTTATTAACTAAAATTTAACTCGAATCTAACTAAATCTCTGTATAATTAATAATTTTATTTTTGCTATTCCTAGCTTACAAATATTTAGCAAAAATAATCTGCTAATTTCAGCAGTTTTTTTTTTAATTTTTAGTAGTTTTAACTAAAATTTTTACAGACTATTTTTTCGATTTGTGTAGGTAACTACCCATTATTTTGTGAAACATCCTTTTATAAAAGTAATGAGAAAACTAAGATGAAAAGTAAGTAGTAACCCTGGTAATGATAGGATCTTATAACCCATTATTTGATATTGCTTTTCCACACGGGGAATTAACAATGTAATTAAATGACTAACGCTTAAGATATTTTTTTAAACTAAATTTTTTTTGTACAAATTTTTACAATAATTTTTTATTATATTTTTTTTATTAAAAATATATTTTTCTCATTATTTTTTTTTTCCATTTTTATTCATTAATAATTCCAAATAATATGCCTTGCAAAGCGTGACGAATTTTTAATTTTTCTTGTCTCACAATTTTTCTTTAATATTTCTTTGCCTTTTTCTGTTGATTCTGTTGTAGCAAAAAAAAAAAAAAATTTGCATATTTTACCACTTTTTCGTGAAGAAGTATTTTAAAAACCTGTCTTATTGTGGGTGTTAAGATACTTTTTGCTGTATCTTTTTAGTGTGTAGTTGTCGTTTTTTTTTATTTTTATACCTACAAGACTTTATTATTTACTTTATTAACGAAGTTTTAACAGGAATTTGACGTTGTCAGAAAATGTGATTTGAATATAAAATATAAATGAAGAACTTATTCTTTTTAGCTAGAAATTATGTTTACTTGTTAAGAGAATTTAAAACAAATAAACACTTTTTTAATTAACATAACAGAGGCAAATAAAATGAATAAAAATTTACAATTTTTGCTAAAGCAAGCATAGCAGGGTAGACTGCTATGAGCATTTAACTAAATTTAACTTAAAAATAACAAAAATTTTGTAGATTTCACAGTCTTTTTTTTTTGCTATTTTTAGTGCACCAATATTTAGCAAAATTTTGTGTAGATTTCACAAAATAATTTGTCATTTTCAATTAACTAAAAGTTAACTCAAATATTACTAAAATCTTGTAAATTTAATAGTTTTAATTTTGCTGTTCTTATCTTACTAGTATTTCGAAAAATAACCTGCTAATTTCAGCAGTTTTTTTTCTACAGGGTAATATTTAACTAATTTTTTAAAGTTGTTGCTGCTATTTTCACATGTTTATTTCTATGACTGTATACAAAAAAAAATCCAACAGACATATTATTTTGAGTGTATTTCCAAAATATTTGTTTTTAATTTTCTCTTTGCTGTTATTAAATTAACTTCCTTTCGATATAAAAAAAAAATAACATTAGCCACATGTTCAACAAAGAGAAATTGCGTTTTAACCCTCCTAAAACTTGTAAGCAAAAAGAAAATACAAGCAGACTTTTCCAGCAAATAAAACCCAAACAGAAAGAAAACACATGTGTATTTTATAAAATTATTATACTATTTTTTTGCATTGCCTTAGGAGTAGAAAACACAAATTTATTTACTAAACAAAATATTTTGCAAAAGAAAATAATATTTATGTTGTTATGTACAGTTATATAGAAACGCCTACGACAAAAAAGTCGTTAAAACATTATTTTTTTCTTTCTTCATTTCTATTTAAAAAAAAAAAAAACACATGAAGCATAAAATATAAAATCTTATAATGATTATAAAGAAAAAACATCAATAATTTTTAAAATCAGAGGGGAAATGAAACCATAAGATTTCCTGGCAGTTTAGTAAATTTACGCATGTATTTTTTATGTCACACTGTACTGTAAGAGAGGATATAAATTAGTTTGATATTGCATTTGTAACTTATTGAAAGATAGGTATGGAGCGATATTTGGGACAAGATTCCCAATAAGAGAGAGAGAGAGATAATGCTGAATTTTATAGAAAATGTTTGTAGTATTTCCAAGAAACCTATCAGACTACAACTAAACGTTAACTCAAGAGTAACTAAAATTCTGTATATTTTACAGTTTTATTTTAGCTATTCCTATCTTACAAATATTTAGCAAACATAAACTGCTTATTTCAGCAGTTTTTTCTGCAAGTCCAATTTTAGTTAATTTTTAGTAGTTTTAACTAAAATTTTTGCAGACTTTTTTCTATCAGTGTAGTTGATTTTTGGGTACTTATAAAAGTCCTGTATGCCATACACTGTCAATTGCTTTTGCTGCGCTGAGAGAATAATCTGCATGTTTTTAATGAATTTTCACATTGAATTGGTCTATTGAAACTTTTCATTAAATTAATGCAGTTTTTCATAAAATTTTATGAAATATGTCATATTATTTACTAAAAATTTCATACACCCAGTAAAAAAATTTTATTAAAAATAATTTCATGGAAATTATGAAGCTTTTTCATAAAATTCAACAAATTTTTCATTCACTTTGTGAAGAAAACTTTATTAGTTTAAATAAAAATTGCATTAAAACTAGCCCAAGAAACTTCTTTCTGTAAGCCTCGCGGTAAGTATCCACACAGTGGTTCTTTTTATCAATGTCGGTTGACATTTTGTTTGTTACTCTATAGATTTGTTGAACTTAAAAAGTTCAGATCCCGATTTCTATAATGTCGGCGGAACGGTTTCTGGGCTATATGTTATCTTTTACACTCAAATAAAAAAGTTTGTAAAAAAATTTGTAAACAGTTTCCAATCGCACTATACTATTTTTATACTGATTATTACTACAATTTTTATTTTTAGTAATCATTTTTGCTATTCTCTTATTACAAATTACGGATTTTTTTTTACTAATTTTTGCTGCTGATTTCAGGAAAACATTTTACTAATTTTTCAAAACCGAGTGCTAAATTTAGCAGAAAAATATACTAATTTAAAAATATTTTTTTTTTGATTTTTTACAATTCTTGTTTAGTTTATATTTGTTACTATTGATATATTCTTAGTTTAGAAATAACACCCAGAAACTTTTATTGCATCTCCAATGCATAACACGGCAATAACTGGAGAACCGTTTGCAATTTTGACTCCATATTTCAAGTACGATGAAGTAATTATACACTCAAAAAAAAAAGTCAGTAAAGTCAGCAAAAAATGTTGCTGTTGCAGCAAATTTTTAGTCAGGAGCGTGCTTGCAATAAAATTGGTAATTTCAGCAAAAGGTTTGCTGAAAATCAGCGAGCTGATTTTTACCAAAAAAATAGTAATCTTCAGCAAAAGTTTTGCTAACACTTAGTCGACTGCAAATGAAAAAAAATCCTTGCTACTGAAAAAAACACAAGAAACTTGTAGCGAAATTTTACTTTAGTTAATTTATTTGCTGAAAATTTAAATATAGAATATGTGTAGAGTTGTTTTTCTTTTTTGTCATTTCCGTTTCCAGACAAGCTGCGACATCTACATCTTGTCTATCTGGTTGTCGTCCACGCTATGAATGCGGTTATCAGCACAATTTTTGTAGCAAAATAAATTAGTAAAACATTACTTCAAAATTAGTTTAGTGCTAAAAAAATATAACTAAAAATTTTGCTGAAAACGGAATTTCAGCAAAAAAAATTGCTGAAAACTAGTACACTTGATATACAAGACGTTTTACTAATTTTTATACTAACTTATTTTTTTGAGTGTACGCTTGTTACAATCGAAAGAAAAAAATTTTTTTTTTTAGATTTTACAGTTTTTTTATTTTTTAGTACAATTTTTTGCTAATTTCAGCAGATTGATTTTAAATTACAGTTTACAGCAATTTACTGAAATTTAGTAACTGCAACTAATTATTTATACTAATTTCATTGTACTAAAATTATGATATTTAGTAAGCTTTTTAACTGATTTTAGCAAATCGATTTTGAATTGCATTTTACATAAATTTTACTAAAATTTAGTGGCGGCTACTAATTTTTTCTACTAATTTTATTGTACTACAGATCAGCAGACATGTGTTGCTAAAATTAGCAAAAAATACCGCTGGCCTCAAACCAGTTAAATTTCCCGTAATAACAGCAAAAGTTTCAGTAGCCATTACAGACTTTTTTGGTTGAGTGTAGCTCAGATGCTATAATTCCGAAATTAATATGTTGCGTAAATATCGGCACTATAGTTTCCGCGTAAAATCCAGAAAGGATTTTTGTAACTTTACACATAATTATTTTTTAATCTATCATTTAGATCTCTACTTTTCAATTTGGTACGATACAGTAAACAATTTAGTACCAAAGAATGAAAGATAGCAATAACATATTTGTAATTTTTGGAACTTTTTGCCATTCAAAACGCTCTAAAACTAGAATTGAGAGGAACTAAAGTAAAGTTGAACCCGGGGTTTTTGACCGAAATGAGCACTATCTGCTTATCGAATCAAATTATAAAGATTCCGTACAAGAAATCGTTGGAAATCGGTTTGGTAATACCATTTCAGTTTAATACATTAAAGCATACATAGAACATTGCTATGGCTACTGGGTCAAAATGTCAACCGATTTCAACGAATTCCACCAAAATTATCAAATTATCTTCAGATTACAACAGTGATTAATTTTACATGGACAGATGAATGGACGGACAAAACTAAATCGACTCATCAAGTGATTCTGAGTTGCTTGGTATCAGACCTGGGGGTTATGAAGTACATTTTGCAATTAATTCCACATTCAGTTAAGGAATTCCAGGCAACAGTAATTGAAAATTTTCAGTTACAAACTACCATACATGCAATTGAAAAAATGTTAAGTACAATTACATTTTATTGGGAATCGAAATAATGACAAAAAGCTCGAGTTAGCGATCAACCCAACATGACGTGTTCTTGATATGCTTGATCACGCCTACAATGCCCATCTCAGCCACTTTTTTTAATTTAAACAAACAACATTTTTTAATTCTAAATGTAATTAAAAAATTTTATAAAATAATTGAGCCCATTTATTGCCTACACGGAGACAATTTTGCTGGACGACTTTTAATGGCATTTTTCAGTTTCAATGAAAAATTTCATAAATTTGATGAAAAAGTTTCATATAACACTATGCGACGCGACAGTCAAAATCGGGATGGGATGAAACCAACGGGAAATGTTATATCGTGCAAAAACAAGTTATACGTGTCCCGGCGTTTCGCTGGGTCATCCCTAGGAATCGAGATATATCTTTTTTTTGACATAACTCGAGAACGACTAGTCCGATTTTGCTCAAACAATTTAAAAAAAATTTAAAATTACAATTCCTTTAATCTGTTCATATAACGTTTTTCTATATACTCAACAGTTTTGCCGGTAAAAATAAATGTTTGTTACCGCTACCATAAAAATCAATAACCTTTTGTTTATTACTTTTTTTTTAATATTTTAGGCAAAAAATATTTTTTTCTTCATACATTTATTTTTACCGGCAAAACTGTTGAGTATATAGAAAAACGCTATATGAACAGATTAAAGAAATTGTAATTTTTAATTTTTTTAAAATTGTTTTAGCAAAATCGGACTAGTGGTTCTCGAGTTATGTCAAAAAAAAGACCACCAAAGGTCAAATCGATATATCTCGATTCCTAGGGGCGACCCAGCGAAACGCCGGGACACGTATAACTTCTTTTTTACCGATATAACTTTCCCCGGTAGTTTGAACCCTTCCCGATCACTGACCCCTACCATTTGTCTCACAGTGTAATTTATGAAACTAGTTTTAACGAACATTCTTCATTAAGTGTATGAAACTTTTAGTAAATGAAATAAAATTTTTCGCAACAGTTTATGAAATATTCCATTATATTATCGTAGATCTTTTTTGATCGGAAGATTGTTACAATGAGTAATATTTTTGTTCGGTTTAAGAGCAAATATGACAATTTTGAAAATGAATTCACAATTTATTTTACTACAAACAAAGAAAAAACTTATGAAAACAAAACTTTCCTAGAACCAATGGTTTACAATTAATGCATTTTCAAGTGCTACCAAGCACTGTCATCAGATTGTCTTTACGGGGTTCTCTCTTGGTGATAATTCAGATTTTAGTTTTTGTATACATGTTAACTTTCAAAGTGAATAACATTTGGAGAAGTAAACTCAAACATTTTTACTTACCCATGTGAAAATCAAAACATATATGAACACACATGATTATACATTGACTAGTATATGATCATACATGGGCACACATGATCACATATGTTCATACATAGTTCAATGTATGACCATACATCATATCATATATTTCCATATATTTTCGGATCCGAAATTTGAAGGGTAAATGTCAATATATGACCATATATGTTCATATATTGTTCATGTATGCTCATATATAATCATATATGGCCATATATCTCCATTAACCCTCAAATTTCGGATCCGACGATATATGGAGATATATGAGATGATGTATGGTCATACATTGAACTGTGTATGAACATATATGATCATGTACACCCATGCATGATCATATACAACTCAATGTATGATCATGTGTGTTCATATATATTTCGATTTTCACATGGGTAGTTATTTGTATTGCAACGAAAATCACATGTTTTTTTACAAAGCTATTATTTTTCTATATGTTATAGTTGTTGCTATAAACTAAAGTTCCTTTAGTAGTAAAGCCAGCATTTGTTTGTTGTGTTTTTAACATTCAAGCTTTTAATTCTATTTATAGTGATTAGAACGAAAGCAAAGAATACAACGATTATTTGTTATTATTATTATTTTTTTTTTCAATGAAAAGTTTCAATAGACGATTTCCACTGAAACTTTATCGGTTATATGCAAATATTCATTAATATCATGCAGATCATTCTCTCATTGTATATTGTTTTCGCTAAAAGAAAATTATACAGTCTAATTGAGTTTTGTTTAAATTTACCCAACTTATCGTATTAAATTGTTCTCCTACTATAAATATGGTAAATCTACTCCGAAAAAATTACACATGTGATGAATAAATTAATTATACACAAAATTACATTGAGAATTTGTAGAAAGTTTTCAGAAATTACGTGTAATTTTACGATTTTTGTGCATATATTTTTGCCGTCCAAAAGTAAAAGAATACAATAATTTTTTTTATAAATATTTAATTAATAAAAATTGTTATAATTATACTTAAGCCTAATAAAAAAAGCCTCAGATTCTGAGGAGATTTTCCTATGGAAAATCTCAGTTTCTAGGCAATTTTTCTTACACAAAAAGCCTTAGCGTTATCGAACTTTTTTCTATAGAAAAAACTCCTTAAAAACTGTGGGATTTTCTATGGGAAGAAGTCCTCAGAACCTAAGGCTTTTTCTGCAGAAAAAGGCTATCAAAATATAGACGTTTTTTTCATAGAAAGAGTCCTCTTAATCTGAGGAACAATTGTTCAGAATTGGAGAGTTTTCTATAGGAAAAAGTCCTCCAAATATGTTTGTTTTCGTTTAGGAAAAAGACTTCTGAGTTACAGGTATAAGTCTTATAGTTTGCAATACGAAATGATCATTATATATTCCTAATAATCATATTATGATTTTAAATGATCACAAGATTTTCTGCATAACCATAATAATATGATAACTCAGAAAAAGTTATGGTCATTAGGAATATATTGTGATCCTTATGGATATATTGTGATATTATATTCCTAACAATAATTTTCTAAGTGCTGATGTCACATGTTTTCATAGTTTTGTATTTATTTCTGATTACTAAACTCAATTTAATGATGAGTTTATTTAAATGTGTAAATAGATGTTATTATAACAAACACATGCATAAGTTTTTAGTCCAGCTTCTCCAGAATGCTGGGATAATACTATAGATATTATAGTATGATGTCTGAGACTATAATACTCGGATAATTTGGAAATCATAATGTGATAATCGAAGAATCATATTGTATTATGATAAAAAGTGGTAAGAGCATGATTGTCACAACCATGTAATAATATAATTGTGGTAATCATAAACCCAATAATATATAAATGCTTCACTTGCCAAATCGATTAACTCCACTTTCTGAATTTTACTAAATTTTAATTTCGAAAAATTTTATTGACTCTAAACTGCATAATATTCAAAATAAATTTCTCTGTTAATAAGCATTAACATTCAAATGATGCTTTTGGAATATGGTCATCCCAACCATATTTTTTTATTATTTATGCAGGGTTTAAAAAAATTCGTTAAAGCCGATTTTAACACTCTAACATGTTTTGATTTTCAGCTTTAGGTTATTATTACATTTGCGTATAGAAAAATTATGGCAAATAAAAATGTGTATTTGTAATTTTTTATGTTTGCCAAAATAGAAAAAATTTACTTCATAAAACCTTAGGCATTTTTGCATACATAGAAAAAATGCGAAAAAAACAGAAATCATAATATAAAATACAAATACAAAATATTTACTTTAAATATTATAAAAACTCCATAACAGATATTTATTAAAGCAGCAAAACGCCTTAACGGAAATGAAAAAATATTTACAGAAATTAAATCCCCTTTTAAACAAAACTTGATATCAGCACTTAACTAACACTTCAGTATACTAAATAAATTCTTTATATATCAAATGCCTAATATACAGGGTAATAAACTTTAAGCTTTTGTTTTTATAAATTGATGAAACCACTTTACCAGAGTTTTTCTTTAGCCAACCAAACAATCAACCCATCTTCTATTATCATTTTCAAACATTTTACCCTCATTTCCTTATTTTTTAGAAAATAGCAACAAAAATCAATTGTAACAAATTTTCTTTACAATTTTCACAACAATAGAGATATGTTACACTATTTTATTCACACAACTCTTATGCACTTTATTACAGTATTTGTAAACCTCAATTCATAGATTTATGTCTATTTATTTTCTATGGTTTTAGTTTTTCCTTATATGATTTCCTTCCAGTTCTCACTTTTTTGTTTCTTTGCTTACAATAGATTTAACTAAATTTTATAATGTTGTATGTATATTTATTCTCATATGGCAATTTAAGACAAGTCAACTAAGAAACTTTATATCCGATCGGTTTTTCATTTGAAGTGCAGAACAACATTTCGATATTTGCAGGCACCCTTCTTTCCTAAATAGATTCATAAATGTAGTTTGAAGAATTTTCAATTATCTTTTAGTTACGTATAAAATAAGGGTGATGCCTATTTGTCTTTCCCATCGGCTTAAGGTTGTGGGTGGAAAATTTTCAATCTTGAAATTTAAGTAATAAAATAAAATTCGATTTATAAAAAGAACTTCAACAAAAAAAAATTATAAAATCATATACATATCTAAGCATCTAAGAGGCGGTTTTCATCAAACATTTGTTGTAAGGTAAGCCAATTGTGTCAATTATGCCGTTTATACGCTTTATAATGCGCTATGAAAATATAAGCTACTATGTAGTGGCGCCCAACATGGGACTCAAAAAACAAAAATTTTAAATAATTTCTTTAGAGGTTAAACGAGTGTGGTTACCTACACTTCTGCTACGGTACCATGAAATAGATAAATTAGAAAATAAAATCGGTTTACATTTTTTTTTCGCTACAAAAAATGTAAACCGATTTTATTTTTTAAAATTTATAACTCATTGATTTTAGAAACGTTAGAAAGTGGTTGCAGAAATTGGAACAGCGAAAACTTAAATCAAATTATTGCCAGATTATAAATTTTAAAAATTAATAAAATTACTTGGAAATGTAACTGATTTTTAACAGGTGTATCCTTTAATCTTCATACTAATGAATAAATATAATGAATTTGAACAGAGCAATTATCAAAAATATGAACTGTTTAAAACAACCAACAGAACTGAATATCTTAGTTGGTTTGAGGTTAAGAAGAAGAATAAACATTTTTCTCTAAAAAATTATAAACACATTAATTTTCAAATTAGACTAGATCTAGTTTCTGCCTTTTTCTATTGACAGGCTTCAGCAGTGATTTTCCATTAAATTATATTTATTTTTTATTGTCAAGTTGTCTCTATATGATCCTTTTTCAACAACCTGTCGTCTGTAAGAATTGAACATGTACTTATTCCTACATTACAAACGTAACCATAGTAAGGTGAGGCCGCTTAGCCATCTCACCCAAGTAAGACCTTGAATGCAATGTAACTAATTCATAGTTTTCTTTCATATTGAGCTTTTTGTTGTTGGTTTTACTAAGAAGTGATCACATGCAGACACATACAAACATTCTATTTTTAGATTTTTGCTTATCTTCCAATCTCCTTCGTGTCTCCTTTTTCGAAAATATTGCCAAAATGACGACAATAAAATTATTAAAAATGAAATAAGTTCCATCCGAAATTAAATAACTCGCAACTATAAAAAAGAAATGCAATAACAGCCACAAAATTCGTTTGGATGTTTTCTCATAATGAAATAATTCCCAATAAAAAAATATGAAATAGGTCCCAATGCTAAGAATCTAAGGCTTTTAAAATCGATTTTCCTATTAGATATTTTCTATCAAAAACACTACTACTTGTACACTGCAGGAACACAAGCTCAGAAACTGAGTTGTTTCTAAAGAAGAAAGTGCTCAAAATCTGCAACTTTTCCAATAGGAATTCTCTGTGGGCTTTAGAAAAAAAAAATGATCAGAAAATTCTCTAGATTTTGATGAATTTTAAAAAACTCTCAGATTCAGAATACAGAAAAATTCTTAGATTCCAAGAACCTTTTCCTAAAAAAAAACTGTCGGATTCTTAGAACACTAGTCCCACAGATTTTGACACTTTTTGCTATAGAAACACTGGTAGATTTTAGGAATATTTTCCTAAAGAAAAGCTCTTAGATTACAAGAACTTTTTCATATTCTGATGTATTCCCAAAAAACCCCTTCGATGCTCAGAAAGTTTTCCAATAGAAAATATCCCATATTTTGGGGATTTTTCTTATACAAAATCCTTCTGACTCAAAGTCTTCTTCCTATAGAAAAACACACATTTAAAGGACTTTTTCCTATAGAAAAGGTTCCAATTCTGAGTACTTTTTCCAATAGAAAAACACTCGAATTAATAGGACTCTTCCTATTAAAAAAAACTTCTATCGATAGCCTTTTCCTGCAGAAAAACCCTTATGTTCCGAGAACTTCTTCCCATAGAAACTCCGAAATATTGGGGCTTATTTCAACTTCCTCTTAGGGAGTTATAAATTTTTTTAAAATTGGGAGTTATTTAATTTTTTTGGGGCTTATTTCGTTGGGACTTATTTCATTTGGGAGTTATTTCACTGTACCGTCTGCTACGCAAATAATGTAGTGATACTGATGGGAATTATTTAAGCAAAAATGCTTAAATTATTGTTATTTAAACAAGAAGGCTTCAAGGACAGTCGAAGTATCCTTTAGTTACAATTTCAATAGTTCTAGTTTTATTTCTGATTTGAAACAATGTTCCATTTAGTGTTGCCAAAAGTTTTCAGCAGAAAACCGAAATATTGGCCTTAAAATTCACAGTGAATTGATAAAGTGTATAGAAAATATGGGCATTTTTTAAAAACTTTACACTCTAATTAATTTTCCTTTAAATTTACCCAACTCCTACTATAAATATGGTAAATTTACACTCAGTGCGTAAATGAAAAAAATTACGCACATGATACTTAAGATAATTACACATAAAATTTGTAAATTTACGTTGAAAATATGTTTAAACATTTTTTTTTAAATATGTGTAATTTTACTATTTTCGTGCGTAATTTTACTATTTTTTGTCAGTAAATTTACCAAATAAAACATGTAATGCCACCCAAAAATTAAAGGAACAAAATTATTTCTAAAATATTTTATTAATTAAAAATTTTACAACAACATTAAAGCCTATTAGATCCTGAGCAATTTTTTTAATAAAAAAGCCTCAGATTATGAATAATTTTTCCTTTAGAGAAAGCCTTAGATTCTGGGCACTAAAAACCATCATATTATAAGGATCTTTTCCCTACCGAAAAAAACATATTCAGAAGATTTTTCCCATAGAAAAAACTAATATTTTTAGGACTTTCGTCTATAGCAATATCTCAGATTCAGCAAACTTTTTTTTGGAAGAAAAAGTCCTTAAAAACTAGGAAATATTCTATAGAAAAAAGTCTTCAGAATTCGCCGTTTTTTTTCTTAAAAAAACAGAAAGGTTCTCGAAATCTGGAGGTTTCCCATAGTAAGAGTCCTCATAATATGGAGGTTTTTTTATAGCACAAAGTGCTCAGAATTGGAGGATTTTTCCATAGGAACAAGTCCTCAGAATCTTAGGGGTTTTCTATAGGAAAAACTGATCAAAGTCACAGAGATTTTCCATGGAAGAAGTCCTAAGTGTCTAAGTGTTTTTCGGGGTAAACGTTTTCAGAATTTAAGCGTTTTAACAGAAATAAATCAGCAGAATCTGGGGTCTTGCATTGAAAAAGTTGTCAGAATCTGAAAGCTTTTTTTTTTTTAGAAAAAAGTCTTTTACATTTTACAGTTTCTTCTATAGAAAAAATTCCTCCAAATCTCTGGTATTTCGATTTTTGCTCAATCGATTGAAAAGTTTGGGAATTCAATCGATTTCTGGTTCATTTGATTGAACAATTTGGCAATGACATTCAATTTCCACCATTCGATTTAAAAAAACTTGCAAAATTAATAATTATTTTGTTTTATTACAATAAAATTATCGATTTCTTGCAAGTAAAGGAAGGTAAAAAATATTCAGTTTCTTTAGTAAAAACTAAAAACGTAGTTTTTCAAAATTTTAAAATCGAATGAAGAAAATCGACTCTAAATCCCAAATTACTCAATCGAATGAGTCAGAAATCTACTGAGTTCCTAAACTGTTAAATCAATTGAGCAAAAAATCAATTGAATTCTTAACGATTGAATTCCAAATCACTTTATGATTGCTTTAAAACTAGTTCCTAAACATGAACTCGATATTTGCCGGTGGCAAATAAGTCACCGGCATAACTATATTCCAAATGGCGCCTGAGCAGGGACTTTTACCAAACTACAAACATACATACTTACATATTGAACAACTGTCATCTTTCAAACCTTTATTTTTATTATACAATGGTATTAATTATCTTATATTTTATTTCCACAATTGTTGGTAAATTACAAATAATTGTAGATTATATGTATGAAATCAATACCAAATTTACTGTCTAACAAAACATCCCTTACGGATAAATATGTATGTTAGATACAAAATCCATCAACTAAATAATATACCATAATCATAGGATAAATTTCTAAACATTCATTATTATGAATGGAAACAATTATCGAAAAAAATATAACAACATAATAGATAATTACAATAAAATAAATTACAAGTTAAATATACAAATGCCAAAATATTATTGAAAATAATAATTTAAATCAGGGTTGAATTTTTTCATCAACTTGAAATAAAATTTGCCATTAAAAGTCAAGATTTTTGTAGTGTTAAGTATAATTAGAGCAAAAATCGCATTCATTGCAAGAACCATTCAAAACTTAGGGTTGGAAATCGCTAAATTCTATATACGAAACACGCCAATTTTTCATTTTAAATCTTAGAATTTTATTTTATTCTTTGTTGTCAGTATATGTAGTATTAGCATAGCAAGTTGTGACGAATTTGATTTTATATATATTTTTTTCTCTTCTAATAACATATTCTCAATGGGAATTTCATTGTTATAACGATAAGTATACGTTTTTTTAAGCATTTATACTGTAAGGATAATGCTTTTTAATACCATCTTCATTTTGTTTTAAAGCTTTGCGAAAGGATTTAAGATTTAGAGCATCTTATTTTTTTTTTCGGTTACAAAGTTGACAGTCTTTCGATGAAATGTATGTGGCGTCAGACGTCTGCCAGACATAAAATTTAACAGACCACTAAGAGAAGGATGTTGTTTTTCTTTTTAAGTTTCTTTTACATACATGATTCACGAAAAAAATCCCAAAATGTATTAGGAGGAGTGATAGAAAACAGGAAGGATATAGACATACGTGTGTTTTTTTTTTTTTTTTTTTGTGTAAGAAAAATAACAAGATTAAAGTGATGACAACGTCTGTTTTTTGAGTAACAATGACTAAAGTAAAGTCTAAGTTTTAATAGCTGGAATAATCAATAGGAATAAGCAAAATTTTTAATAAAATTTTATAGTTTTTCTGTAATATAATGCAGATTTAAACTAAAAGTTGAATTTATTCAACATTTCCAGTTGTTAATAAAACTTCAGATATTTGAGCTGGAGTTCAGTGCAGTAACAGACGACGACGTATAAACAACTTCTGCTTAAAATTTGTTTTTTATGTGAACATTCACTGGAAGAACCCTGAGGATGATATTGAAAGAATATCGAAATATTCATTTATTAAGAGAATAATAAAAATCACTCACCACAAGCTTAAATATCTGAAGTTTTATTATAATGCAGATTTTTATAATAAACTAAAAATTGTTGTCCCTAATTGGGCGCCATTATCTATTATTTTGAATTCCATAGATGTTTTTGTAAGAAAAATAACAAGATTACAGTGATGACAAGGTTTTTTTTTGGGTAACAATATTATTATTAGTTGCTTTAGCGCCGATTATTGGCGCATAGGTAACAATGACTAAAGTAAAGTCTAAGTTCTACTAGCTAGAATAGTCAGTTAAATATTTAATAAAATTTCATACACTGATAATAATCCATACATAAAAATACGAGAAAATGTCAAAATAACGAAAATTTTTGTAAAATAAACAAAAAGTGGTACATTTTAGGAACATTTTTATTATTATCAGTGAAGTATTTTCTTTTTTAATATAATGCGGATTTTTATAATCAACTTTATATTTTTGTCCCTTCTTGGGCGCCAGAAATTAGTTATTTTAAATTCTGTAGATTTTTTTTCTTTAATTCAATGCGAAATATTTTAAATTAAAATTTTTGAATTTCTCCAAATAGTATGCTCTTAAGATAAAGGTTTAATAAAATTGTGTAATTTTTAATTTTTTTTTTGCCTGTTTTGGAGCCAAAGATACACACTAAAAAGTTTGCCGGTAGAGACTAATGAAAATGACACGTAAAATGGTGAAAAAGGTATTTAGCTTTGAAATACTAAAACCGCAGTTATTTTTAACTATTGAAAATAACTAACATTAAAAATTACTAACATTGTTGTAATTCGGCTCTTAGCAAATTCCGTTATTGGTACTTTTTTGAATAATTTGGCAATCCTTTTATTCAGTTTTTCCTCACTTCACAAAAAATACTATTTTCATCCAGTTTTTTATCGAATGTTGTAAGTTGCTAACATACCGTCGAACAAAAAATTAGCATAAAATATTCGATTTGTTTTGCTTATTTTGCCCCAGATGTCCAAGGTAATGAAATAGGTTGTTTTTAGATTTCCATTCTCTATCACATATCCGAATTTTATAAAAATTGGAGACTTTTACTTGAGATACTGTCCTTGTTAGACAATTAACTAAATTTTGTAAAAATTTTAAAATACGGGTATAGTCCTTCATTGGGCGCCAAATTATAATATTTAAAAGGAAATAAATTCAGAAAATTTTCTTGTTTTAAACCACAAAATAATTACAATATTTTTTTACTATTTTAAGATTAATTGATTTTTCTTAAAATACCTAAATATGTGTGTTGATTTTTATCTCTTTTTAAGTAATTAAAAAAAATTGTTTATTCCTAAGTCATTACATGATAAACAACACAAAAGCTTTCAACCAAAACATTTAGATTATTTAAAATTATAAGTCTTTAACTGAAGTCTATAATTAAAATTTTTCTTAACATTTTTTAAACCAAACTCGATGAAAAGCTAAAATACACATTTTCATGCTCAATTAAATGTTCAACGAAAGACAGTCTTGGCAAATATTTTTTAGGTTTTTTTTTAAACAGTTTTGAAAAGCACTATGACAAAATTATGACTTGTAGTCATAAAATATGTAATACATTTAGATAAAAAAAAGTGTTGGAAGAGGAAAAAAAAATAAAAAAAAAAATTTTAAAAACAACTAACATTAACTCAACACCCATATAAAGACTTTATTAAGACATTAATTGTCTTTTTTCAAGTCAATAAAATGTTTGTATTATTTTTTATAATTAAATACTTAATAAGTGGTTTTGTAAATGGAGTCAACAAATAAAGCTAACAAACAAAATTGTATTTCATATTTTGAAAAGTTTAATGAAAAATATAATTTATGAACTTAATAAACCATAAAAAAATATAATAAAAAATCTTGTTAAAAATGTTACCAAAAAAAACTGTTAAAATTTAATACCTGTTTTAGTGGGGGCTTAAGCCAAAACTTTGTATAATAACTGTCACAAAAAATCAATAAAATCTTAGCAAATTATTTAAATTTGGTTTGGTTGGGCGCCAAATTTGTAAATTGTAAGGAGACTTTTTTAATTATTGACTTTTAAATTATATGTAAATTTATCTAACTACTGCAAACAAATTTAGGAACTTTAATATATAAGTCCCTGCCTGGGCGCCAACAATTTAAAAAATTTCCAAATGAAGGTTACTATTCAATTGCGACAAGAAATGTCTTGATTTTTAATAGAGTTTAATTAAATTAATTTAAAATAAAGTTCTTTAAATTTTGTTTTGGAAGAAAGATGTTGCCTGCTAATGCAAAGAAATCTTGTAAATTCATTAAAATTGTTGCTGGTTGGGCGCCAAAATTAAGTAAGGAAACTTTTTTAATTATTCAATTTAGAATTATATGTAAATGTATCTAACTACTGCAAACAAATGTAGGAAGAAGGACTTAAGTCCCTGCCTGGGCGCTTAAAATTAAAATAATTCGCAATGAAGGTTACTATTCCATTGCGCAAAGAAATGGTTTGATTTTTAATAGAGTTTACTAAATTAATTTAAAATAAAGTTCTTTCAGTTTTGTTGTGGAAGAAAGCTGTTGCTTACTTAAAGAAGTCTTGTAAATTATTTAAAATTGTTGTTGGTTGGGCGCCAAATTTAAGTGAGGAACCTTTTTTAATTATTCAATTTCGAATTATATGTGTCCTGCAAACAAATCTAGGAAAATTGTAAATCACTGCCTGGGCGTCAAAAATTTAAAAATTTTGCAATGAAGGTTACTATTCTATTGCGAATAGAAATGGCTTGATTTTTAATGGAGTTTAATTAAATTAATTTAAAATAAAGTTCTCTCAATTTTGTTATGAAACAAAGCGGTTGCCTACTAATGCAAAGAAATCTTCTAAATTCTTTAAAAATTTTCATGATTGGGTGCCAAAAATAACATATTTCAAGACGATTGACTGATTTTAAATGTAAGTTTTCCCATTTAAAATCTAAAATTAATAAGATATTAATTATAAATAAAATGAGGGACAAAATGTTGGGTTTTAATTTTTATTCAAAAAATAAAAATAAGGGACTCCATTGAAATTAAAAAAATTCCTATCAGGGGTAAAACAAATACAAATTCCAATAATATAAAAATGAAATTTCTTAATATTAAATTTTAGTAGGCTCAATTCAGACTTCAAGAAAGTAAGAACTCTTAATGAAAGGAAGTTTGCTGATTTTTATCGCTATATGGAACTACGGATTTGATCCCAGTTTGGGAGCCGACAAGTTATTTTATGCTTTGGATTTTAGGTGAAGAAAAATTACTGTTTTTTTTCTTGTTTGGGTGCCAAAAATTTACAATTTAAATAAAATATGTTTAGTTTTTAAATGAAAAATCCCAAATGAAGGGTTGTTATTTATAAGTTTCACATTCAATAGATCATCATTAATTATTAACCCATAAAGGCATAGGATACTGAGGATAGGTCTGTACCGGGACCGGCATATATGAATTCTAACCTGCTGTTCTTATCGAATTTTTTCAATTTCTATTCTCTATAATTTACTTGTAAACATTTTATCACCTTTCTTTAATTTGAAAAGAAAATGTGATAATATTTGATCTCAAATTGAATGAAAAACATTCATTTACCAATTAAAAGATCAACTAAACATACCTTCATTCTTTTTTGAATATGTTATCTAGGATTTCTTAAAAAAATTGTCTCTTGTTGGGCGCCAATTAGAGAATTTACATAAGAACTTATTTTTCAATTTTCTTTTTAGTTGGAGTTGGAACTTATTAAATTCACATAATTGATTAAAAAAAATTGATTGGGAATTATTAAAAATAAATGTGGGAACTCTCATAAAATCAGAGTAGTCACCAAAAAAAGGTAAAATAAAAAAAATAGAAAACACTCGTTTGGGAATGAATTTTTTTTTATATTAAAAATAAAATTAGGAAATTTGCAAATAAATATAAAAAATCTCATAAAATTAAGGTAGTCCCTGCTCGGGCGCCAAGGAATTTAAAATGTTTTATTTCAGTTCAGTTTTAAAAATATCTATTTTAAATTGGAATTTTGGAATTTGATAGAATATTCTTAAATAAGTAATAGTCACTGAATTTACTTTACTAGTAATCGTGACATTTTAGCCCTCTTAGAGTTAGAGGGTTAAATTATCTCCTAAAGTTTCATGTCTACAGTTATCTATCTTCGTTTCAAACAAATATCACAAAACTGTCTTTTTATATCTTCTTAACTTCACTTTTAACTATCTCTCCTAAAGTTTAAACTCTAATGTCACCCGCTTCATTTAAAGTTGGGAAAATTGAAAATACAAAAAAACCTGTCTAAACTAAGTTGGCAAACAAGCAAATTAAGATAATATAAAAATCCATTTTTACTGCTTCTCAACCTCAAGTACTTATAGTTAAAGTGTCTAATAATGAAGATGATATTGAGCAGTAAGGTGTGTTAGTTTGTTGGTGTTGCACAAAACTTGGGAAATACATTTTAAAGCAATTTTCTTTTAAAAGCTTATAAAAATGTTAAAATAACATTAAATGTGTTTTTATAATACAAATTAGCAGCAGAGGTGATGATAAATTTTGTCTAAATGGATATTTTCAATTATAGTGGAAGAGCTTTTTAAATAATTCAAATTAGTACTATAGAATTTATGTGTAATTCGCTACAAAAAATTTGAAAAGTGGTTTTCTACTTTTATTCGTGTCTGTTTTTAATAAAATTTATAATTTAATGCAGCTTACTTAAATATACTTAAAAAACGGGGAATACATATTTAAAATTTATAGTTGTCATGGAGGAGACTTTGCCCTTTTCAGACCCTCTATTTCCAGAGTTTTGGACAGGCCTTCAAAGAGAGGGGGGGGGGAGACTTTTCACTTTGTGCCTTCAACGTAGGAGTTTCTAAAAATTCCGTCATACAAAGAAAAGTATTCCAATGTGTTCTCTAGGATCGTAATGGGATTTAAATATGTATTAGATGAGAAAAAACAGTGTACGCGAATTTTTTCTAGCGGACCAATCTCATATTTAGGTGTTAAAAGTAGGGTCAAAAAATACCAAATTGCCATTCTAAATGTAACTGACACTTATAAAAAACTCACGATTTTCTTTTATTGGTTATATATACACCGCTACATCTGTCAAAAACAGAGTATTATTTTGGAAGATGACAAAGCAAACTGTGGTAAATTTATTCATTACCGCTTATCTGAGTTAAAAATAAATCAAAAGCCCAAAAAGATCATTAAGCGAATTTTGCCTAAAATCATATAGGGTCAATTGTTTTATTTTTTTTCGGAACAAAATGTAATACCCGACAAAATTGTGGACCCCCACAGAGATTGCAGATCTAATATTTTTTAAAATCGGGTAAGATCTTCTTTTAGAATTTTCACCTTACGGTTTCGGATTTTCGCCAAAACCAGCCAAAATAAAAAACAAATAAATGAAAAGTTATGCTGATCAAATTAGGTACTACAAATTTGATATTTTTTTCCGAACACGAATATAAAATTTCTGGGAAAGAAACCTTTTTAAACGGTTTTTGCCCAAAGTCAAATAGGGCCAAAAGTTGCCCACTTTTATAAACATTAAAGGTGTCAATTTGTTTTCAAATCAGATGATATCTTCCTTAAGAATTGTTGTCTCAAACTTTAGAATTTTCAATTGGTCGAAGAGTATTTTATTAATTGTTAAAGTATCTCTATACTGAAAACTTTTTTTGGACGCGATGACTGGGAATCGAACCGGAAACCCTTTATACAGGCCATGACTCGTAGTATCACCTCTTAGCGAGATACACCACGGTCGTCACAGTGATGAGTATGGCTAAATGAGGTTTTGTCAATCACAGCCTACACAATAGCTGTGTTTACGTACTTTATCGGTAAAGTTCCATAAAATGAGAGTTAACAAGCAAATCTCTTACGAAGTGACAAAAATGTATAAAAGTACGCAAACGCGAAAAAACCAAAAGAAAAACATCAGCTCTTTTACTAGCTCAATTGCCCTTTAAATGAAATATTTTAATAAAAAATATCTTTTTGAAGCATTTTTATTTTCGAAAAGGAATCATCACATTATGATGTGCTTAATTTGCATTTAATAATTGGCTACCAACTGTTGATCGGTAAAGTCGTTGTTGCTAGCCAAATTTTTACATGGTTTTTGAGTAAAATGTTTGTAACCGTCGTATAAGGCAATCGTAATTAATATTAGAAGTAATTAATAAAGAACTGTTCCAAAGTTCATTTACAGAAAGAAGAAGAAAACATTTTTATATAAAAATTTAACAAATTTTGCGGCACTAAATAAATTTAATACAATCAGAGCCTTGAAAAATTATTTCATTTTTGAATGAATTCACTACCAAACGAATTAAATTTTCTTTAGAATTGACTGAATTCCTTTTCACTGAATTCGTTCAACTGAACGTGTTCAACAAAAAACCGATTTAAAAAAAAATTACGTTCACTGAATTCAAATGCTGTTTCTGCCGTTCAGTACACATTGGAGTGTTTTCAAAATATTTGGTAATAATTCAGCCATTTCTTATTTGTTTGTTAAAAATATAAAAAAATTTGAGATAAGATGAAAAAAATCCCACAACTCCCAAAACTCTATGATAATTTTCCAAAAATGGGATGTTTTACTCGAATTCGGAATGGTATGGGGTTAGAAAAATTTACAAGTGGGGAGTATTTTTTCCATTAAGCGCATCTAAAAGAAGTATGCTTTCAGAAAAATATAAATACTATTTGTGTTCTTAAAGAAACTTTTAATCTGCAGGTAAAAGAGCTTTGCTATGGGCGTGTGAAATTTCATCTTATACCGACCAACCAATTTTACTGATTTTACTGATAAAATATTTTGAAAACACTCCACTGTGTACCGAACGGCAGAAAATAGCTTTTGAATTTGAAGTGAATGTAATTTTTTGTTTTTCAATTCAGTGAACGTAATTTTTTATTTTTCAATTCAGTGAACGTAAATTTTTTTTTAATACACTGAACTTACTTTTTTTCAACTCACTGAATTAAAAATGAAATTGAATGAATTTAGTGGTAAATTAATTCAGTAAGGAATTAGTTCACTTCTTATCCGTTCGATTTATAAAATTGAACGCGTTCAGCAGTGAATTAATTCATTTGATTTAATAAAAAGAACTATAGGAATTGAATTAATTCGTAACAAAAAAAAATCGAACGAAAACAAATATGAATTAATTCCATTCAATATATAGTCTTTTGTGAATTAATTCATTGAATTTTTAATTCAGAATTCAAAAACTGAATTAAAGAATTAATTCTTCAAAGATCTAAATACAATGCGCATTTCATTTATTTCACTAAATTTTAGTTTCAAACTTTAAATTAAAATTTTGCGACATTTTTGCCCTCCTGCCAACATGGGTCAATGATGCTAGAAAAAGTTGATATTTTACTCCTGAGTTATTGTGATCAAAGAGAACATTATGCGACATAATATTGAATGTTTTTTCTAAAAATCTATTTTTAAACAATTACTTTAACCCAAAAAGTGGCAAAAACGCTATTCCTTGAAAATCGCTAAAAGCAATTCGCTACATACGTAAACTCTGTGGTGTAATCGTTAGCGCGTTGGACTGTTGTACATAAGGTTGTGGGTTCGATCCCCATCCAAGGCAATACAAATTTATGAAAAATAATATGTATGAGTTTTTTCTATCCTCATATCGGTGTTTTTTGCTAAATAATTGGTAGACTAAAAATTCACAAAAAGCTGAAAATTGTCAAAAGTATTTTTTAATGCAAATAAAAATTGATCCTTTTGAAATTAGCATTATACCATTTTTTTTTTTTTTTTTTTTTGGAATATTTCTGCTGAATTTAGCAGAATAGACTATTATTTGTAGTCAACTAAATTTAACTTAAAAATAACAAAAATTTTGTTGATATATATCAGTTTGTCTTTGCTATTTTTAGTCTACTAACGCTTAGCAAAATTTTCTGCAGATTTTACGGTATAATTTGTTATTCTCAGTTAACTTAAAGTTAACTCAAATATACCTAAATTTATGTAAATTTAACAGTTTTATTGGTGCTGTTCTGGTTTTTATTATTCAGCAAATTTTAGCAATTTTTCTGCAAGATCATTTTTAACTAATTTTTAGTAGATTTTTCTGCTATTTTTACAGGTTTAGTTCTATGAGTGTATTTTTTTTTTTTTTTTTTCATTTATACACATAGATTAAATTTACCATATCTATGGTAATATTACAGTTTCCTGCTATAAGTTGAAAAAATTTAAAGTGAAACTAATTAGAGTGTATAATTGCAGTTTTCAAATTCATTGTCCGCTGTCTGACTTAATTTGAAATGTTGCACTGATTTATTACTACATGTTACTATTTTTATGATAAAATGTCAATATTTCTGAAAAGAAACGTTCATTAGGTGTCAAGTAATTATGTTGTTTAACATGAGTTGTAAATTTTTTCTACTTATAAAATAAATCTACCCAACCGAATGTGAAATATGGTTAATAGAAAAAATCGTAATATAAAGTAATTAAAAATTATGGTTTTAAATAAAATTACACCTAACATAGATAAATATACATATTTCATTAATAACCAAGCAGCATTTATTTACGAGAAACCAGTAGTTTGTAACTGCCAGACACTTAAAAAATAATTTTTAACGAGATTAAGGTGGACAAAATGCATTAAAAAATAATATGTAAATAATTTGATATGTATTGCAGCGACCTTTCAAATATATAAAGTTTTGAATAATTGCTGTTTAAATGTATTTACATTTTTTTTGCTATTTTAATAATAATTATTCTTAATTGAAACTAAAACCGCACACAAAGAAAAAAAATCATAGTTAAATCAATTATGATATCATACTTGAAGTAACAACCCAGTGTAGAGTTGGAGTCCGAAAAGACTTAAGGAAGAGCCCTTTGACCTTCTGAAATCATAGTTATATGAGGTTGTTTTTCTTTGTCGATGAAGCCTCTTTTTGAGAGCAGACTCATAAAAAACATGAGCATTATTACAAATGAATGAGGGGTATGTATAGTTGATCTTTTATGTGGTAATAGTGAATGTTTTTTTAGTTTGATTGTAGATCATAAATTAATATCACTTTCTGTTTAAATTATTTTTCAAATTAAAGAAAGATGATACAATTTTCACAAGTAAATTACAAAGAATAAATTTTTTTTTTATATACATAATTTATAATCCTTTTACGAGTCATTAATGATACATTTTTGAGTAATTTTGGAGTATTAGAAAAATAATCAAAAATTTTTTCATTTCATTTCATTTATGACTCTAAAATTTGAGCGCTCTGAAATTGATTAAAATTTAAAGACTTTTATGAGTCATTATTTCTAAGCGCCCAGAATAATGTTGGCGGGTAACTTCTCTTTTTTAGCAACATTTTAAAATTAATTATGAGTTTTATCAAAGTTAATATAATTCTAGTTAAATTATACTTTTTCATATTTGAAATTAATATCCCAGCAAACAAAGATGATCATTAATGACTCAGAAATGAGCTCCAAAAACATAAACATTTTCCACTTTTTCCTATGAAAGTGGTCCGTCCAAAAGAGCCCCCTGTGTACTCAGAAATGACTCAGAAAAAAGAACGTATAAAATCAAAATTTTCTTCATAAATAGAAATAATTTTGGAATCTTCTTTGAGTCCGAAAAATGAACCCTCGTTTTGAGACAGCTTTTTAGCTTGTAGAGACAACTTTTTGGATTGTTTTCTGACGGTTCATATTTTCTACCAAAAAAGGAGTGTTTTCAAAAAAACAATAAGCATTTCTATGAGCCATTTAAAAATCTTATTTATGAGCGCTCCGAATTTGCTGGCTGGGATTTCAACATTTTAGTTTTTGTTGTCGCTTTAAAAAAAATAAGTAGAAACACTTCTTAACTAATAAAGAAAAGCTATTTTTCCATTTAATTTAATCATGTTTCTAGTTAATTTAAAATTTTTGTTTTCTGTATGCATATTTTTCACATAATTATCACACTTTAACGATTTATAACCGTAAACAGAAAACTAAATACTTCTTTTAATTAAAACTAAAAAGAAATTATAAAAATAAAAAATGTTTTCAAGTTTGTTCATTAACAAAATGAAGAATAAAAAACACTCTTCAAATTTGTGTTAGTAATTTGAAAATATATTTGCTTTTCTTTCGACCTTTTAACATGAAATTTCAAAACTTAATTGCTGACGTAAAGAGTATCCAGTTGCCTAATTAACTTTGGCAAAATAACATAAGCTCAACAAACACAAGCATTTAAACAAACTTTTGAAAATCCTCTTACGAGAAATTGTATGCAAGTAAAGTTATTTCCATAGAAAAGGCTTCTCTTTTAAACTCGTAAATTTGTTACGTTATTTTTTGTTTCTTGTTGTTGTTGTACACAGAAATCCACTCAAGCAAATATGTGAAGTGAAGGTTTTTCTTCTCTTCCTTACATTTTAAAACAAAAATTTGTAAAGATAAATGGTTACCCAAAGAAAATTATATTAAAACTTCTTTATTGAGGAGTGTAAAGAAAACGAAATAAGAATTTTAATGATTAAAAGAGGTCTTTAATGTGGCCATAAACGACAAATACTTAATGATATTTTTATTGGAAAAATATTTGAAATTATGATAATGAAACGCTTTATAGAATAAGTATGTTCGATTATTATACAAACTCAATTTTTATGGACAAATTAATACCTTAGATACATAAAATAAAGTAGTAAATGGCATTTAAAAACTAGTAAACAACGAATAAAAAGTTAAAGATGGGCATAACGGCTACATGATTACCCTATACCGGTCTGATTACCCTATACCAGTCTGATTACCCTATACCAGTTTGGTTACTGGAATCCGAAATTTTAATGAGTGGTAATGGAATTCTGTCAAAGTTTGTCTATAAACTTTGTCTATATTGGTTTCAAATTTAGGAAACCAATAAGAAATTTTGATTTTGCTTAATGTTAGTTGTAGGGTATCCCAGAAGGCTTAAAATTGAATCAGGGAGAATATACACCGCAAAAATAAATGAAATGACTTCTAAATGAATTACTTCGTTCATTACATCACAAAGAATTATGAGAAATAGTAATATGTATGAGTTTTTTCTATCCCTCATACATATCGCAGCGTCCTCCTTGGGTGTTCCCATAGCACTTAACCCCACCGAAGTAAAAATAATATAACAGGGCTATGAACTAAAAAGTGTTGCCATATTTGAAGCCCTTCATCTTTCACCACCTTTCACGTCTTCTCTATCCGCTTTCCAAAGGAAGCAACACGTTAATTAATAGGAAGAATTTCCTAAGTGTTGCTTCTCTTAAAAAAAAAAAAAAAAAAATTACTCCCTTAGGAAGGGGTTTTAAACTACATCTAAAGCTGCAATAAATATATGCTAGTCAGAAGTTCTTTTTCATTTTGGTGATAAGAAGTTAATATTTTGTATGAGGGTTGCATGGGAACGTGCTGGCACAGAAATCAGAGGGTTGCGTGTTCGAATCTTGGCATTTGGAAAAAAAATTTTTCAAATTTTTTTACACATTATTAACTTTTTGTTATTTTTACTAAAAAATTTTTATTTTTTTTTTTATTTAGATTAGATTTATTTATTATTACACAAAGAAGAAGAGAAAAAAGTCTTTAAACATTTTAGTTAGAACTACCTAAAATTTCTTAAAAATTACTTTGCAGAAAAAAACAATTTTTCGTCTACTAATATATTTTAGAATTTTTTGAAGATTTTAACAAGGTAATTTATTACTCTTCATTAACTAAAAGTTAGCTCAAATGTAACTAAAATTTTGTAAATTTAACAGTTTTATTTTTCCTGTTCTTCTGCTAATATCAGCAGTTTTTTCTGCAAGGTCATTCCTAATCACTTTCTAGTAGCTTTTTCTGGTATTTCTACAGATTTATTGCTACACTAAAAAAAAAGTCAGTAAAGTCAGTAAAGTCAGCAAAAAATGTTGCTGTGTCAGCGAATTTTTAGTCAGGAGCGTGCTTGCAAGAAAGTTGGTAACTTCAACAAAAGGTTTGCTGAAGATCAGCGAGCTGATTTTTACCAAAAAAATAGTAATCTTCAGCAAATGAAAAAAATCCTTGCTAAAATCACTAAACTTTTTGCTAAATATTAGTAGACTTAAAAAAACTCAAAAAACTTGTAGCGAAATTTTACTTTAGTTAATTTATTTGCTGAAAATTTAAATATAGAAATTGTGTAGAATTGTTTTTCTTTTTTTGACATTTCCGTTTCCCGACAGGCTGCGACATCTACATCTTGTCTATCTGGTTGTCGTCCACGCTATACATCCGGTTATCAGCACAATTTTTGTAGCAAAATAAATTAGTAAAACATTAATTTAAAATTAGTTGAGTGCTAAAAAAATATAACTAAAATTTTTGCTGAAAAAGGAATTTCAGCCAAAAAATTGCTGAAAACTAGTACACTTGATATACAAGATGTTTTACTAATTTTTCTACTAACTTATTTTTTTGAGTGTATATGTGAATTAATATTTTTTATAAAAAATAACACTTTAAAAAAACCAATATGTTATATAGTTTTGTTATTAAACAAATTAAAGAAATTAAGATAACAACCCTTAACTAAACGTCAGATATTATGTATAGCAAGCGATAGCACAGGGGGTAAAGCATCTGCTTGAAATGTTAACAAGTCTGGGTTTAAACCCCACACCATGCCGCGTTTGACTTTTTTTAAATTTCAATAAAAACAAGTGAAAAATAACTTCTTTATCATTGGTTCAAATAAACATTATTTGTTTTTTAAAATAACAACTTCTTTCCTATGACAAGCCAAGGTAAATTCAACGGTGAAAAACCCGAAAAAGAACAACTTCCTATTCAACAACTTAACTACTTCTTTTTCCTCACTTTTTTTGCTGGGTATAAGCAACACCTAAATGCCGATGACTTTATATATTTTAATACCATTCAAATATGCCGGCTGAAACAAAACCTGGACCGATATATACCAAATTTTGTCCAAGTAGAATTGCGAACTGCCCTTTGATTATAAGCTTACATGAACAGATCAGCTGTTTGGAAATAAATAATCTGTATAAAAATCAATTCTGATGATTGTTTTTAGAGCAAAAATGCACTAAAAATAATAAATAAGTAAGTTTCTGGATGTTGTTCGGTTAGTTGGTGAGTCAAGTAGAGTCAAGAGCGACTATGTTTTAAAAAGACCACACTACCCGTAAGTAACTGATATCCTGAGAACTAGACCCAACCTGTGAGATTAAGATAGCGTATAAGATCAGCTATTCCTACCCCCACTATCACCGACAGGTCCTCTAATATATGATCACCTAAAGTCCTATGTCGGATCGGGCAATTACCGTCTCCTCTTCACCTGAAATGCCATACCTCGTATATCACGCTCCCGTCGGATCTGTTATCGTGTCTACCTAACAGCCAGTGTCCCCTAAGTACGGCCGTCAGCCTCGAGACGTCCCTCCTGCTCCTGCCGACGAGAGATTTGGTGCGCCACAAATCATAGTCGGTTCACGTAAGTCACGCGGTCCTTCAGGTGTCTAGTCCAGTCCATCTACTCCTCGCCTTTTGGAGGTAGTGCCCAAAGATGCCAGCCTTAATGGTACCCAGCGTTGTAGCGACTGGCACCGCTGTGGAACATTCAAGGCACTTGCCAACTCGTCTGCCCGCTCATTACCGTAAAAGTCCTTAGGCCAGGGATTCCAACCAACGTAATAAGGGACGGACGACTTAGCCTAGACAGTTCCTCCCTACACTGCCCGACGAGGATAGAAGATGTAGTATCAACGAAGATACCCACGGTTTCCTGAGCCCCGACCGCACTCAAGAGCCCGCATGCTTTAGTAATAGCCAGAATCTCAGCCTAAAAGACACTAGCATGATCAGTAGCTCATACCACAAAAAAACCTCGCCGTACACCGACGATTCTAATTTATTTTTACAAGGAGGTTTCAAAAAAAAACATTTTTTTTTGCCGAACGTGGTGGTCGCCTTTTTAAATTTTTCGTTATGTCTTTGGTATTTACAGTCCGATTTTAAAGTGTGATACATCGATGTTTTTGCCTCGAGGGGACCTATGTTTTCCTCTAAGGGCCATTGACCTCAAGTATCCCGTTCTAATGTTTACACACCAGATCTCGATTCTTACGACCCTAATGTACAACCCTAACGTCAGAAAATTAAAGCTCGCAAAAAATCATTAAACTTTTGCTAAGAAAGTTTTTCGATAACTCCAGCATAATTTTTTTTTTATTTTTTTGTTGCCGCGCTGTACACCTTCAAATATAAAATATTTTTGCAAGGAAATTTTTTCCCGAACACAGGGATCGCCTTTTTTAATTTTTCATTGTCTTCGGCATTTCCAGTGGGATCTTAAAGAGTGATATATAGATTTTTTTGCCTCGAGGAGACCAGTGTTTTGCTATAAAGGAAAAATCCAATGAAAAAAATTAAAAAAAATTTTGCCGCACGTAGGGGTCACCTTTTTAAATGGATCCCAGATCCAAAAGGGCACTCGGTATCGCCTCTGTTCTGATATTCTTGAAAGCTTCTTCTACAAGGTGGCCCAAAAGTTGTCACCTGATGTTCTTTGACTGTAATTTTTTTAATAAATGAAAAACTTTAGTTTTGCTTTTTAATTATGTTTATTCGATGTCTAAACTTTTTTTTCATTTCTGGCCGTTGCCAGAATTTATGACCATACGGGCCCGATTAATGGCATTTTCCATCACTCTTGCCAAAACTTCCGCCGATAGGTTCCCGCATTCCTGACGGATATTCTCTTTGAGAACTTCAAGGATCTGAGCCTTCTTGACATAGACTTGTGACTTCAAGAAACCCCACAAAAAGAAGTCTAGAACAGTTAAATCGGGTGATCTTGCCGACCAGTGCAGATTACCAAAACGAGAGATTAGGCGACCCGGAAACGAAGCTCTCAGAATTTCGATTATAGGTCATGCAGTATGCGCCGTTTCTCCATCCTGTTGGAACCACATGTTTTCCAGTACCAATTCGTCCAGTTCAGGTAGGAGAAAGTCGTTGAGCATGCTCTGTAGCGTTCGTCGTTCACTGTGGTTATTTTGCCTGCGGCGTTTTCGAAAAATAAGGTCCGATGACGCCTCCAGTGTAAAAACCACACCATACAGTAACCTTGAGGGGGTGTAATGGCTCTTCGTGTCTTATACACGGATTTTCGGTAACCCAGAAGCCATAATTCTGCTTATTCACGTATCCACAGAGATGAAAATGGGCCTCGTCGCTCATAATGATTTTCGATGAAAAGTTGTCTTCCTCGTGGTCAACAATTATTCCGCGTTCTTGATGAGTATAGTGATTCATGTCTTATTAACGTGTATTTTTTATCTGTTTACTTCACAAATGTCAAAGCAGAACTGACATCTACCGTCATTTGCAAAAATTATAGCATTTCGCGATAGGGTGATGACTTTTGCGCCAGCTAAGGTATATTATCCAGATTCCAGGGATCTCTCCACTACGCTCACAACCCCGTAAAGTGCAGTTGCCGTTGGGCGACCCTTGAGATTTGTATGTTGACTACCGGAGAGTTTTACCGATTTCTCTAGTTCTAGTCTAATATGTGCATCGATGTGTTTTTCCAGAGTTTTAAGCAGGAAAGATGAGAGACTGATCGACCTGAAGTCCCTTGCAGCCCTATGGTCCCTCTTGCCAATCTTAGGTATAAATACTACCTTAACCCTCCTCCCTCATTGAATTAATGGAATTTTTCTGAAAATATTGTCAAAAATTTCTTTTATTTATTAAAACTTTCATACACCCCATGAAAAAGTTTCATTAAACTAGATTCATAAAATATGTGAAGATTTTTCTTCGAATTTAAAGAAAATTTTCATTTATGTTGTGAGGAAAACTTCATTAGTTTACTGAAAAATTTTCATTGTAACATTGTTCAGCAAAATTCTCCCTGTGTATGGTTAAGTACTTAACTTTAATTATTTTGAGAAAAGTGGTCAGGTCCAAGTGATTTGCTTCAATTTTTTACGAATAAAAATTAATTCCTTTTCACCAATTAAAAAGAACATCAAAAGGATCATAAAAGAAATCTTCCACCCTATGACAGCCTATATAAAATTCATTGGTTCCGAACCAAATTTTCGCAATAGCGAAATCCAAATTAGTGCTTCTTTTTTTGGTCTTTTGAATATTTTTTTTGCTGGGTAAAAGTAAAAATTTAAAGAATTTTCCAAGCAACAACAACCTCTCCGATCAACACTTGGTATCCAACTATTGAATGCGAATAAAGCGCATCATAATGTGATTATTATTCATGAAAAGGAGAACACAATAATATTAGAGGAGGAAATATTCTAATTAAAAAAAAAAATGCTCATGTATAAGTTAATTCTCACTGTTCTGCTAACAAACAGACATTGTGTAGGATGTGATTGACAAAACTTAAATTAGCCACATTCATCGTTGTGCCGACCGTGGTGTATCTCATTAAGAGGTGATGCTACAAGTCATATCCTGTATAGAGAGTTGCCAATTCGATTCCCGGTTATGTCATATACAAAAGTTTTTCATATAGAGACAAATTAACAATTAAAAATATTTTGATCAATTGACACAGAATCTAACCATTGAGGAGTATTTGGATGAGATGAAACTGGGGCAGTCTGATGATTCATTTGGGTATGTTTAAATTTTCAATAAATAGGTTTTCTTCTTCTTCTTCTGTGGAAAAAAATTTTATTTACTAATTAATTCTAATATTAATTACGATTATCCTAAGCGATGGCTACAAACACTCAATTAAAAGTTGAAATATATTTTGATTATGATCACTAAATCTGGAAAAAGGCGTTAACTCATTATGTACCTTTTTGGGAAAATACTTAACATGACATTAGAACGGTAACTGTTGTATATAGTCAAGAACCATGTTGTGACTTTTTGCAACCGGACTTTGCATATCAAATCCATAATCAATCTTTTATATTCTTTAGCTCTGTTTTAAATATGTGACATTAAAGCCACACGTTGGGCGCCTAAAGGGAATTCAATTCACAATTTCATGTTTCATGATACAATAACATTGAGGGCCATTAACAATAGACAAATTAACCTAAAGTTTCAGCTAAATTAGAGTTACAGATGTCAAATTCCATACAAATTTGATTTTTTTCACTTTCAGTTAGTGTTAACTTTAGGTTATTTGTTTATTGTTAATGGGGGTGAGTAATTGAAAGTGTGGAAGTACAATGTATGTAGTGTTTTTTAATCTAAATATGTTATGCAGCCTGACATCATATTTGTGATCAGTCGTCATTCATGAGTTCTATAGAACAACTTACACTAAGCTATCACTATTCTCCCACCAATTTCTTTAATATAGCCAACGAGCATAGAATCTCAAGAGTATGCATACTTCTCTACCTCTGTTGTCTGGCTATGTTAACCGACATTTCAATATGTTTTAGTTGGGAGTGATGGGTTCTATAGTTAAATTTTAATAAATATTAAAAATTGTTTTAATAAATATGCTTACGTAATATGAAAAAATAGAATAAAGTAATTAAACCCATTAACTGCAATTTAACTTCTTGAAATGTCAGACAAAGCCAGTGAGAGAGGGCGTAACAGCACGTGAGCAACTTGCCTGGTGTAACTCTAATCTTTATTCGACTTTGAATAATTTTCGATTGCTTTTAAATATTCTTAAGATTTATTATTTATGCCTTTCTTGGAAATGTATTTTTTATTATCGTTTTGAATATATTTCATTTGATTAAAAGTTTTGCCCTAGCAAAAGTCTTAAATGAAATAGTTTGTGGTTGCTATTAAAAATCATATTAAAATTTATACAAAAACAACATATTTAAAATAAATAAAATTTGCATACTATTTTGCTGGATCGTTCAAACCAAACATAAAACATAAAGACAACTATGAATTATTCAAAATTGTTTAACAAAAAAAAAAAACAAAAAGAGAGAACAACTGAACAAAACCAAATAAGATAAAACAAAACTTTTAAAAGGGTTTAAATATTGTCTGGACCAAAACTGCAAAAACTACGTGTATTTATATTGACATAGACAGAATTTTTTTCAATTCAGTAAACGTTTTGTTAACAAAAATTAAAATTTGGTTCAACTTTTATTAAGATTTTATATCCTCCACCACTACGTTGGCTGGGTATAATAACTTTATGCTGATGTTTGTAACTACAAAAAATAATGGATCTACTCATGGACTCAAGATAATTTTTTAAGTCGATTTACCTATGTTCTTCCATCCTTCAGTCCATGTAAGCAAACTACAGTTGGCGAATTTAAAGTTAATTGAAATAGTTGAAACTCTGTGGTCTAAATTGGCCCCTCTTTGACCTAGTCGACTTTGAAAGGGCCTATCGGAATCTGTATAAATGGTATTAAAATAAACAAAACCAAACATATGGGATGCGAATGCAATAAGTACACTGTCATAAATTATGTCTCCGTATTTAAAGAACCGATTTTTGCCTAAATACACCTAAAATTAAAAATATAAGCTGGGGCTTAAAAATTTTTAAAATATCTTTATGGAACTTCTATTGAGCTATAAACAACACATTTATTGCCAAAAAGACTACAACAAGCTTATGACCACTAATTTCGTTTATCAAGAGTCTTAGCCTTCGGGACAGACAATTTATGTTTTTTAAAGAACAAATTTTTATGAGGGTGTTTTTTTCTTGGTAATATATATATTCTATTATTATGATGACGAAAGGCTATAAAAAATATAAAGACCGCTATTAGTGATTCTAAGTAGAGTTATAAAATGTCGATACTTTTGAAAGTCGATAACATTTTTTATTATAGAAAAGCAGAGTTGTATTTTCATACCCAAAAACAGAGTTAATTTTCATATTTTTTTTTTCATGGCAAAATTACTCTAATATACAGAAAAATACAGCTCTGAAAGTATCGAGTATTTGAGAAGGCGGTCGGTATCTGAGTACTCAATATTTATACAACTCTAATTCTAAAGGCAATATTAGTTTAATATGTAAAACTTTTTTATGTTTTTTTTCAAATTACCAAAAAAACTATATAAAAATAAATTCTTGTTAAAAAAAGTTTAAGCTTAAAAACTTTTTGTTTTTTATTACTTTCCACTGGTTTTTTTATAATAAATATCTATAAAAAAAAAACCATTTGAAGATACCTACCAAATTATTCGCACAGTTTTTGTTTATTACTTTATTATATTCTTTAAATTTTTTGTAAACTCAGTCGTATTTTTATTATTTTTCTTCTAACAAGGAAGGTATCTCAATGGGTTCTCTCCCATTTTAATTAAATTCGATTATATGGTATAAAGTGAAAAAATAAGAACAAAATTTTTTCTATTTATTTTGGCACCTCGGGGATTTTGGGGGAGCCAGGCATTCGTTATAAAAACTATAAAAATCATGTATACATTATCATGCGTAAGTTTCTGCACAGGATTGCCAAGTTCATCCAAAAAGTACTACAAAAAGAACTTCGGCAAAAATTCGATAAGAGTCAAATTACATCGAATATCGAAAAAAGAAAAAAACGCAAGTGGCCGCTCAAACTTAATCAGGATTAATATACTCGTATGTGACTTTGACTGTCGTACTATTAATACACATAAAGGGTGGTTTTTTAAGGGTTTACAACTTTGAGTTGGTAACACTGCTTTATTTGAGAACCGATTTAACAGCTGATAGTTGCTTTTTGTTTAGTTTGGTTTATCATTTCATCATGGATAGACTTAGACGAGAGCAGCGCTTGCAAATTTTTGAAATTTTCTATCAAAATTATGGTTCTGTTTATCAAATTTATCGTGCACTTCGTCCATACAAAATTTTGTTCCGCGATAAGTCCATTTTTGGTTGAATGGGTATGTAAATAAGCAAAATTGTCGCATTTGGGGTGAAGATAATCCACAAGCTTTTGTCGAAATACCATTAAATCCACAGAAAATTACAATTTGGTGCGCTTTAGAGGCCGACGGAGTCACACAGCCGCAAATTCTGCGAAAATTGTGTGAAAAATTGGAGTTACAGGTTGCGCCAGCCGTGGCAGCCACATGGCCCAAATTATATCTAAACATTAATGGCATAAAGTTATCTATCTAATAAACCCAGTTAAATTAATATTAAAAATATTTTTCTTTGCTTTATTTTAACTTAAAGTTCTGTAACTCTAAAAAAACACCCTTTATTCACTGACATCTTTTATTATTTGGCTCCAAAAAATACTAAACGTCTTTAAATTTAAAACATATGTTTTATAACGTTGCCACTTTTCACCAAAGTTATTTTTTTCAAACTACCACCCGGACTTTTTCATTTCCCGGGACAGCGGGATTTTTTCACAAATTAACCGGGATCCCGGTATTTTTCGTTGATACGAAAACAACCCTACGGGAAATTTTAACAAACTGTCACCGAACTGGCCCCTTTATATGAAATAGACTGGTCACTTTTACATGGCGTTGTCATAGGAGGGGGAAATTGACCCATTGTGACATGTCAGAAGACAAATCCCAGGACAGCTCCCTGAACTTTGTTTTTTATGAGAGTTCAGTAACCTGTCCTAGTATTTGTCTTGTGACATGTCACAAGGGGTCAATTTCCCCCTCCTATGACAACGCCATGTAAAAGTGACCAGTCTATTTCATATAAAGGGGCCAGTTCGGTGACAGTTTGTTAAAATTTCCCGTAGGGAAGTAAATAAAGGTTGTTTTTTAAGTCCGATAAACTTACGAAAGGATTAACTGTCAAACGAATTGTCATACTGCGTTCACTTTTTGACATTTATAATCACTATACTCTGGCAAATCATCATGAATAGATTGACGCTTGAACAATGCTACACCCATAGAAATAAATCTGTAAAAATAGCAGAAAAAGTTACTAAAAATTAGTTAAAAATTATGCTGCAGAAAAAACTGCTAAAATTAGCAGATTTTTTTACTAAATACTAGTAAACTGAGAATAGCAAAATTAAAACTGTTAAATTACAGAAATTTTGTTATATTTAGGCTAACTTTTAGTTAATTGAAAATAACAAATTGTACTGTAAAATCTGAGAAAATTTTGCTAAATATTTATGGACTACAAATAGCAAAAATAAACTGTTATATCTACAAAATTTTTGTTATTTTTAAGCTAAATTTAGTTGAATGCAAATAGCAGTCTATTCTGCTAAAATCAGCAGAAATATTTGATAAAAAATTGTAAACGGCTGTTTTCAAAAGGCTCGATTTTTATTTGCATTTAAAAAAAAAAATCTAAAAAAACTTCGAAAATTTAAAATGTTTTGGTGATTTTGTATGCTACTAATTATTTATCAAAATTTTTTTCTGATTTTAGCAGGTTAATTTGCTATTCTCCATTTACAAAAATTTGGCTCAAATATAACTAAAATTCTGTATATTTAACCGTTTTATTTTTGCTGTTCCTATATTACTAGTATATAGCAAAAATAATCTGCTAATTTAGCAGTTTTTTTCTGCAGCATCATTTTTAGCTAATTTTTTGTAGTTTTAACTAAATTTTTTACGGACTTTTTTCTATTAGTGTACCTAATTATCCAGATTTACTTTGAAAATCATTCATCAATTCGCGCAACTTATAGAAGCCAAATTGTGTTCAGCAGTGGGGCTCATTTTTGGCTTAACGGGTTTGTTAATAAACAAAATTGCAGCATATGGAGTGAAACCAATATACATTCGACCCTATAGTCTCCACTACATTCAGAAAAATGCACCGTTTGGTGCGGTTTACGCTTTGGTGACATCATTGGACCTTATTTCTAAATAAATAAAGCCGGAGACCGTTACCACACCATGATCAATGATGTTTTGTTAGAAAATATGGATGACATTGATCCGGGCGAGATGTGGTTTCAACAGGATTGCGCTACGTGGCCCAAAATTGAACGTCCAGAATGCGCTTCGTCAAAGACAGCCGCAGTGGCCATATACCCGAAATCATTTTCAAATGTTAATGCCATGTACTCGTATTGATCTTTGGAATGCAAATATTTTTTGGATTAAAATTTAATTTTTTGTGTGTTTTTTTACAAGTTAAAATTCTATCGGGCTTAAAAAAACACCCTTTACTTAGTTCTTAAGCATTTGTTTCAACCAATTAGCTCGAACATCTTTTTGAAATGTTGTTAAGTTATGAGGAATCCAATGAGAAAAATCATTTTTACGTCTTAAGTTTGATGCAATATTTTATTTATGCTGGTGGAACTTATGCCTAAGGCAGCCTCAATCTTGGAGTATGTCACATAACGATCTTGCGTTATCAGTTTTTGCACAACATCAATGTTTTCTGGTACAACAAAAGATTTTGGACGACCTTCTCGAAATACGCTCTGGAGCGAACGACGTCCACGATTAAATTTGTTATACCAGCGTTTCACAGTTGAAAAGTAGGGAGCTTCATCCGCAAAAGTTGAATTTATGCACTCTTGTCTTGAGAATCCACATAGGAAATAGTAATATTTAAATCATTGCACGAAAATTTCCACATATTATTTCCCTTTTTTTTTTTTGCTGACACACAACTTTTCTATTTTTTGTAAACAAGACAAATAATGCTCAAATGACAAAAATTTCTAAGCAAGGTTATGATTAAAAATATTATTTCTAGTGGAAATATCAGCTGCCGCCTAACTAGTGTTAAAGTTGCCAAGGCTCACAACATATGTAAATACCCTACTGGAAATTTTAAGAAACTGTCACCGAACTTGCCCCTTTATATGAAATAGACTGGTCACTTTTACATGGCGTTGTCATAGGAGGGGGAAATTGACCCCTTGTGACATGTCACAAGACAAATTCTAGGACAGGTTACTGAACTCTCATAAAAAACAAAGTTCAGGGACCTGTCCTGGGATTTGTCTTGTGACATGTCACAAGGGGTCAATTTCCCCCTCCTATGACAACGCCATGTAAAAGTGACCAGTATATTTCATATAAAGGGGCCAGTTCGGTGACAGTTTGTTAAAATTTCCCGTAGGGTAGTTTCCTCGTATTTTATGCACTTGGAAGGTGATTTATATCTCGATATTTCCAATATTATAGGAGTAGGGTATCCTGTCTTTAATATGGGCTAAAACACATTACGACTGTGATATGCATATTCCCCCATATTTCCATGTTCTTAAGTTTTGCAAAAACTCTCACAAGCTCCAAATTTTTTTCCCCTAACCTTAATCACAGCCAACAAATACCTAACATCTGGCAACTCCTTATTTTCTACTGAATAAAACTCGTTTTCATTTTCGTACTCTTTTTAAAAATCGTGTTCTTGATTTATTTTTTATGCGGGTGTAATTTATTTTAATTGCTTTATACTCTCTCTCACTATTTGTTGTTGCTGTAGTTTTTAAAATATTTCCCGTTGTTTGGGTTTAATGAGGTTGTTTGTTATTCTTATGCCTCTTTTTGTGTTTTTATGATCTCAAAACTTATTGATGTTGCTTCGTAATTTATTTTCTAAACAAAACGTTTTTTGGTCTATGATCCAGTTCTAGAAAAAAACATTAAAGGCGGCTTTTTATTTTTTTTTTTCTCCCCCAAGTAATTACATCATGGGTTTGTTTAAAAAATTACACCCAAAAAACAAATTGGTGCTTATAATCTAATTTGTTGCCAAATAAATGTTTTGGGCTTGAAAGCCCAATTTTTCTTTAATGCTAACTGAAAATCGGTTGAGTTAATAGTAATTAAATTTTAGGCTAGAGAATTTCGATTGCTTCCACTATACAACTGTAATATTCGATTACCACAACCGAACCATTTGATTATCAATAAATTAATTTGTCAGCACGTATCTGTTTTCTGGGTGTAATTGTTGTTTATTGATTGGGTATTTAAAGTTTTTTTTTTTTATTTTCTTGTTGCCTTTGTTCTTGAGCTCGTTTGATCTTTTTATCACTCGGTTGAGGTTTTATTTTTTGTACAAAATAATTTTTATTTAACAAATATTTTTATGGAACTCGAACATGAAATACTGCTATTGCGTGTTTATGGTTAATTTTTTATTGTACACCTTTAAAATTACTATGATCTGTTTACAAAGATCAGTGTTTTATTATTCTTGCAAGCTTTAAAGACTCCTAGTATTGAGGTTTAAGTTTCATTTGTTGATTAAAAACTCATAAATTTTCTTTATTTATCTTATAATTTGTGTCTGTATTTTTTTTCTTCTTTTCATCCACATAAATTTTCCTTTTTACTAGGTTGGTGTTATTTTTGTTACTTTGTGTCTACATTAAGATTTATTTCTATTTAATTACTTTCTTTTAATATCAAAAGTTTATCACATTTAATATGTTTTAATTTCTTTTTAATTACAGGTATGTACATCAGTTGTTAAAAATATTACCACAATTATTTTAAGAACTTTTAAACGGTGAGTTGTGTTAAAAAAAATTAAAGAAAAATTTTTATTTGACGTCTCTACGGGATATAAAATCAATCTTAGAACACGAAAAAAAATTGTTTGCATTGTTATTGTTTTCATATATTTGCATAGACGTCAAGTTAAATTTTAAGGGTTTTTATAAAAATATATGGCAACCACTACTAAACACATCTGCAAAACAACCGCTGTAAACCACTGACACACAAACATGAAAAAAACACTATTTAAAATCAACCACATTCTCTAAGAAATTAATCAAAGATATGTCCTTAAAATTATCTGCGAGGGGAGTAACAAATATTAACAAAATTTTTATAAGTATTTAACAAAACAGAAATCGAAATTAAAGAACGGTGTCGAAAAAGTGGCGATTTTTTCCGACGAAGGAAGAAGTAAAAGTCGGCTTCCCTTTTAATAACTCCACTGTGCTTAACTCAAATATTGCGACTTTAATTCTCTAAACCCATGGGACCGGCCCAATCACCAAACAGGCGCATTTCATACCCTGTGGCGGCGTTAACAACAAAACTAGCCGCATTTAGGGAACGGAGAATTCAGTTTCTGCAACAAAACATCCCTGGATGTGTGATGTCAAAATAAGGCGAAATTAATTAATTATTTGAAAAGCAAAGTGTTCACCAACAACCCTGTGGGAAATGGACCTGTCACAGAACACGTTCCGTGACTGGTTCATTGGGACCGCGACTGGCTCTTTTATATGAAAAGGACCGGTCACTTTAACATGGGCATGTCATAGGAGAGGGTGAATTGCGGTTTGTGATATTTCACAGGACTGATGCAAAAGAACACGTCACAGAACTAACACAAAACTACCGCAAAAGAATACGTCAAAGAACTCAAACCAAAAGACATAACACCGTACTAGTTTCAAAATAAACAAATTTGGGTGTAATATGTACTTTAAAATTCATTTTGTAATTATAGTTTTAATATCAGTCTTTCAAATATTTTAATTGTAAAGACTTAAATATTTTTTTAGAAAATAAAAGCAAATAAAGTAATTTGAAATAAGCATAACATTTAATGCCTCAAAAAACAGAGATTTTGATCCGTGTGACACTTCAATAATAAATCGACGATTTGATACCGATATTAGGAAAATAAACTTCTATTAACAATTTAAAAAGCTAGTCAAAAAATTAAAGGGCCCTCCAACAAATTTGTAATTTTTCCCATATTCAGCTCTTCAATACGCATCGTTTGAGCACTATAACTTCAACAGATTTGAAAGGAAAAACCTAGCAGGACAACCTCCAAAACACAAACAATTTTAGCATTTTTACACATAAAAGTTTAACTTGATAATGCAGATTTTCCTAGTCCGTTCTTACCCTCAAAATATGAGACTGGCCCGTAAGAAAAAAATTCAGATTCATTATGTCTCCTTAATCAGATAAATTACTTAGGGCGCGTGTAAACACGCTAAATTTAAAATGTTGGTTTTAAATTTTTATTTAAAAAATAAAAATTGTTTTTTTCGACAAATTTATTAATTTAGTTCGAGGCCAATTTCCTTATTATGAATTAACATAATAAGTATTTTTTTCAGAACCTGCTATTTTTCTTCATCAGGATACTCTCCTGACAAATACTTCACAGAGTTTTTGCTTTCAAAAATCTCTACACTTTCAGGAATGAAAAGACGATCGTTTCAGGGATTTTCCAGGTCCCCTTCATCAGTTTTCTTTAGAAAGTGCTGGCAATAGTGCAATGCAATTTGAAGCATCAAAATCTCATATTAAATGTAGTCTGCTACATCAACAAAATGGGAATGGAGCAAACAATAAAATATGTTTTCGAAGTCTGCTGCAAAGCATAGCCAACAATAGAAATATTATGTAAGTTTTTTGTTTTTGTATTTCATACCATCGGTATAAATAAATACAAATTTTAATACAAGAAGAGGCAAAAACATTTTTTTCTCCGTACCTTGAGTGTTGTCAAAATGTTGGTTTTTAATTTTTATTTAAAAAATAAAAATTGTTTTTTTCGACCTTTTTAATTGATTATTTAGAAATTTATTAATTTAGTTCGAGGCCAATTTCCTTATTATGAAATATTTTTGTTAAAAAAGTTGATAAAGCATGTTTGTAATGTTCAGTCAAAGGGAAATTTCTATTTCGAAAATTTAAAAACCAAATGAATTATTTTAAATATTTTTGTATAAATTATTTTGTTTCCAATATTTGCTGTTGTAATAACATCAATTTGTGCGTAGATGAATGGAATTTGAAAAATCCTTTGTATAAAACAAAATCGAATGTCAAAATAGGCGGCACTCATATTTCCTAAACTTATAAATCAGGTATGTATGTGTTTTTGGGAATTAAGTTCCAATTTCCGCACACGCTCATTAAACTTAAATGCGGAAAATTTATACGTATTGAATCTTTTTCGTAAATATTTTTGCAGGTCTCGGGATAGGTACTTTCATTGCCTGTCATGTTTTTACCAGTCACGGGGTAGGTCTTTTCGGACTGGTTTACATGTACCGGTCAAGGCAAAGATCACGGGGTAACTACTTTCAAACAGGTCCCATTTTTAGCAGTCCCGTAGTTAGTTAGTTCAGACCGGTCCAGTTTACACCTGTCATAGGACAGGTCACGGGATAGGCCCATTCGGATCGGCTTCATTTGTACCGGTCACTGGATAGGTCCTCGTATTAAACTGACCTTTTTTCCCCACAGGCAAGTTTTAGACCAGTGGTCGGCACAAAGAGAGAATGTGAATGTATTGTGTTTATACACTGTGAGAAATTAGTTTATCATTTTGAAATTTATATTTGTATATTAAGAACATGAATTAATGAAGAAATGTGATAATGAATGAATGCATGAATGAATGAAAGAAATAAAAAAAATAATTTATAGTAATTTAATTTTTTAAAGTACTTCATAATAAATTTTTTTATACACGTAATTAAAAAAAATATTTATTTTTTGTATATAAATTTTTTATTCTTAAAAAAGTATTCCATTAGTAAATTTTAATGAACTACAGAAATAAAAATAATTCATAATAAATTTTCTGTCCTTGTAAAATTTTAAGAGTGTAATATTTTTCTAAAATTTTTTAAACAAAGCGACGTCAACCTGCTTTGTTGAAAGCTACCATGCTACTGAATAAATTTTACGCTCTTAGTTGAGAGTTTTGCTGCCATTCGTGTTGTGTACGTGTGAAAAGCCGATTATGATCGGCCACTGGTGGCTATGGGTGCCGACCACTGCTTTAGACCATTGACGAGCTTAAGGCAAACATTCGTGCCGAAATCATCGCTAAACCGCCCGAGATGCTCGAAAAAGTAATGAGAAATACAGCAAAAAGGGCCCTTTTTGTCGTGGTCATTGTTTTCAAAATCGCCAAAGTAGCGTCACTAAAAGAGCTGTAACTTGTTCACTAATGAACGAATCGTCATTAAATTTTAATAGGTATGTTGGTTGGTAGTTCCAAAAAATCATATGCATTTTTCATTAATGGCGCCACCTATGTGTAATCCTACGGATTTTTCAATCGATGTGTTACAGACTTCTTATGGGTTTTCTCCGATCTTAATGAAATTCGAAAATGCGAAAGCGGAGAACAAAATAAGCAACACATATTTTTTTAGCGGCCCAATTTCACATTTTCCTTTAATATCATTCTCATACAAAATATTTGTAGAAATATGAAATTTTGTAGTTGTAGTTCTTGCTGGGTTATCAATTATTTTAAGCATAAATTTATGTATAACGAGCTACTAAATATTCTTAATATTGTATTAAAAAACTTAAGTACCTTTGCAATTCAAGTTTGTTTGTATTTTAGAATACTATATATAAAATTATGTCGCATTGCGTTTTAGTGTCCAAGAACCAACATAAAGCACTACTGTTTTCTGGCAACAAACACTTTATGCAGTAACAGGAACCACTTCTAATTTTTTTTTTTTTTAACAAGAAAATGAGAAAATTTTGCATGTTGTATGACAGTAAGAATACGTATACAACTTTAAACCATACTTGACTCTTAAGTAAAAATTTCACATTGTGTCAAAGCAATTTCATAGTAAAGCTCTTTTTTTCATTCTTTCTTTAAGTGGCATTCTATAACGAAATAAGAAAAAATATAAATAATGACCTTTTTAAAAAAACTACTTACTCTAAAAAATATCGTACATTAAACTCTCTTTATAAGGTAAAACGATTTTTTTTTAAAACATTTTTATTCACAAGATTTTTACATATTTTCATAGTGTTTTGTTTTATTTTCGTGAAGTAATTTTGAAAATATGTATATTCCTTATTGTTAAGAGTATTTATTCTCAAGTCAAGAATTTTAAATCTCATGCTTAACAGGATACTAAAAGGTCTGTTTTGAACAAAAATGGTATTGTTCTTGATTATATTTTTTCGTTTTCTACTAAAGAGGCCATGTTTTTATTTTAAACAGGAATTTTAACGATGTTAGAATACGTGAAGTTCTACATTATTGTTTTTTGGCAAACATAAACGAAAACTTATACGTATTTTGGTTTTTTTCAGCAGAATTCTGTGTTAAAAAGCCATTTCAAACCTAACTAAGAAAAAGATTTATAGGTTTATTGTTTCAACACAATATGGCCATCATTAGAGATGTGAAAAATATTAAACAAAGGAAGCAAGTGTTCAAAGAACTATAATAATATTTTAAATTCATAGAATTTTTGTGAAATTGTGGTGAAATATAAAGTATTGAGATTTTTGAGCATATAAGTTTATTAAATAAAAATGAATTTTAGTTTAATTAAGTTTTGTATTGACTTATTGGACATAGTTTTATTAAAGTTTATTTAATTTATTCTAATCACTAACTACCCATTAGATATTTTTATACTTTTTTTATAAAATGGCGCCCAACCTGGGGCATTTTATACAAACTCATAGTTTTGTCGCCAAAAATGAAAACTAATTTTTAGTAATAGACAAAATATTCTGTAAAGAGCTCATCCTGTAGACATGATGCACACAGTTGAACAATGCCCATCTCACCACACGAGGAGCATAAGCACTGTGTCCCTAATCAGGCGAGTAAGCGCACGACAGTCAGCTCTACTTAAACTAAGTAGGTCGTCAGTTTATTATTAGTTTTGGCCCATATGGCAAAAAGTCATTATCGAGGAAACCGGTAAAGAAGATTTTCATGTTTTAATTTTTGTATGCAAAATTGGAAGGTATATCAAAGTCGATACTGGATATCTCAGATATGATACTATTTATCAATAAACGGATTTTAGAATCGGAAAGAAGATATTTACATTATATGTAATCCATTCCTATTATTTATTTTTTAAACATGGTAGTAGGTGAAACCAACAATTTGCTGACGAAGACCTTGCCACATTCCTATTTTATCTGCATATAAAACACTTTGTACCCCCCCCCCCCCAGATTGTCCCGTCTGACCACTATAGGAGTCCAAAAAAAATTTGAATTTTATAAGTTTCGATTGGGCTAATTTTCTTGGTTGCCCATAAAATCTACTGAAATGAAATTTGAGTGAAACTTGACTTAACGACTTCCCAAAGTCTGAAATTGATATTTTTAAAGAAAAAATCCAAATTAACCCTTATATACACTTGGGGTCTAAACGACCCAAAGTTTTAAAACGTTTTCAGAATTTTTAGGTATAAATTAACCCATATGTGCACCTGAGATCAACAGTGATCCAACATTTTTAAAACCCTAATACACAAATTTTAAAGATTTTGAATTTAATTATGTTTAAAGGTTTTAAAAATTGTGGGTCATTCTGACTCTAAGTGCAAATAAGTGTTAATATCGATGTTATTTTTTTAATCAATAACTAAAACAGTTTTAAGTTTATTATATAGAAATTTTTATCAAAGTATTTTAGAACTTTAAAAATGTAGGGACATTTTGACCCCAAATGCATGTAAGGGTTAATTTCGATTGTGTGTGTGTTTTTTTTTGTACATCAATAACTAAAACAATTTTCAGTGTATTGCGCAGACAATTTTTTCAAAATTTTAACGTTTTAAAAATGTTGGATAATTTTAACCCTAGTGCTTATCCCTTTGAGACCCAGCATACACGATTGTGAGATGTGTTGGTTTATCTTAAAGTTGAAAATATTTTCAATACTAATAGATAAAAAAAAATACGATTATACTTTTAACCAAATTATATTTCATAAAATATGAATTAACATCGGGAAATTTTAATAGTTTTAATAACATTTTACCTTAAAGTTACCAAATCAATAAATTTTTGCAGCTAGTTGGGTCTGAAAGGGATATAAGGGTTAATTTTGATGTTTTCCTCTTAAAAATTCTAAGTTAAAAAATTTTTTTCTATTTGTTATTTCGTTATTTTTATCAAACAATGTATTTTAACATTTTTCAAATATTGGGTCATTTTGATTCCAAGTGCATATACGGGTTAATTTTGATGTCTTCTTTAAAAATGTCAATTTCAGACATTGGGAAATAGTTAAGTACATTTTCGTCAAAATCCATGAAAACCAACAAAATATTTTTCAGAAAACCCCAAATTATAAAAAAAATTAACCTTTGATCTAGTAGGGTAACGAAAGACGTAGTTCGATTTTGATAAACAATTTTCAAAATATAACCTTTATAATTTGGGTCAAAATACGCTGAAGTTTGTTTATTGGAATTCAGCAATAGTAAACTACTTTTTTTTTTTCTTTGGATCAAATTATGACAAAAAATTTCATTTTTGGCCAAATTCGCTGAAATTAAATAGCTGCCATCGTTTCCTATATTGTTTTAAATAAAACTAAAAAACTTCAACAAGTTCGCCAGTTCTTCTCTTTTTGGCGCCCAATAAATCCCAGCACAATTTTTTTGAGCTGGTTGCCTTTGAATCTGTTCCAGAATAGGTGTTTCTACCACCGGTTCCGTGGAACAGGTTCTAGAACTGATTCCTGGAAGTCCAAATGGAAGGCTTCACTGTCGCAGAACCGGTTCCAAAGCAACCTGTTCTAGTTTAGAGGAACAGAACTTGTTGCTTTTGGGCCAAACTCAAACAAAAATCACCGATGATAGAACATAAATTAGAACAGGTTGCATGCCAGTTCAAGTTGTTCTACAACCAGATCTTTGCATCCGACAATTTTACTAGGATGTTCTAAAATTAAACATGTCACACAATTATAGTGTTGCCATATTTAAAGCCCTACATTTTTCACCACCTTTTATCTCTCCTCTATCACTTTTCCAAACAAAGCAATACATTGTTTAATAGAAAGAATTTCCTAAGTGTTTCTTCTCTTTAAAACAAAAACTAAAAATGTTGTGCTTAGTTTTCATAGTCAAATGGTTTTTGACGCATTAATGGCCTGGAGAATTTGTAATAACTTGGACATTTTCCAAACAATTTTCTAATTTTTGGATTTTTTTGAAAAGACAAATAAATGGGTTTCCGATTCTGAAATTATTTGGTTTAAAAAAATATATTAAATAACAAAAGTAAAAACAAAAAAAATTAAAAAAGTAATTTTTTTCATCTTGCAAACACTAATTAATTTTTCCGTCGATTACTGGCATGACTTCTCTTTATCCGATTTCCACCAAATTTTAATCTGAAATTTTTATGGTCAAACAAAGAAATAGCCCAATCAGAACTCTAAAAATTATTTTTGAAAATTCTCCACACATCACTGAACACCTCTACGGACCACCTCTCGAGGAAAAGAGTTTTATGAAGACAATTACTCAAACTTAGTAGGTATCTTGCCACATTCGCCTCTGATTTGCTTACAAAACACTTTGTAACCCCACAGGTACTCCATCTTCTCTTCCATTGTACTACCTATGCCAAGTTGATACTCAGCTGCTAATGAATCGTCCATTACATTGCCTGGAGTACCCACACAATTCGGAATCCATAGGAGACGGACTGTGTTGTGTACACAGAAACCTTGTTTCAAGTGCCTTAAGCACAGCTTTTTTTATCACTACTGATACTCATATTCCTTCATCCTCTATCGATTATCGAGTTTGTTCAGTGAGAACAGTCCATATACCAAAAGGTCCAGATCGGTAGTGGATCTATCAGTACTAGAGAGTATCAAAATAATCTATAAGTAGTTAAGTACCTAGTGTAGAAAATCATTACCAGATATGTGGTTATGTAACTACATACTTGGTAATGGTAACTACTTACTTTTGTTATTACATTTCTTATTACCTTTATATGGGGATGTCGCGAAAAATAATGAGTTGTCGTTACACACCAGCATACGAAAAATCAAAAAATATATCGTTACCTATGTGCTTACTAGTACTGACAAAAATAATGAATCTAAAAATAGATTTTCAAAAAAATAAATTATATAAAAAAAATTATTTTTATTGTATTTTTTTTTTTTAATAAAATTTGCTGGTGCGGGAATCGAACCTGGGTCTACAAATTGCCAGTCAACAGCTCTACCATCTGAGCTATATCGACATGTAATATTTAATAGATAAAAATATAATTGACCTGCTGCACACAAGTAAGCTTACTCGCCAACATACAAAAAATCAAAAAATATGTGGTTACATATATCCTTACCAGTGTTTAAAAAATATTGAGTCTAAAAATAGATTTCAAAAAATTTTCAAAAAAATCTAAAAAATTATTTTGTATTTGAAATAATGATAAAAATAAGTCATTATCCGTAACTCATTATTATATGTTTTAAAATAATGCAGAAGGTAAGTGGGTGTCATTACTGGCACTCCAAAAAATAATGATATGTCATTACCGTTTCTACACTGGGTAGGGTTGTCCCAGTCCTCCCTACTTGGAATGATTACTCCATACTTTCTACCGAATGCGATAAAGCCCAGGAAAATTCTTTACAACTGGTTACCAATCGCAACAACTCTGCAACCGGTTCCACCAGAACTGAATCCATGGAACTAGTTCAGGCACCCATTACACTGATCTTATACGTAAGGTATAACTGATGTAGAATAAGTTTTAGATCTAGTGCGGGAACTGATTCTGGGGCAATCGGTTCCATTTTGGAGCTATAGAAGCGGTTGCTTTTGGGACAGTTAGTAGAAGGGGTTAGGCTAGATTTCAGAGGCAGCCGCCAATAAGGCCAGCTAACGTTGGTCCCACCAAATCGTGTTTCCGTTGTGATACCTGTTGAGCCGTTAGGCGGCCACGTCAGGGTCCAAACCAAACCTGTTAGACCCCCAAATGAACAGACTTGTCCTGCCGAAATCAACATCAGATCAGATGGGTTTGTCAGTTCATTCAGAACCGGATGACCAAAAAGAGCAGTCCTCCAGTTCGCGAACGCCGTGCACCTGATCGTGGCAGCTTCTACAGAAGTCATCATAAGGAAGTCCCACCCTCCGCGCATGTGCACCAAAAGCGCCATGTCCCGTCAATATCGCCACCAAATTGCGCAAATGGAGACTGGTGAACCCAATGACCGTCACAGTACAGCGCTGGCCATAGGTAGGCCAAACCTTCCTCACAACCAAGCAGATTAACTCATTAGCTCACCTGATCATTTGCTCGCTGTGAGTGGTATGTCGTGCGCGTGGTAGATATATACATCGTGAAGGATCGGCCCACGTCCTGCTAGCTCATCTGCAACATTGTTGCCGCCATGTTCCGGCACCCAGATGAGTGTCAATCGCGAAAGGACATCAAGGACAATCCTTGATGTGGTAAACACACTTACTAGGGACCTTATGGCCACTTGGCTGTCGGTGAAGACAACAATATCGAGTGTATCCCAATGCGAGTATATCCTTTGGCACTTTATCAAAGATATAGCCCGTTGCATGGCCTCTACCTCGTCCTGTAAAATGCTGCACTGATCCGGCAGCTTAAACGAGAGTCGATAGTCATAGCGACTCACATATACTCCACCCCCTACTGTCTTATCACTCCTGAAGCCATCCGTATAAATATCGAGCCCTCTGACCATCCCGATCTGACTGATATTCTGAACTCAAAATCGAACGAGGCTTCGATTTTGGCCCTGGAGGCCAAGTATCCTGGTAGGTCCAAACTAACTGTATGTCTATGCCCCAATAGCTGCCAGCCCTACAGCCATATTTGTAATATAGTCAATAGAGCAATTATCGGGGTGGTACGAATTAGCAAGACATTGCTAATTACGAACTTCATTCGGTGAATGCATTTATCCAGCACACATCTCTGTTCTTTCTCCTTCTCTCTTTCCTAACTTTCTGAATGACTTCCTTTGTCAGACTTCCAATCCTATCTACTCTTTTGCAGATGACAGCAACATTTGCCATTCATATTCCTTTGATTATAGGCCAAGCCTTGTAGAGATTGGGGGCAGATTATGAATGACACACTCAATCAGGACCTAATTACGATCTCTGAATGGGGTCGCGCGAATAGGGTAGATTTTAATCCACGCAAGACCCAATGTTGTTTGCTGACTCATAGGACCGCTGAGCCATCAATGTCATCTGTATACATGTGTAGTACCAATATTGAGGAATCTGAAGCTCTTGATGTTCTGGGCATGAGAATACAGTGTGATGTCCGTTGGAAGGATCACGTCATTCAAGTGTCGAAAGAGGCATTCAAGTGTCTTGGCTTTCTTAACCGGTGTAAGAACTACTTCACTTCTTCTGATCTCCTTACTATTTATACCACCTATATCCGGCCGAAGATGGAATACAACTCCCACATATGGGCAGGGGCTGCAAAGTCTATTTTGGAGCTTTTGGACCGTGTATAAAGGAGGGCGTCGGCGCTCATTAATGACAGTAGGGTATCCAGCTCTATTGACTCATTGGAGCATCGTCGGAATGTGGGTTGTGTAACACTGTTCTATCGTTACTACCATGGGAAGTGTTCTGCTGAGATAAGTTTTCTTATCCCGGGGTCCCGTGTTTTTGTCCGTAACACTCGCTTGTCTAGTAGATCTCATCCGTTTGTGGTCGATTGTCCAGTTAGTCGCACAACGCATTATAGAGAGAATTCGTTCATTAGTCGAACCGCCCGTGTGTGGAATAAACTCCCCGCAGATGTCTTTCCTGATACTTACAATCTAGAGAAATTCAAGTCTAACGTTCACAAACACTACTCCCTATTTCCTCCTCCCCATAACCTATTTTCCTGATATCAACACAATGCATTGCATTAGTAGGGGGCATCCCCTGAGTGTTGGTCTATAGTAAAAAAAAAAAAAAAAAAAAAAAAAAAAAAATGGACACTACATACATCAGCATGGGTCTGATGTTTCGGGGGTTCAGATTCCGCAGTAAGCCTTTACAAGGGATAATTTCCAAAAATAACTGGTACCCTAGGAAAGTATAAACACATCTCAATTCAATCTTAACAGTCTAAGCCCCCTGATCCTATTTTCAGTGAAGAGAACAATACTCGTTTTGCTTGGATCGACCCCAAGCCCATTACCTTTCACTGCTTCTAGATAGAAGTTCCAGTAAGTTCCTAAAAGGTTACTGAGAAAAAGTAGTATTTCTATAATCGATTCTTTGGAACAGAAAATTTTCCTGGGAGGATATTACATTATTCACAGGCATTGGAAACATCACACGAAGATTCTAAAGCCTTTCAGCTATAAAATCGTCTATATTTGCGGAGTTTAGATATTGATTTCATAGCCTCGCCCTATAGATGAAGGTCCATGGGTTTTTATCCGACAAAATATAATGGTGTGTTACCCAGAGCAGCAGCTCCCTCAAGATGGGTATGCAGATTTCATAACTCAGGTTTTCCCAAAAACTCTCCGCCAATGCCAAAAAATTTCCAGCCTCTGAGGTACCTACACACAGTTCAACATGCCTTTCTCATATCAGTATTCTGTATAAAGTTGTCCGCAGAAATTGTATCTCTGTAGTCGGAGAGTAACCCCCTTCAACATGGGAAACCTGAGACTACACATAAAACCGCAAGCATAGTCTTATTCGGATTAACATATTTCCCACGCCTGTTACACTAAATCTCCATTAGGTTCTTCACAGCTTGCATTTTCTTATAAAATGTTCATAATGACCCTCCAGACACCAAACTGTAAACATCATCCTCATAAGTCTAGATGTGAACACTATCTTTTTCTTCTCTAATTTAAACTTATTTCTACTTTTTCCATTTTTCTTCCCTTATATTTGTCACGAAAAATATTTTTGGATTTAAGATCACTCTATATTGATTTTGAATCTAAACTTGTTTGTCTTAAATATTTCTTAAATAAGAAAATTTTTGTTTAAAAAATTTGAAATCAAAATCTCAAGTGCTCTTAATCTAGTGCAGAAAATAACAAAATATCATTATGTACAGCGAAAATAATAATATGCTGTCATTACCAAGACTTTGCTGGAAGATTTACGAGATTTTAGTATTTTTTTCAACAATTTTTTAATTAAATTTCCACATTTAATTAAAGGCAAAAATGGCAGTGTAAAAAGTTCAGTAAGTTTTAAATGTGGTTTAACCTTTCGCTGGCATTATTAAACTTTCATTTTCAGATTTTCTTTCTTTTTCGCTTTTTGTTTTCCCGCATTATTTCCTTTATTATTTGCTCATTATTAATATTGTTTCCTTTCAATTTTCCATTTCATTAAGATTTTTCTTCTTCTTTTTTGTGTTAAACTTTAATTATGTACGAGCGATTTTTCATGGTATGATTTCCATTGTTTATATTTATACAATAATATTATTAACTCTTTCATTTTATCCTCATCATATCAATATCATATAAATTATAACAAGTATGTATGTTAGGGTGGATCGAGGAAGGAATTTCGTTTTGGACAGGTGTAAACGAGTTAGGGATAGGTGTATAAAAAATATTAGAAAGTTTCAGCCAAATTAGAAATGTCACTATTGAAATTAATATCAAGACGATGATTTTCGGCTTGCTTAAATCTTTAAACTTTCTAATAAAAGTGAAATTACCGTTTTTTTTTAATCGAAATTTTATTTTTTTCTTCATAGCAAGAAAAAACTTCGACTGCCCAGGTGAAAATGGGATCGTATGTGAACATATATGATCATATGTTGGTCCGTATATGATCATATATGCATATATATATGGTCTCATATATGACCATATATGTATGTTCAGATAAGAAATGTTTGAGTATATGGTGGTATATGATGATATGCGCATATATGATCATATAAGACCATATTTATACCATAAAATTTAAGATCCGAACTCATATGGTCATATATGAGACTTTATATGGTCTTATATTGCATTATATATGGACATATATGATCAGATATACGCATATGTGATCACATACGAACCCATATATGATCATATATGTTCACATACAATCCCATTTTCACTTGGGTAGACAAAATTTGCGGCCTCCACTATGAATTTAAGATTCAAACTTACTCAAAGTTTTCATACTTTGTCGAATCGAAAATATTTAAAAAAAATCAATTTCGAGAAAAATTTGGACTTCGGAGGAAAATTTCAGATATTCAAATTAAAAATGCAAGTTGAAAATCAATACCCATTAGGCTGAAACTTTAGAAAAATATATTTTAATATATCACCAACTTTGCTCCACGCTAATGCACATATTTTCACATGCCACATAATGGCAAAAAGTTCAGATTGCTTTTTCATGTTCAATTTTCCACATTTATTATGATAAAAATTAATATATCGCCATTAGTTAACAACACACACAAATATGATACGATATGATCATATATACGTATATTTAACAGTTGCGGATTATAATTTTCACTTGCTTTTTATCAATTACAATTTCACACTTTTGATTTTTATATGCATCAAAGGAAAATTTAATTATAATAAAAAATTATGCACTTTTTTGGCAGAAATTAAGAGTTTTTATTAGATATTTTTTGCTTGACTGCCATTTTATAAATAATTGAATGTACAATCAAAAAAGTTTTTCGGTAGAATCTACTGAAAATGACAGTTAAAACAAAGTTATATGCTGTTAAAAAGACGTCAAAGTGACGACAAAGTTATTTACCTTTAAAATAACTAACAATGTTTTGAAATTAACTGAAAAATTTTCGCAACAAAATGTTTAAAACAACTGACAAAATAGGCAAAAACTACTAGTTTTTGCAGTTAATTTTTTGTTTTTTTTTAATACAAATTTTAAATTTTTTTTATTTTTTGGCTATAAAAAAATGTAATTATTTCATCCTACTTTAAATTTGAAGAAAAATTTCCAAACGTCTACAACACAATTTTCTGATTTTTATTTGGAAATTTAAAATGATTAACTACAAATATAAACTAAACAAGAATTAAAAAAAAAACAATGAAATTTTTTATTTTTTAAATAACTAACAGAAATAACTGTTTACTGTAAAATTACTGTATTAATAGTTGATAAAATACGCAAAATAGATATAAAAAATTACTGTTTTAAAAGACTTTTTTTCTTAAATACCATTCACAATAGTTGTTTTGAATTTTTTCCATGAAAAACAACTGAAATTACAGTTAAAAACAACAACTACTGATTCGTAGACAAACAAATTGAAGCCCTTTATCTCTCACCACCTTTCTCCTCTTCTCTATCTCCTTCCACAGAAAGCAACATGTTAAATTAGTAAAAAGAATTTCTTGAGTGTTGCTTCTCAACAAAAGAAAAAACCTGTAGTAGCTGTCAAACTTTTTTGAGTGTATAAGTTTTTGCTTAAATGTACTGTAAAAACTTCTCTCGAAATAATTGTATTTGTAAACAAATAACAAAATAAAAGATCAAAGTAAATATTTATGAGTCATTAAAACTTTTAAATTACACAGTCTAGAGTATTTAATATTAATTGGGTGTAGGATTCTGTTTTTCGAAAAAGAAATAATTTTGCATATTCTGCATCTATCAGATATTTTTGTATGTGGTTTTAAAAAAAAAATTTCATTGTAAACAGTCATAAATTGTGTTGTTTAATTTAACTAGTAAGAAGATGAAATTATTTTTAGTACTTCATTACTACATATTTCGAAAAATAAAATCTTAAACACATCCCAGCAAAAAAATTAGAAGTAATGCTTAACAAAGAATTTCTTTCACTACTTCAAAAGTATCCGTTAGTGTATTTTTACTGCTTTTTTAGAAGTAATTCTGAACAACTTCAAAAAAAATCAGTTATTTCATTGGCCGTTCATATATTTTTACAGCTTTTTTAGAAGCAGCTCTAAAAGTAATCCGAAAAAAGTGAATTTGGTACAGTTTATTTCCAAATAGATGACTGCGGGTTCAATTCCTGGCGGGTCAAATTTTATTTTAATTTGTTTTTAATACTTATTATTAATTTGTGTAAATTCAATCGATCTATCTAAATTTTGCAAATATATACCCAGCAAAATAATTGCAAGTAGTGCTTTGCAAACTACTTCTTTTAATGCTTCACAAGTATCCGTTAGTGTATTTTTACTGCCTTTTTAGAAGTTATTCTGAACAATTTCAAAACATCACTTCTTTCATTGCTTCCCAAGTATCCGCTGTTGCATTTTTACAGCTTTTTTAGAATTACTTCTGAACCACATCCAAAAAATCACTTAAGTATTGCTTCTAAAGAGTAATTGCTCTAAAAGTGATCGTAAAAAGTGATTTTGGTATCATTTGACATTTTCAAACAGAGGGTCCCGGGTTTTTTATTCTATTAATTTTTTTTTAATATATATAATTAATTTGTTTAAATTCAATATTTTTTAATTTTTAAAAATATGTTTATATAAAAAAATGGTGAGAAATTGATTTTTATGTACCTGTAAAAATAGTACTGAAACCAATATTGAATTGGAGTGCACCTTTTACACTTGTTTAATAAGTACTTTTATTGAAGAGAATAACATTAACAAAGTGGTGTTTTTATGCCATTCAACTTTCATATCAAAGAATAGCTCAGTGGTAGAGCTCAGCGACTAGCAATCGTGAGGTAGCAAGTTCGATACCCGGTGGCGGCAATAAAAAAAATTTTGTAAAATAAAAAAATCTAATTTTTTTTTTGTGAAGAATTTTTTTTGAAATAAATTGGTGAAAAAGAGCTTCCTTTGCACTCGTTCAAAAAGTACTGAAAAAATGTTAAAGTCGGAGTACTCCTCTCCTATGACAACTCAATGTTAAAATCATTAGTGTTTATGTTATAAAAGAAGTACATTTAGATCATCAATTATAGTACTTTTTCTACTGTTTTGGCATCTCTTTTTTTTGCTGGGTACTTTATATTCGAAGGCATGCGCGGCTCCAGGGGGGGGGAGGAATTCCCCCTCCCCCTCAGCGAAATGGAAAAAAAAAAGGAAAAAAAAGGAAAAAGAGGGAAAAAGGAGAGAAAAAGGAGAGAAAAAATAGTGAAAAAAGGAAAAAGAGGGAAAAAGGAGAGAAAAAAGGGTAAAGTGAAAGAAATACAAATTTGTTATGAAAAATAATATGAAATATAAAATTGTTTCCTTATTTTCATTTAACAAGTCGTCATTTAAAAATCTCAATGGATATTTTAACAACTTCATTAAAAAACTAATAATTTTGATTATAAAAAAATTAAAGTTTGTGGAGAAATGTAGTTAAAAGATCTAAATTTCAAATTAGATTTTCAAAATTATATGTAGATCAATTTGGTTTGAAATTTTTCTAATTTCAAATGACAAAAAGAAATTTCATTTTAAAATTTCAAATTTTTTAATACAAAATTCCAATTTTACATTCTTTTTATGAATTTTAATGAATTTTAAATTTAAATCGTTGTTTTCTACTAACTAAAATTTTTCTTAAATACAACTAAAATTTTGTATGTTTAACAGTAGCTGTATTTTCGCGTTAACTATATCCGTTATCTTTTAAAAAAAAAAAAAGCCCACAGTACACAGAATTGCCTTTTAAAGTACAAAAAAGCTTCAACAATATAGCTAAATCCCCAATAAATGGCGCCCAACAACTGTTCTAAAAGTTATTAAATGCTATAAAAAAGTATGGCATCGGTGACGCCATATTTAAAGCCTTCCATCTTTGTACACATTTCACTTTTCCTTTTTCTCCTTTCCAAAGAAACCCAGCAAAATCTCAGTAATGAGCGCCCAGTACTAATATTTAAATAATAAGCAGTAGAATTAGGATCTACTGCTTATAATTCGGTGGCAAAACTCATTATTTTTGTTCGACAAGGTCGTTTTTGTAAGTAGTTGTACATATTCGCTGCATGAAAAAACGCAATTTGTGCAACCGCTTACCCGCTACATTATAAAAGTATATAAAATAAGTAGTTACCAAAATAAGTAGTTATTCGTGTGCTTATACGCAGTTAAAAAATAAGTGGTTACAAGTTGTTAATACGACTTAGTTATATACTTACTAGTGGTTAAAAAATAAGTAGTTACCAAATTCACATTATCTTTATAAATAAATAAGTAGTCGCGCGTAAGCTAGACTGCTTATAAAAACGGCTTCGCCTAACAAAAATAACTAGTACTGACGCCGAATTATAAATAGTAAAAAATTTTAGTTTCATTATATAACCACTTATTTGGTAATGAAACATTTTGCTGGGAAGCAACACATTAATTAATAGAAAACATTGCTTTGGTCGTGCTTTTGCTTACAAAAAATAATTTTTGTAAAATTTTGTTGGCATTAAGTGAATAAAACTTTTCCTTAAATAAATATAATACAATTTTTTAAATATAAAATCTGTTTAAAAATTGTAAAGGTTAAGTAAATTTCGTGACTGATTATTTTGCGTTAGTTTTGCGTCAGTCCTGTAGCAGATTATATTGCGTCAGTCGTATTATTATTTAATGATGAGCTCCTTCAAACTTCGGTAATTTAAATGCAAAAAGTATTTTATTTATTCATCATCATTCAAAAACTTTTAAAGAAAAAAAAAATAATTTTTACAATCAAATAATAACTATTCATTTAATTCATTTTAATTTACGAATCAATTTCACTGTAAATAATTTCTGTTTGATGATTACTCGTACACAGGTGTCATTCCCTTACCCTAGTAACAACATTTTTTTGTAATTATACCATCTCGCTTTAATAGAGTATGAAATAAATAAGAAATTAGTGGAAAATGTTGCGCTATAATTGAAAACTTTTGTTCAATGCCATTTATTTACCCTCAATACTTATACGAGTGCTCGTAGTACTTGGTTAACAATTTGTTGTTCATTGATATTGTATCTCATAAAATAATGATGTATGGTTATGTCTTCACTTTTAGTTTTTTTTTTCTTTTACTCGTTTCTGTTCTCTTATTTAACAATTTTTGTATATTTCCTACAGATTTATGATTTTATTGCAGATGTTATGGGGTTTTATTATATTTTTTGCAGGATTTGTTTTTTCTTTTCCCGTCATAGTCGTTTTTTTATAATTTGTAGCAGGGCTGGATAATTTCAGTGTTGATTTAACTATAAATTTTTTTGCTCTGTATATTAGTGCTGGTAAATTCGGTTACTTTTCAATACTCGATACCACTCGATATTTTTGATTTGGATACTCGATACTACTCGATATTTTTAACCGTTTTTAAATTTGAAATTTTTAAAATTTTTTTGTAAAATTCTTTGAAAATGTTTATGTTAATTCAATATTTAAATTTATAAACATATTTTTAAACTTTTTCACCAACTATTCATTACATTTTTTATAGTTTTTAAACATATTATTTTAAATATTTTACTTCTGATTTTTTCTTTTAGCAGAGTTGTAATTTTGTGAAAAATATTTTAGCATCGTCACATTTTTGTGGCAAATATTTTAGCTGAGTTACATTTTTATATATTTTGTCTGTCCAAAATGCAACTCTGAAAATTTGGAGTAGTAGTTTTGAATATCGATTACCCAAAAAAAAAGACAAATACTCGATACTCGATACCCACTACTCATATTTTTACCAGCACTACTGTATGAAATTTCATAGTATGTTAAGCGGGAGTGGTCTACTTTTGGTGAAACAAAATAATTTTGCATCGTGTTGTTTAACACTTTAGTAAGAAAGATTTTCAAAGCCATAATAATTTTAATATCGTTACAAAACGATATCGTTTTTTTTTATTAAAATGTACCCCGGCTTTTTAAGGTTAAAAAATAAAAAAGTAACCTTGCAATGGTTCAATCACTGGCAGGCTGGTATCGGGATTAATATTAGAGATGGATATATGAGAGAACTTTTAATCACGATCATACATGCTCACAAGCTAAAATTAATAATTACGAACGTGTTATTTCTACTCAACGCTAATTTATATTTACTAATTTTGACTTAATACTCATCTGAGTACTTAAAATGTCACTCACGGTAAGGCGACTGATCTACAGACGGCCTTGTGGATGGCCTACATACTGGAAAGTTCTGCCCTCAGTTTTATCCCCGTTTTGAAACAATTTTCTGTTTGTTCAATTAACTTTGGGTGATGTCGTAAATTTATGACAATTTCAGAGTATGTATTCAATTTCGAGCGTTGTGGTGTAATGGTTAGGATGTTGGACTGTTACATATTAGGTTGCGGATTCGATCCCCTCATACATAACGCAGCATCCTCATTCGGTGTGCCATTGGTAGGTCGTGTACCAGGTTGGGGAGGAGAAGTGCCTATAGTGTCTTCGCGACCGGTGACTATAAGGAGATCGGCCTGTAGAATTCTCCTTGGTTCGCGTTTTTCACCGGTTTTGAAATCGGTACTACTCTACCCTTTTTCCAAACTTCTGGTATAATCAGATTGATTAAAGGCATGTTGAGGACTCTGCTCAGGAACTGGACTCCCCCGGCATATCTAGTTGTTTCAACGTCAGCATAGAGATTCCGTCCTGGCCCAACGCTTTGGACGGTTTTGCGTTTTTGACGCCTTCTGCAAACTCGCTCAACGTAAAAGCTAGTGGTATATATGTCATCATAATCCGATATTTGTCATCAAAATCGGTGCAAGGACATGCTTACCTCACATACATCCTGAAATTGAAAAATTTAATTTTATTTACAAAACTAATTAGATAATATCAGAAATTGGCTATTACTATAAAAATAAAGTTACTGTTGTGTTAGAAATTTTTTCAACCCAAGCACGGACTCGTTTACCTGCCATATGTCCTTTTTCCAAAAAAAATAGCAAAAAAACATTGTATACGATATAAAAATTACCCGATTATAATCAAACTCGGCAGATTAAATTATAATAGTATTTTTAACATTCATTCAAAAATTGGTCAAATTTGGTTTAGTTATTTGGACGCTGCTAGTATTTCCCTTTTTATAAATACTTTAAATCGCCGAAAATGCTTTAAAAATGCAGCACAAAACCGAAATATTTCCTTCGTGTAAATAATAACAAATAAATCTACACTCATAATGTTATTTTGTTAAAAATAATATAAAATATTTAATATTTTAATTCATTGAAAACACAACTAAAACTAGGTCCTAAAACAACTAAAACTAGGCCCAGTAGACCGTACCAGTTCGCCGAACACTGTCGAATCTAAATTATTTTTTGCAAGGTTTGAAAAAATTTATTTTTACTATTTTGCTCCAAATGAAATTGACCTGAAGTACCCCGTTCTAGTATTTACCCACCAGATCTCAATTGCTACAACCATAGTGTACTACCCTAATGTCAAAAAATTAAAGCTGGCAAAATATCATTAAACTTTTGATAAAAAAGTTTTTCGATAATTCCAGGAAAAAAAATTTTTTTTTCTTTATTGCCGAACGTAGGGGTCGACTTTTTAATTTTTTTTTTTTCATTAGATTTGTCCTTTAGGCAAAAAAATCGACATATCACACTTTAAGATCCGACTATAAATGCCGAAGATATAACGAAAAATTAAAAAAGGTAACCCCTACGATCGGCAAAAAAAATTTAGAAATTGCCTTCCAAAAATACTTTATATTCGAAGGTGTACCGCGCATTTATTTTTTTTTTTTTGCATGTAAGGTGGTACGGTCTAGTAGTCATGCTCAACTTTAGTTTCTTAACTTCTTTTAATAAAGAGAATTAATATCGACCAGTATAAAAAATAACAGATCTGACCCGATTTCATTAGAACTGACTTGTATTATGGTTGTCAAAAAAATTTTTTTAGAGTTGAGAACTCCTGGAAATATTTATTTCGGCTATGTCCCCCAAAAAATGAGAATAATCGCATTTCGTGAAGACGTGACGCATCATTCCTGAAGTTTAAAACACGGATTATAGATGGAAAATATGACTTTTCGTAAAATTTCTCAAAGACATCGATATTTTAAAACTAATACGATATTTTAAAACTAAAGAATCGTGATTTGGAGTAAATTATCTTTGTAATAAGGCAATAAAAATTTAAATCGGTTAAAAAACAGCCGAATTATTACAATTGATGTGTCGCAGACTTCTTAATCAAGAAATTCGGGTCCAGATTTTAAAATTCATTGAAATCATCTACTACAGAAACATATTTTATTCTATAAGTTTAAAGAAACTCAAGAAACTGCTGCCAACAAGGTTAGCATTTTCAAACACTGTTTTCAAATCTAAAATTGACAATTTTTTAAAGAAATTTTAAAAAATCAACGATTCAACTTTATTTTATTTTTATTTTATTTATTATTCAAACAAACCAACTGAGCCCTTAGGGCCATATATAGTTGGTAGACTAACAAAAACAGGTTATTTTATGATATTTCTTAAAACTATAGTCTTAAAAATTAATTAAATTTGTATATAAGAGCATTTGAAAGAGACTACAAGATAAAACAATTTGTAATAAAAATTTGTTTTACTTACAAAAAATATGACAAAAAATATTGCGTTATAAAATTTATTAAAAAATAGAAATAATATGGCAGAAATAAAAAAAATATAAGATAAAATGTATTGCGTTCTAAACTTAGAGGAATTTAAACACCCCATTACTTGAACAAAACAAGAAATGATGTAAATATGCAAGAGTAAAATCAAATTAAAGAAAAACAAAGATTTGGCCACTTAAATGTCATGGACAGAAGCATATTCTACAAGTTTACTCTTGAATGTTTTCAAAGATAGATCAAAGGATCTAAGGGGACGGGGTAAATGGTTCCAAACCTTTGCAACACGAACATGAAAAGATCGTTCATGAATAACGTAATTTCTGGTCGGATACAGAAGTTGAGGGTTCCTGTCAGCGTTCAATAATACAAAATGTCTGTGTATATATTCGGGACAATCAGTGAGCATTACCTTATGATAGAATAATAGCAATCGGATTTGCACAAAACTTTTAAAACTGCATCCCAAAAAATCGGAAATATACCTCGACACATGATCATGTGGTTTTAAATTGTAAACAAAGCGTATTATTTTATTAAAAAGCAATACCTATTGAAGTCCTCAAGACTACATCCAGAGTAAACTTCAATACACTATAACAAGTTGGACATTAATAATGCATGTGCTATACGTTTTTTAATAGAAAGAGGTAAATAAAGATTCAAGGAGTATAGCCTACGCAAAGTAAATTTATTTTAGAACTTAACCAGCTTATATGTTGACCAAATTCTAGCTTATTATCTATTACAACACCTAAGCATTTAATATTTTCAACGAATTCAATATGCTCGCCATTAATAGTAACAGATACATTAACTTCAGAGTTATGAGGTTTAAAAAACATAGCTTTTGTCTTGGCAGAGTTTATACGCAAATTGCAATTTCTCATCCACGTAGAAACATTAGATAATAGAAAATTCAAGTCATATTCAAAAACGTCAATGAGCTGAAGATGACCAGTAACTAGAAGTTGTATATCGTCCGCAAAGACAAAAGCATCACATTCAAATCCATTAAGTAAGGTAAAAAAGTCGTTCATATAAAGCATAAATAATGAAGGTCCTATAACTGAACCTTGAGGTACGCCACTGGTTACAGCTAAACACTCCGAATCTGAGTTGTTACAATGCACAAATTGACGTCGTCCAGACAAATAAGAAAAAATTAATCTACAAGAAGAATATGAAAACCCGAAATTATTACATAATTTTTGTATCAAAATCGCGTGGCTTATGTTATCAAAAGCCTTAGACAAGTCTAGAGATAACAACACTCCAACATCGTTCTTATCAACTATACGCCTAATAGAGTCCGTTAGGCCAATTAAAAGCGAAGATGTGCTATAACCTGTACGAAAACCTGATTGGAAAGGATTTAACAAATTATTCTCGTTCAAAAACATCATAATCTGATCTTTAATAGTGTGCTCAATGATTTTAGATAAATTTAAGAGGCAGATCATCAGGACCAGAAGCGTTAGACTTAATATTGGAAAGCGCAGTACGTAGATCTCCAAAATCAATATTACGAAAAGAGAAACCACTATCATGAAAATTTAAATTGGCATCGAAGGGGTTGAATAAATCAACTGATCTGTAAGTGGAAAACTCCATATTTAAATCATCAGGATCCAAATCATCTACATGATCGACGGTATCCAAACACCCATTAGATCTTAAAATTTTCCACATCCCGCTCGTATCTAGATCCCTAAATCTGCCAGCATGAGCCTTGCGTTTAGCGTTTCTAATAACTGTTTTAGATCTATTACGAGCCCTACAATAAGCTCTCCAATTTTCCCGTGAGGTTACCCTGAGATATTCTCCGAATGCCAAATCTCTAATTGAGAGGTGATAATTTATTAGTGGCGTATTAAACCAATTTTCGTTAGTCGGTGAAATTCTGTATCTTTTTAAAGGAACTAAAGAGTGCAAATGATTTATGCAATTCATTAGACTAGAAAGTTGATATTCTATATCAGGGTTATCATAAAAGTCTGTAAAATCGAAATTTACTACATGCTGCTCCAGCAAAGTCAAATCTAGATTATTGTAATCCTTGAATTCAACAAACCCTTCACTTGATATCAAAGGTATACTAATACTAATAAATATAGATGGACACTGCATTTGACTCGATATTTTAACAGAAACTGAAGGACTCAAAATAAAAAAATCAAGTAAAGATGTAGACGACGCAGATGCGAAATGGGTAGGCAAGTTGTTATGATGATACGTTAAACCCAAACGCTGACATGTCGAAAGTACAAGATGCGATTTACGTATATCAAATAAATTCAAGTTAAAATCTCCCATAATCACAATATGCTGGTATTTCACCAATAAATCACCCAAGCGATCCTCCATAACGTCGATATCACCATATGGAAGATACACCACTCCTAACAACCATTTAGACTTAGAGCAACTAATCTCAATGAAAATTGATTCCAAAATACCAAAATCAGTAGATTTATATACTACCCTGCTTTTAAATTTATTTGAAACATATAGCCCAACACCACCGCCCCTCCACCCATAGTAAGGCGTAGGTACAGTTATATTGCGCCCAGGTCTATCGCACCTATGAAAGGTGTAACCAGGGATAGCCACAACATTAGATGACATATAAGACTTGAGCCATGTTTCACTCACACCCACTACATCAAGTACGCAATCATTTAGAATATGTCGAATTTCATCTAGTTTCGATGACCTGGATGATGTACAAAAACTTTGGCAGTTAAAGTGACCAATCTTTAAATCATTTAAGGAATTACCTAAACTAGAGCGCAAATACATATTATCGTGTGCCACAGGACCTAAATTGAGGTCAAATGCCATTTTATAATTAATATAAAAATAAAAGCTATAAAAACAAAATACTAAAATGAAAAAAGAAAAAAAACTTGCTTTGCGAGCTGGTACAAACTACAAATTAAATTTACCGAAAATCACTATCTTACTACTTCAAGTAATTTCTCGCACCCGTAAAAATCCTTGGTAGCAGATGATCCATCTTCATAAAAAATTGTCACCTTCGGTTTATCGGTATTGTAAAATTTGTATTTTTTTATCTTCTTTTTAATTAACATCTGCTTACATATAAAATTCATCTTAGCTGCCATAGGCGCAAAATGATCGTTAAGATAGACCCTTGAATGCACACCAACATCAATCAGATCACTAAGTTTTAACGAACGAGTCTTTAACGTTTTATTAAGAACATATTAGAGATTAAAAGCTATAAAAATTGTAAGAATTCGTTTTTTCATTTGGCTAGGGCAGAGATTTTATTTCAGCGGATTTAGAGAAAACAGCGATTTTTGGCACTTATTTAGCTTTTAAGCAAGTTTTTTTTAATTCCATATGTTTTTTTTTTTAATTTCATGTGTTTGCAAATAGAGTTAACAGTTTTACTTATAATAATAATCTTAACATATTCTACAGAACTTTTTGCATTTAAAACTAACTTTTCCAGCCCTGATTAACACTCGTAAGATACAATCAGTTAAACAACAATTCTGGCTAAGGGATTTTTTTATTTATAGTTGATTCTTTTTTTTTTGTATTTTGTTTTATGTGTTGGTATAAAGAGATGCATACAATTTTATAGTTTATTGGCATAAACGAGTGCCACATTGCTTTTAAATGTAGATATGTATGAATTGTGCGACTAGTGAATGGGACGAATGGAATGGTCACTGGTAATATGGTAATGGCATCATAAGGAAGACTAAAATTGTGTAGTTTTTAATACTGAAATATTGTTACAATATACAAGGAAATTGGAGGTAGGAAGAAGAAACAAAAAATCCAAAAATAAAATACATTATTTATGGCTTCGGATAATTTTTTTTTTTTTGCCATTTTTATGCAAAAACAGAAAAGACCAAAGAAGTCTTAAGTTGGAAAGAAGGTTGAAACAATAATAAAATAATAATTTACTTCAAAAAGTAAAACTTTTAGATTTGATTTACAAAAAACAATATATATATTAATTGGTAGTTTATTGTTTATGTTCTTTTGTTAACAAGAATATAACCATAAAATATATTATTTCTGAATTTTTTTTTCAAGATTTGTATCTTGAAAGAAAAATTACTTTTTAAAACAAATCCTTTTTATTAAAAAACCGCGTTCTTTTAACCTCTTTCAGTTTAAAAAGCTTGTTAATAATGTTTATATTGCATGACAATCGTAAATCACCATCATCAACAGCGTTCACTTCATCATCTATGGCTTAAATACAATTTGAACTCTTTTAACAAAAGATCTCAAATAAAACATTAAATAAAAACCGCTTCCAACAGAAAAAAAAATATTGAAAAATTAACCCTCTCGGTGATGTTTGGGATTTTTTTTCTGCAAAAAACATGTTTTAAAAAATTTAAACAACAACTCGACCAGTGGTTTAAAAAAATTAATCTAAATTCGTAGTTTCGAATATTGACCCTTAGAGCAATTTGACTTAGGATAGGTGAACACAAGGCGTAGACCACCCAAATTTGCAAAAGTATTTTTTTGTTTGCTCCACCGGCAGTTTCCGTTAAATTGGGCATAAAAAGTAATATGTGTATAAAAATTGGATCTCTCGGGCTCATATATACCAGTCAGTTTGGAATTTTGACCCTAGAAATTACCTAAAAATACTACAAAGTTTTTTGCGCCATAACTCATAAATTTGCGGTTTTCCAAAAAAAATACCATATAAGCAGTGTTGCCAACTCTTGAAGGTAGAAAAGCACCGTGAGCATTGTGAAAACGGGTAAAAAGGGTAAAAATTTACCAAAAATGGGGTAAAAAAGCACGATATTAATTTTTTGAAAAATTTAAGTCAAGAATTTAAAAACACATTTTAGCTTTGAAAAATTGTCTAAAAAGGATTCAAAAAATAACCAAAAAGGGGTAAAAAAGCACCAAATTAATATTTCAAAATTTTAAAGTTTAAATATAACGAAGTTGCTATTTAAAATTGTCCTACAAACATTGTGAAAAAATTTATTTTTTGTATAGTTCGTATAATTTTTTCAACTCTGACAGAAAATTGAAAAAAACGAGAACAAATACCAAAAATATAAACTGTACAAAAGCACTAAAAGCACTGCCAAAAATCTGAAAAAGCACTGTAAATACCCGCTTTTTTTAAACGGGTATTTGTAAAAAATCACCGGGTACGGGAAGGAAAAAAGCACCAAAAAATACCCGAAAAGCACTGAAATGGCAACACTGCATATAAGTGTTTTTATGGAGAATGAGAGGATAAACACTCTCTTCATACAAATCTTTGGCCTAAGTATTACTTCTCGTGGCGTTTTAAGCGGATAAAATCATAAATTGCGTTAAGCAGTGTTGCCATTTCAGTGCTTTTCGGGTAAATTTTGGTGCTTTTTTCCTTCCCGTACCCGGTGATTTTTTGCAAATACCCGTCTAAAAAAAGCGGGTATTTACAGTGCTTTTTCAGATTTCTGGCAGTGCTTTTAGTGCTTTTTGTACAGTTTATATTTTTGGTATTTGTTTTCGTTTTTTTAAATTTTTCTTGAGTTTTCTGTCAAAGTTGAAAAAATAATACGAACTATTCAAAAAATACATTTTTTCACAATGTTTGTAGTACAATTTTAAATAGCAACTTCGTTATATTTAAACTTAAAAATTTTTGGTGCTTTTTTACCCTTTTTTGGTTATTTTTTGAACCTTTTTTACACGATTTTACAAAGCTAAAATGTGTTTTTAAATTCTTTATGAAAATTTTTTAAAAAATTAATATCGTGCCTTTTTACCCCATTTTTGGTAAATTTTTACCCTTTTTACTCGTTTTCATAATGCTCACGGTGCTTTTCTGCCTTCAAGAGTTGGCAACACTGGCGTTAAGACTTCATTTTTAACGGCTCTCGTTAAAACTTTGATAGAGACAGTTAGGATGGGTTATAATTTTTTTGTAGAGTAAGAGATTAATCAGAACTGGGTCGATAACGACAACGACAAGTGCTTTTTCATATATTTTGAATGGGAAGCAAAATGTCGCCATGTCGTCCGGCGATTTGTCGTCATAATAGAATCTATTCTATTTTCGTGACGACACACTAATACACACTCAAAATATTTGTCAAATAGTTGCCATATTTTTAACTAATTAAGGGTTAAGAGTTGCAAAAATACGTACTTTGTTTACAAAAAAATTATTTTTTTGACAGAAGAAATATAATTGGAAATAAAAATGCATAATTTACCGCAAAAAAGCAAAATTAAATACAAAAAAATGTATAACAACAAGAATTAATGGAAAACCAATTGAATTGGTAAAGAATTGTGGCGAAAAAAATACAACCATATTCTTGTTTTGCTTTAATTTTTTTCTAAATGTCAAAAAATGTCGACAATCGATTGTCGCTGAATTTAAATTATTCGCGACGACTTTTGCTGTCGTCGGTCGACAATCGACACAGTTGTGATTAACCTCTAAGATGTGTTGTTTTTAAAAACCATTTACATTTGCAACATAAATCTCTTATTCCACGAAAGAAAGACCAAAATCGAACTGAAGTACCTACAATACGGAAAATTTGAACAAACTGTCACCGAACTGGCCCCTTTGTATGAAATAGACTGGTCACTTTTACATGGCGTTGTCATAGGAGGACATGTCACAAGACAAACCCCAGGACAGGTCCCTGAGAGTTCAGTAACCTGTCCTAGGATTTGTCCTGTGACATGTCACAAGGGGTCAATTTCCCCCTCCTATAACAACGCCATGTAAAAGTGACCAGTCTATTTCGTATATAAAGGGGCCTGTTCGGTGACAGTTTGTTCAAATTTCCCGTAGGGTATTTATTATACGTTGTGCACATGCCAATGTAGTGCTATAGAGCAGCATATTCAATTAATTCCCCATATTTCTTGATTTATCAATTGTGTAAATACCCAGCCAGAAAATACAAGCGGAAAAGCGCTGTCGTGGCACTTTAACAACTCCTATCCCTTCCCGATTTCATAAACAAATTTAATAAAAACTAAAAATTTGTATGGGGACCACGTTAAGGGTTAAGGGATATGTATCGAAAAAATGTTACGGTTGAAAAAATATTGGAGGTCAGTTATACATTGACTCCTCTAGGGACAACCTTGGGACAGTTAGAGCGGTGGGAGTAAATTTAATAAAAATTTAGTTTTTATATGGGAGCGCCCTTAGAGAGTGGAGATAGAGGGTAGGTATGTTCGGAAACAATGTTGGGGGGAAAAAGCAGTGAGTATCGGTATGACATACAAGCCCTCTAGGAGGCTCTATGCGGCGGTAGAAGCTGATTTCATAAAAAAGAATTATAAAAAAATAAAAAATTTGTATGGGGACCGGTTTAAGGGTTGAAGATAGAGGGTAGATATATTGCGAGAAAATATTGTGGTTCAAAAAATATTGGGGGTCAGTCATACATTTGACTCCTCTAGGGGCACCCATGGGACAGTTAGAGCGGTGGAATGAAATTTTATAAAAATGTCATATTTGTATGGCAGCCCTCTTATGGATTGGAGATAGGGGGTAGGATGTTCGGAAAAAATGTTGGAGGGAAAAAATTAATGGGGCTCGATCTTACATTCCACCCCTCTAGCAGGCACCATGCGACCGGTGAGAGCTAATTTCATAAAAAAAAATTATAAAAAAATAAAATATTTGTATGGGGACCGCCTGAAAGGTTAAAGATAGAGGGTAGATATCTTCCGAGAAAATGTTGGGATTATAAAAATATTGGGGGTCAGTCATACATTTGACTTCTCTAGGGGCACCCTTAGGATAGCTAAAGCGGTGAGAGTAAATTTTATAAAAATGTCAATTGCATGGGAGCCCTTTTACGCAGTGGAGATAGGGCATAGATATGTTCGGAAAAAATACTGAAGAGGACAAATCAATGGGGGTCGGTCTTACATTTTACCACTCTAGGGGCGACTCCGGGGAAGTTGTGCGGCTTTTTGTGGATTTTTAACCCTTCACCACCATTTTTTACCCCGATGAGGAGCCATTTGTCCCCACCCCACCTACCCGATTTTTTGCTTATCTATTTTTGCAAACCTCACAAAATTAGGGGTTCTAGCGTTTTGAAATCTTGCTACTAAGGATTCCCATACAACATATATATAATAAATCGATACTTCGAAGTCAAATTTTGGTCAATTTGTTATGGAATGACCGATAAATGTTCCAAATGTAATTACTTTATAAAAACTAGATATATTACTATACAAAATAATGAAAACCAATCTTAATTGTCTCTGTCGAAATTTTAACGAGGGTCGTTTAAAATAAAAGTCTTCACAGAAATTTTGACTTTGTCCCCTTAACGCTTTGGCGAGTGGCGTACATTATAATGTACGTCGACTTCATCAACTCGTCACTGATTTGAATTTAGCCAAGGCGCAATTTATTTACTGTTATCGGTTCGTTATTTTGTTCTTATTAAAATTTTATTCAGGCTGTGAAATTTTAAAACAACATGAGATCATTAGAGTGCGTTTTGTGTTGTGATCATCAACGCTGATGAGAATATGTTAAAATTTAAAAGTTAAAAAAAGGCTAAAGTTTTGAAAATCTCATACATTTCATAGGTGGTCTAGTGTAGATAGATGTATAAAATACACTCAAAATAGTTTGTAGTTTAAAATAACTGAAAATGTAATTTAAAATAAATGAAAAATCACTTGAAAACCGGTCTACTGACTTTTCATTTAAATCAAAAGATTTAAGATTTCATTTATTTTTAAATGGTAATAAATAAACTACAAAATCGATTTTTCATTTATTTTGTTTTTTTTAAATTTCAAAAAATTAACTACAAAATCCGTAAGAATAAATGATATTTAGTTTATTTAATTTTTTTAACTGACCTAGAAATCGAAAAGGAATTCTTTTTTATAACAAAACATTTTAAATGAAAATATTAACTGTAACAGAAAATCCGTATTTATATGTAATTTATTTTTTAAATAAACGACAAAAACAGTTGAAAAATATATTTCTTTGTATTTTAACTGAATAATCATTTAAAAATAAATGTACGGATAACTTTTTAAATAAACTCTAGTCAGTTACTGTAATAATATTGTCAGTGTATTTCTGAAAAATTTTTGTTAAATCGTAATTGAATTTCGACCCGCACTTTTTATCTGAAAATCTAAGTTTTTAAAATAAAATAAATTGAAATGTATAATTTTCTTTCGATTTGAGATCATATTACAACATTTTCTTTCTCCTAAGCGGAAAATGTTGTAAATTATACTTCCTGTTGAAACAATTCGTTTATTAAAATTATTAAAATTAAAAAAAAAATATCCCAAAAGGTTAATAGTACCGCAAACCAGCTTAGTCCATAAGAGGGTTAAAATAAGGAAAGAACAGGTTCAAAACAGGTATAAAATATGTATTAGATCATATGTTATGATATGCATTTTCGAATCCACAATTACTAAAATATTGTCCAAGTCAATGAATATCTTTATATTTTCTCCCACCTCCGTGCCTTAACGGGTTAATCGATTTTTCAGCATACAAAAGAAACAAATATGTTCATACTTAATCACAAAGATTTTAAAATTCTCATCATATCGAAATATTTTATAGATGATGATTGCAATAAACTCAACATACAAAAAATTAAAACCAGATCTTTTATAGAAAATATTGCAGAAATATAAATGAAAAAAAAATCCTAAATAAAAACTACAAAAAATTTACTAAACAATATTTGAACAACCAACTGCCATTCACACATAAAAATTTATGATGATTTATTATTTAATAGTTGAAAGAAATACAAATAAATTCAACAAAAAATATAAATAAATATTGTATATAAAAATCAACAACAGATCTAGTACACATAACAATAAACAATTGTATTTATATTCAAAAATAAATAACAAAAAAAGTGTGATATTTATGCATGCATATGTTGGTGAATGCATGCTTCATCAAAATGAAAAATTCAACGAAATAAAAAAACACAATCTTGCAATTAATGCATTGAAAGCGAAATCCTATGATAAATTGCTATATTGTAATTGCAATCGGCATATATTGTTGCATTGTAATAGTTTTTGTGCAAACTATAAATTTTTATAATCATGAATGAAAAATGAAGTAAACGAAAATGAAATATGAATGATTTACTAATTGTAGGAATACTAAGGGAAATGAAATTATTTTATTCAACAAAAATTTGAATTGCAAATTGTCGAATTTCTATACCAACAGCCCTCAGTTTCGTAGCATTTGGTCTTATATAAAAGAATTTGAAAATTTCTTTTTTTAGAAAACGTTAACTCCGTAAGAGGTTTTTTTAATTGGTGCATTTTAGACTAAATGGAACGAAACTGGGGGTGTTGCTATTGAAATTCGATAGCACGTAATTCAAGGGACACCGATATTTAAACCACCTTTTATTTGATACCCACTTTTGTTTAGTTTCTTTGAGACAAACGCAAAAAATCAAAACTGGGGTCATTTTTGACCCCTCCTTTTTGAATATAAAAAGTGAAATTGCGCCCGATAAAGAATTAAGCATGTTTGATAGTTTAGATACCTCTTACATATACCAAATTTATTTAAAAATCTGAAAGTTCGCCTAAAAGAAGTTATTTTAACTGTAACTGGGTGTTTTTTGGCCACAAGTCGAAATAATAACCCTTTGTTCATCATATAATAAAACATTAATTTTTATCAAATAGAACACTTGTGTTGAGTTATTTAAAAATTTTACAAACCCCAATTTAACGTAATCTTCATGGGTCTTTTTTGTCCCCAGACCACTAAGGGTTAAATATTTTTCAAGAAAAATAAAGATAACTATAGTCTAATATACTCATATTTAATGGAATTTTTTTTCGAAAATTATGCAAAAATTTTTGGAAAACATGCAAATTTTGTACAATTTTTGACAAAATAATCAATTTTCATAAAATGTCCCAGAAAGGCGCCGCTCCACATACAAAACACGAATTACCATTTTTTCAATTTAGTTTTTGTTTCTTTATTATTATACCTAATTTGGAAATGTCAAAAGCTATTTTTATAATATAATAGTTATAGTTAACAAAAATAAAAAAAATTAGAAATATGATAATTCGTGGTTTGTATATGCAGCGAGTCCTTTCCAGGATATTTTATGAAAAATTAATATTTTGTCAAAAATGGTACAGAATGTGACTGTTTTCACAAAATTTTGCTAAAATTTTCAAAAAATATCCGCTTTTATTTTTATTTTAAAAATCTTTAACCCTTAGTGAACTTGGGAACCAAAAAGGACCATGAAGCTTAATTTAAATTGTGACTATAAGCATGTAAAATTTTAAATAATTCGAAACAAGTGTTGGACTTGATAAAAAATTATTATATTTTGTAACCTGATCCACATAGGGTTAATGTTCCGATTTGTGGCCAAAAAAGACCCAAAAAGTTACTAGGAAATTTTTAGCATAACTTCTTTTAGGCGATACAGAAATCCAAACCACCAAACAATATCAATTCCTTAACGGTCCAATGTCACTTTTTAGGGTTAAGAAGGCGGGGTCAAAAATGACCCCAAGTTTCCTTTTTTGAGTATTTTTCGCGTTTGTCTTAAATAAACTAATGGTAATTAAATAAAAGGTAGCTGAAAAATATTTCAACGGCATATTAAAAATAATTTAAGGGTCATGTTAAGGTGTCCCTTGTATCATGAATTATCGAATTATAATGTTTACATCTACAGTTTCGTTAGTTCCGATCCTAAATGTACATTTGACCATACCAAAAAAAAAAAAGTTCGCCGTACCAAGTTTCCAAAATATTTTTTTGCTGAAAGTAGGGGTCGCCTTTTTACATTTTTTTTTATATCTTTGGCATTTACAATTGGATCTTAGAGTGTGATATTATCGATGTTTTTCTCTCGAGGGGACCAATGTTTTGCCCTAAGGGCCATTGACCTCAAGTATCCCGTTGTATTATTTGCCCACCAGATCTTAGTTCCTACCACCCTAATGTCAGAAAATTAAAGCTCGCAAAAAATCATAAAAGTTTTGCTAAGGAAGTTTTTCGATCATTTCAACAGAAAATTTTTGTATTTTTTTTTGCTGCCGAAATTTTTTTTCATTGGATTTTTCCTTTATAGCAAACATTGGTATTCCCGATCAATAAGTCAGTGACTTTTCGAATGAAACACAGTTTTTTTTTTTTTTTGTGAAAAAAGTTTTTATTTTTCAATATAATCTCATTTTAGCTAAATACACTTAGTCCAAAGTTTCTATATTTTTTTTTATACCTTCCAAAAAAAAACAGGATTTCTTGAGGTCCTCAAAATAGGCATTTGTTTGACAACTAATTTCATCGTTGAAGCTAAATCTCTTTCCACCAAGCCATTTCTTTAGGTTTGAAAATAGAAAATAGTCACTGGGGTCTAAATCCGGAGAATATGGCGGATGAGTTAACAATTCGTAGCCCAACTCATGCAATTTTGCCATTGAGACTTCACCCATGTACACCAGTGTTTTGTCTAGATGTAACAGAGTTTTTTCTTGGCCAAATGTGGTCGTTTTTTTAAATCGTCGTTGAATCGGTTCAATAAGTGGGCAAAATATTTTCGGTTTGTTGTTTTTTCCAAAAAACTGCCGCCAAGAACTTGTTGGCCGACAAAGCCGTCTTGGCCTTCTTCGGAACTGGTTCAGCTGGCGAAACCCATTGTTTAGACTACTGGTTGGTCTCCGCTGTGTTTTAATGAATACAGGTTTCATCCAAAGTTACAAAACGCTGCAAAAACTCATTCAAATTACGGTTAAATAACTCCAAACAATCCTTTGAAGTTGTCACACGATTTTGTTTATGGTCAATTGAAAGCAAACGCGGCTTCCATCTTGCGAATAGGTTTCTAAAACCCAACTGATCATTTAAAATTGAAACCACTGTACCATACGAAATGCCTATGGCGATGGGCAAACACCACATCATGAATTTTTTCTTCATTTTCGCCAATTGACCTCAATTGGCCGTCCAGCACGTTCAGCGTCACTAGCGCTTGTGCGACTACAACGAATTTGATGGGGCAGAGTCCACATAGTACTTATCAAGCTTTTCCTTGGTTTGAGTGACGGTTTTTTTTCGCAACAAATAATATTTGATGAGCACTCAAAATTCACTTTTTTCCATTTTTACAAAAATCCACAAGGTTGTATACTTTAAACATCTGTTAAACGCAAAGTTAATGACGGAACTTTCTCAGAATTCGACAGTAGTTTACTAACAGTACTTAGCCGGAGCAGTGTTGCATTTCATGTAACTACGAGGGAATTTCGAAAAGTCACGGACTTATTAATCCGCCCTCGTAGTTCCCTCGGATTATTTTTTGAAAAAATTTCACTGTCGTAAAAGATTTGCAACCGGTTGCTGTTGATGGCTATTTTGAGGAGCTAGACAGTTCTTACTATAATCAGGGTATCGTTTAATGTTTATAAAAAAATTTTTATCAAATTTGTTGTGTTTTCTTTGTTAGGTCGGTTAGTTCTGGGATCGCCCTCGTAAAAGTAGGAAATTGTTATTGATATTTTCCGACAAAAAAATAAATTTTTCCTTTTTTCTGAGGATGTTACTAAATCAAAAATTTCTCTGAATCTGAGGCTGATATAAAAAAATCTCTCCATAATCTGAGGTTATTTTTATAAAAAGCGCTTAGTACGGATTTTCATGGTAAAAAGTGCTTAGTATATGTCGCTTCTCCTAAATCATTTTTCTTAATGAAAAACCCATCTTGTACTGAAAATGTTTTTCTATCAAAAGGTCTAGAATCTGAAAATTTTTCAAAAGAAACATCTGCTCAATATCTGAGGCTTTTTATTTAAGATGCATAGCACATAATCTAAGTCTTTTCTAATAGAAAAAAGTGGTCAAAAACTAAAGAATTCTCCATGAAGAGTTTTTCGACATAATATATATTGGATCCCAAAAACTTTATGACTGTAATGACTTTTTCTTGCAGAAGAATCCTGAGGACTTATTTCAATAAAACAAGTATTTCTTAATAAAAAAAAAAAACACATTCCTACAGAAAACTATTAGATTTTCATAACTTTTCTCCGAGAGATTTTGGCGACTTTTCGTGTAGAAAACTGTTAGATTTTAACGAGTTTTTCCTAAATAAAAGCCCTCAGATTTCAAAAGCTTTTTCTAAAGAAAAATCTAATAATTTTTTCCTAAAAAAACCGTCTTAATTATAAGGACGTTTTCCTATAGAAACCCCTCTGATTGTTGGAAATTTTCCTCTGGAAATTTCTTCTGATTCCGAGGACTTTCTCCTACGGTAAACACCTCTGATTCTGAGGCCTTTTTCGTATAGAAAAATCCCCCAATTATAAGCACTTTTTCAATTAAAAAAACCCTTGAGGACTGCCTATAGAGAATCCATCGGTTTTTTTCCTATAGAAAACCCTCCGATTCCGAGGACCTCTTCAAACAGAGAAAACCCTTAGTTTCTAAGGACATTTTCCTGTAATTAATCAATTAAAATGTCGAAAAAACAATTTTTATTTATAAATAATATTTTTTTAATTTAATTTTAATTTAAAAAATTGATAAAAAAAAATCGTTTTTTATGCACCTGTGGAAATTGTAAATTGCGGTGCACCTTGCACTTGTTTGTTGAGTACTTTTATTCAAGAGAATAAGACACAATATCTCGCAATGAAAAAGTGGTGTTTTCATGCAAGTTAACTTTTATGTCAAATAATAGCTCAGCGGTAGAGAGCTAGATTAGCAATCTTGAGGTCGCAAGTTCGATAGCCGGTGGCGGCAATAAAAAACTCTTTCAAAATAAACAAAAAGATAGACGGTGGAGATTGGAAGCTAAAACAAAAATCTAAAAATATAATGTTTGTGTGTGTCTGTGTTTGATCACTTCTGAGTAAAGACAATAACAGAAAGCTGAATAGGAAAGAAAACAACGAATTAGTTACATTGCATTCAAGGCCTTACTTGGGTGAGATGGCTAAGCTGTCATCGCACTAATTACGTTTGTAATGTGAGGACATATTTTCGAATCCCACAGCCGACGGGTTGTTGAAAAAAATTATCATACATATAGAGACAAACTGACAATAAACATAAAAGCAATTAAAAATTTAATGGAAAATCACTGATGAAGCTTGTCCATACAAAAAAGGCAGAAACTAGATCTAGTCTGATTTAAAAATTAATGTTTATAATTTTTAAAGAAAAATGTTTATTCTTCTTCTTAACCTCAAACCTACTAAATATAATTTTTTCTTTTGCGAAATTTTTTTTCTTAAACTTTCATTGATAAAAATGAGTTTCCTTTGCACTAGTTAAAAAAAGTACCAAAAAAATGTAGAAGTGGGAGCACCTCTCTCCTATGAAAACTAAATGTTAAAATCGTTGGTGTTTCTGTTAAATCCAACCCTAATTCTGGCTTTTTAATATAATATATATTTGACCACTAGGATGTCCGGAATATATTTGTATCCAATCTCTCCTAACCTTCCCATTATTAAATCATTTCACATCACATAATTTAATGAAAGCTTTCAAAAAAATAAATCAATTAATAACATTAATTGACCTACTTGCTTCAATAACCTTTACTACTACCACCACCACTACTACTGTATAATGATGATGGTTCTGTAGTATGACTGTTGTTATTAATTTCATACTGTCAATAAATAACCGGTAATTGTTTCAATACATGTCTACAATACGCCCATTTAACTAGAGTTTAACTGTATGTAGAGATATGAGAACATGCATAAATGTAAATTGGTACATCTTTTGTAAATTGCAATGTTAAAAATTTTAATATGTGGAATGAATTGTTTCAATATATGTGCCAATTATTTTGAAAGTGGTATGAGTCCATTTTCAAAAAAAAAAAAATAATAAGTTAATGAAAACGTTCCATAGGAGTAATTGGTTCCTATTCACTGCACAAACATTTTTGTTAAAACTTTTAAGGTTACTGAAATTTTAACGAAACTCTTCTAAGTTATATTGAATAACACTGAAATGTATTGTTTGGGCCCTATAAAATTTGGTATGCTGAATTCATATCTTATATTTGAATTTTCCAGCATGTAGCGGTTTCGGGAAATTTTAAATTTCGTTACTTCTTATTATCGACACTACTCTGTTGTATAGGATATATTGAGTATATGCTGATACCAAAACTAATGGGCGTAACTCACCTCATAGTAAACCGATTGACTCATAATCATTATAGAAATAGTTCTCAGAATCTCAGGATTTTCTTACACCACAAAACGCTCAGAAATGGATGGTTTTTCTCTAGGAATCTCAGGGGTTTTCTAAAGGAAAAAGTCCTCCCAATCTAAGAGTGTTATATAGGAAAAATTCCCAAAAACCTGAGGGATTTTCTGTGGTAAAAAGTCCTCAGAATCGGAAGGGTTTTAAAGCAAAAGTCGTTAGAATCCGAGCCTTTGCTCTGAAAAAGTTGTCAGAATCTAAGAGGCTTTTATTTTGGAATACGTCCTTAAAATCTTACAGTTTTTCTATAGGAAAAAGTCCTCTTAATCTGTGGTATAAAAGTTCTAGAAATCTGGCAGTTTTCTGTACGAATGTATTCAGAATCTTAGAGATTTTCTATAGGATAAAATCCACACAATCTAAGAGTTGTTTTAGAGGAGAAAGTCATCACAATCTAGGGCCTTGCCTTTATAAAAAATTCCTAGAATATCAAAGTTTTCCTGTGGAAAATCTCGTCAAAATCTGTAGTATATTCTGATAATTACCCAGCAAAAAAACAGAACTAATTTAACAAAAACACTAATAATTTTAATATTGAAATGCCATAATAGAGGCTATCTCCCCCTTCTACATTTTTTTTGTACTTTTCTTTATATAATTTTAAAGCTTTTTTATTGCCGCCACCGAATATCGAACTTGCGACCTCAAAATTGCGAGTATGTTGTATACTAGTATACGAGTATTTTCATTACTTATTACAACTTAGTAAATTTACAAAATTAAAATTTGTAAAATTTAAATTTATTATTAATTATCCTCAGATGAGTTATATACAGGGTGGCGCAAAAATAACCTTCCGATGTTTTTTGGCTGTAATTTAAAAAAAAAATGAAAAACTTTGATTCTTCTTGTGGATTATTTTTATTTGGTCTTTTAATTTTTTTTACATCAAGTCGAGAATATGATGTCATGTAAATGGCCGCCGCCACAGTTGATTGTCATTTGAGCCCATTTTTTCATTCATCACCAATCATGAGTGATGAGGCCCATTTCCATCTTAGCGGGTACGTAAATAAGCAAAATTTACGCTTCTGGGGCACTGAAAACCCGCGTGTAACCCATGAAGAGCCATTACACCCGCTCAAAGTCACTGTATGGTGTGCTGTTTTCGCTGGAAGAGTCATCGGACCTTTTTTCTTCGAAAATGCCATAAAAAGGGCTCAAATGACAATCAACTGTGGCGGCGGCTATTCAAATGACATCATATTCTCGACTTGATGTAAAAAAAATTAAAAGACCAAATAAAAATAATCCACAAGAAGAATCAAAGTTTTTAATTTTTTTTTTAAATTACAGCCAAAAAACATCGGAAGGTTATTTTTGCGCCACCCTGTATAAAAATAGTGTACAAAAGTTTGCCATTTACAGCTGTATATCTCATTTTAAAAACAACTGGACTTATACCACTTTCAAAATAAACAGTTCATATGTATGGGTAAATTTTTCCTATCAAACATTAATTTAAATTTATCAGTACATAATATTGACGATGATTTTTAATCAATTGACAATCAATCATTTTTAATTAAAAAAATCAAAAAAAAAAAAAAATCATTAAGAAGCAAACAACAGCAAGCAACTACAACAACTCCAACAAATCTTAAAACAACAAAAATTGCAATCGTCACTGCTTCTTAACAACAACAAGAAAACAATATCATCATCTTTTAGGTTAAGTATACGTATACAAACAATACCGGTATTTGCTTTTATTTTCAAATATAAAATATAGAAAAAAACTGAAAAACTTCATGTAATAACAACCATCTTAAAAATCAAGCAGCCAACAAACAACCAACCCATCCAATCCGAATCCAAACAACTAAACTAAACATTCAACTGAAACAGGTTTTTCAGGTTCAATTTTTCCAGCACTTAAATTCTGTTTGCCAAATAACAAACATTAAGGAGTAGTAGTACGATAGAGTATAAACCCAGTAGAAAATGGTCGAACTAGTTCTAAAAATTACTAGCTTTTTGACTAGTTCTAGAAACTAGTTCTCAAAATAATCATTTTGAACTAGTTGTGTACTAGTTAAACCCCATCTATGTGGGACCTGTTTAAGAAATTACATAAATTAAAATGCGAGATTTGAAATTCTTATTTTATTTACATTTGTTTTTAATAAAAAAAAATCAGAGTTTGGAAATAAACACTTTAATTTGTAATTGTGAATTGAATTTAGGTGCAAATCAACTGGTGCAGTACTGGTGCCAAAAAGTCACTCCAGAACTAGTTCGATAAATTTCTCATAAGTACCAATAAAGCTTTCTGTTTTTGTCCCTAAAAAAATAATTTTGAACCATTTGTGTCCTTACTGTTTTTATTGAAAGTGTGCAGAGACTTTCAAAAGATTGAACTTAAATAAGAGTTTTGAAATTCTAGTTTTGTTTACATTTGTTTTTAGTAATATAGTCTGAGTTTTCAAATAAACACTAACATTTTTTATTGCGATTAGAAATCGTTAACATAAAATATTTTAAATTCCGTTAGGTAAATGGACCTAATTATCTCAGTAAGAGGAAACTATAGGTCTAATCTACGTTTCAGCAAAGAAAAATCTTTGGTTTTTATCTATATAATTCAGGTCTTAACCAACTAGTGCAGTACTATTTCCAAAAAGTCACTTCAGAACTGGTTCCGCGAGTGTTACATTAGCACCAGTTTTGCTCCCTTTTTTCGTCCTTAAATTGTAATTTTTAAACTAGTTCTACAACTAGTACCAAAATGTGAGTTTGGCGACAATTGCCCCCAATCCTATGACATCTCCATGTTAAATTCTACAGTTGTTTGTATGGAGAGGCGGTAGAACTCGTACTAGTTGCCTGGTTCAAATAAACTAGTACATAACTGGTTCTGAACTAGTATTTTTTGCTACTGGGAATATACCAACTCTAATGTTAAGTTGTTTCACTAACACTACAACAACATTTGCTTTATGGTACAATTCTACATTTTCCATCATCATTGGAATCATTGTCATTATTGTGATCATGATTGTAATGTGTCGTCAATCAATTTGTTGGCAATACGTAGTACAAAAAAATATCTAGACAATGACAAACATATTTGTTGCTTTTTTTGGTGTACTCGTACTGGTATTCGTACAATGTATATTTTTATAGTTGTGAAGGAGTTTCAGAGAACATAAAATAATTTGGATTTTATAAGCCTTTTTTGGAATATTTTTAAATTACTTCCTATAAGGAAACTATCCCAAAGGAGAACTTCAATTATGCTGAGATATTGATATACGCTGAAAAACCGTTCTGCTGGTAATTTATATATACAGTGTTGATCAATATAATAGGTACATTCAAATTTTTTCTAATTTTATTCTCGTTGCTTTATTTTTAAAGATCAAAATAGTGGATAAATTCACCCTAAAATGCGAGGACATTGTTCAGAAAATGGTGCAGAATTTGAACATGACGTCTGTTTTTTTTATTTTGTCACTTGTTTTAAGTAGACGTGACTTTTAATGAAAAATAAGCTATATCGACCTTCTGTTCTGTAAAAACTGTATAATTTTGGAATTCCTATAATATTTCCTTAAGTCTTGCGTTATTTTTTTCTACAAATCGTCGCCAGACTTAAAATGACAGTGCCTTAAACTTGACTAAATTTGTCTTTGTTTTTAGCGATTTTAAAATAAAGTTAACAACACTGAAATTTAAACACGGAATGATTTATACTACAATGTAAAAAAAGCTTTAAAGTTTCAGTGTTGTTAACTCTATTTTAAAATCGGTAAAAACAAAGAAAAATCTGGTCATGTTTAAGGCGCTGTCATTTTAAGTCTGGAGACCATTTGTGGATAAAGATAATGTAAAATTTAAGAAAATTTTATAGAATTTCCAAATATATACAGTTTGTATAGAGCCGATCAGTGCTCGCTAAATTTCACTATGTAATTTGATAGAATGTCGATATCGCTGATTTTTCATTAAAAGCCACGCATACTTAAAGCAAGTTGCAAAATAAAAAAAAACAGACATTACGTTAAAATTCTGCACCATTTTCTGAACAATCTCCTCGCATTTTGGGGTGAATTTATCCACTATTTTGATCTTTTAAAATAAAGGCAACGAGAATAAAATTAGAAAAAAAATTTAATGTGCCTATTATATTGCACAGCACTGTATGTATAATAGGGTGGGTCGATTTAGCAATCGATGTTGTGCCATCGATTTTTCGATAGCTTTTGGCATGAGGAAAAAAAGTTCCACTACGACAAATCAAAAAAATCATTTTCGAGGCGCCCAAATTTACATTTTTTGACTTTTTCGCAACTTTTATTTTTAAGGTTTTTTTAGTAGGTAATAAAAAAAATCTTTTTTAAATATTACCTATCCAAGGTGAAATTGTACGCTAAAAACGATGGATATAGTAGTTTTTCCAAAAAAAATGTTTTTCTTGAGGTTTTGGACAAGTTTTTGTCGAAAAATCGATCATATTTACGCGTTAATTTTTAAGGTTTTTTAAATTTGGTTTGTTAAAAAAAAAATTCACCGATTTCAAATTTTTTTAATATATCCTATCCAAGGTAAAATTGTACGCTTAAAACGATGGCGATATCATTTTTTCGAAAAAATGTTTTTTTGGGTTTTTAGACGAATTTGGGCGCCTCGAAAATGATTTTTTTGATATATTGTAGTGGAACTTTTTTTTCCTCATGCCAAAAGCTATCGAAAAACGGATGGCACAACATCGACAAATTTTTGTCCTTACAAATCGGCCCACCCTAATATACCCAGCAAAAATTGGAAGTCATGACCACTTCTTTCACTGCTTCAAAAGTATCCGTTAGTGTATTTTTGCTGCTTTTTTATTATTAATTCTTAACAATATATAAAAAATCAATTAAATATTGCTTCTAAAGCATAATTGCTGTAAAAGAGATCCTCAAAAATTGATTTTGATACAGTTAATTTCCAAACAGATGATCGAGGGTTCGACACCTGGCGTAACCAATATTTTTAATTTTTTCTTTTTGTATTTTGTTTAATATGTATTTATAATTAATTTGTTTAAATTCAATACTATTTACAGCAGAATATCAAAGAATAGCTCATTGATAGAGAGCTGGACTAGCAAAATTGATAAATAATTTTGTAAAATAAAAAGAATTAAATTTTTTTTGAACAATGTTTTTTAACTTTTAATTGATGAAAAAGAGTTTCTTCTGCACACTCGTTCAAACAGAAATGTAAATGTTAAAGTAGAAAAACTCCTCTGCAATGACAACTCAATGTTAAAATCATTACCCTATAAACAATTTCACTGGAATTCAAGTTGAAATCAAGTTCAATTCCAGCCCTGTTTTCCAGTTGCAAGGCTTGAATACAACTGAATACATTTTATTTCAATAGCATACTCCAGCAAAAGGGAAACAAAAATTCAAGTTTGAAATATTTTTGTTAAATATACAAATGCTAGAATTTGAAATCTACTTCACTTCAAGCAAAATTTAAAGCACTTGAATTTTTAAAACCTATGTGCTTATTGGGTAGTGTTTGGGTTAAAAAAGAAGTACATCTAGATCATTAATTGTAGTGCTTTTTCACCTGCTTTGGCATATATTTTATAACAAGGGTTTTGTCGTCGGCTGAGGTAGTTCAGTCGTTTCCAGGATCTACTTGAGGACCCGAAAACCTTAAGTAACAACACAATCGATTTTCCCTTTTTAATGTTTATAAGATTGTCTTTATTTAATAACTAAATTCAAATACAATGTATTTCACAAATGGCAACACCAATATCCTCCACACGGATTCACTTGGTTCGGCAAACCACTTATCGGCTAGGCATTGGACGGCTATTGCTTCGGCAGGCGGTCGTCCTTCGACTCGGGTAACGGTTTTGGGTTGACCCCCAAACCCAAAATCGGAAACGCGACTCCTCCTAGGTGGGGGAGTCGCGTTTCCTCCAGATCACCTAGGCGGTGGTGATCAAAATTATAACAGACAGCGAAGACTGTGAAATTAGAGCGGACCGCGAAAGCTGTAAAATTAGAACAGACCGCGAAGACTGTAAAATTAGAACAGACCGCGAAGGCTGTGAAATGATTGATGAGACAACCAACCGAAGTTTATCGTCTTTCCAAAACTTTAGCTCGGTACTGGCCAGTATCGTACTATGGTAGTTCGGATTAACCACCCCGTTTGTGTAGCAACTTGAACTACTTATGTGAATTAAAAAATTAACCAAATGAGAATTATATATATGTGGCTAAAAAGCAAAGCACAAAAATATATACAATAATAAACAATAGTGTGTGTTTTAACATACACATAAACTAACTTGTACGCAATACTTAAACAACATACATTCGAACCCATATAAAGAATACAAGCAGTACCCATATCGTACTCACACTGCGTAAAAATAAATATTATCGATAAAGTGTGTTCACACTGAATTAAATTTCAATTATGTAAGTTGACAAATTGGAGTGGTAATTTGCGACATTACATATTTCATTCCACAAACCTAATAATGCTAAAATAAAATATTCCAAATATATCTTTGTTTAGATGGGAAAATATGACTCACATAAAAACATTACAATGTTTGCCTGGAAACATATGTATGAAACATATCGAATTAAAAAAAAGAAAAAAAAAACTTGCGAAAAGCTAAATAAGTCCCAAAAATCAGTGTTTTCTCGAAATCCGCTGAAATAAAATAGTAGTAGTTTTTAATTCCTAATATATTCTTAATAAAACCTGAAAGTCCAATAGTTGTTTTTTTTTTAATTTCTTTAAAAAAATTTTAAATTGTAGATTTGAAAACAGTGTTTAAAAATGCTGACCTTTCTGGCACTAATTTAAAACGAGTTAACAAAACGCAATATAAAAGAATACTTCTTATCTGAGTCTCTAGGAACTTATAGAATAAAAAAATGTTTCTGCAGTATTTTATTTCAACAAATTGTAAAATTTGGACAAGAATTTCTTAAGTAGTTTAAGACATATCAGTTACCGGGGGAAATTGTAGTAACTCGCCTATTTTTTCAACCGATTTAAGGTCTTAATGCTTTATTGCAAAGAGAATTCACTCCAACTCACGATTCCTTAATGTTTTTAATTCAAATGAGATCCGCTGAAATAAAATAGTAGTAGGAACTTATAGAATAAAAAAATGTTTCTGCAGTATTTTATTTCAACAAATTGTAAAATTTGGACAAGAATTTCTTAAGTGGTTTAAGACATATCAGTTACCGGGGGAAATTGTAATAACTCGGCTATTTTTTCAACCGATTTAAGGTCTTAATGCTTTATTGCAAAGAGAATTCACTCCAAATCTCGATTCCTTAATGTTTTTAATTCAATTGAGTTTTAAAATATCAATATTTTTGAGAGAATGCACAAGAATTCATATTTTCCCCCTGTAATCCAAACTTCAGGGCCGATGCGGCTCTCCTTCCTTATATCCAATTTTCCTAATTTTTTGGGGGATGTGTTTTTACACCCAAATATATATTTCCAGGGGGAAACCCGGTCAATAACTCAAAAGTTATTTTCCTCCATACAAACTTGGAGCACCTTAGTGTACATGAAGTGTATGTGTGGAGATCACCAGGCATGGAAAATGAAGTTTTTTTGTTTCGTATAGAAAAATTTTTAATTTACAAAAATTTTTTTTTATTTTAATTTCGTTGAAGAATATAAAATTAAAGTGCTAAACTAAATGAGTTCCAAACTGATAATAAACATAAAAAGCAATGATTTTTCAAAATAAAAGTTCAATCATTTCAACTTTTCCATCTCTGAAAATTACCAAATAATAGGATTATTTTTTGAAAATATGGCAACATGACAATATGCGCCTATGAGATAAAACGCAGAGAAATTAAAATAAGTTTTAATTTGGAGAGAATCCGCAGTGCTTTTGTAATTATCAAATCTCCATATAAAAAAAAAAGAAACGCAGAAAGCCTCAAAGTTGTTCTCTACTCTAAAAAAAAACATACGCAGCCGCAAGGTTGTATCTCTTATCTCATCGTCATAAACTTTTAGATTTAAAATATTTTAATTTCTACAAAAACACACTTCAATTCTAATTACACTGTGAGACAAATGGTAGGGGTCAGTGATCGGGAAGGGTTCAAACTACCGGGGAAAGTTATATCGGTAAAAAAGAAGTTATACGTGTCCCGGCGTTTCGCTGGGTCACCCCTAGGAATCGAGATATATCGATTTGACCTTTGGTGGTCTTTTTTTTTTACATAACTCGAGAACCACTAGTCCGATTTTGCTCAAACAATTTTAAAAAAATTAAAAATTACAATTCCTTTAATCTGTTCATATAACGTTTTTCTATATACTCAACAGTTTTGCCGGTAAAAATAAATGGTTATTGATTTTTATGGTAGCGGTAACAAACATTTATTTTTACCGGCAAAACTGTTGAGTATATAGAAAAACGTTATATGAACAGATTAAAGGAATTGTAATTTTTAATTTTTTTAAAATTGTTTGAGCAAAATCGGACTAGTGGTTCTCGAGTTATGTCAAAAAAAAAGATATATCTCGATTCTTAGGGGTGACCCAGCGAAACGCCGGGACACGTATAACTTGTTTTTGACCGATATAACATTTCCCGTTGGTTTCATCCCAAACCGATTTTGACTGTCGCATAGTGTTACTTGCGCGCACACACATAGCATATTGTTGAACATATCGTGAGCTTATTATTGGTTTGACCTGCTGACCTAATATTTAGCAAATATATTCTGCTGCTATTTTTCGATATTTGCCCTCTTGTATTTCTATGAGTGTAGGATTATGTTTTTGCCTAAAAACTAAATTTATTTGTTTAATTTTATTTCAATTTCTAACTGATTTTCGTTTTTCAATTAACATTTCTACATAATTCTAATTTAAAACTTGTACAGGAAATTGTATTCTATGAACAATAATCAGCTTATAAGTAACTCAATATTATATATTATGGTTACTTAGACAGTAGACACAATTACGAATGGGTGACTAACTGACGACCTGGCACTATCCCAATTTCAATATCATACTATCTCTTTCCATTTCCTAACTAAGATATGTCTGTCTGTCTTCAATATAGGATTTTTAATAAAATTTATGTTGGCAAAGCTTAGGCACCTTAAAATTAGGTCATCTATGACTTAAATTGGTTAAGAGGCTTAAAACTGACAGACGGAGCAAGACATACACAACGCAAACCCATAATGATATATGATTAAATTATGAACAAGATTATTGTGGAAACTGAACAAGGTGATAACTTTTTGTAGCAAAAAAAAAAACAAAAAATATGTAGTTATATTAAATAAAGTTAACATGAAACATTAATTCAATTTTATGGAAATATTTCTTTCACTTTTTTTCTGCTCTTCAACATACAGCCAGTAGTTGAATGAATATAAGACATATTAGGCTTTACATTCGATAATTTGTCTTTATTTCTTGACAATAATATATTACACATAAATACCAAATGTGTAATGATGTGTGTATAACTTTTCAACATATTATGTATAATTTTACAACATGGTGGTTAGAAGATTTTCTTTGAGTAATATTTTTTTTTTTCCTTTATACAGGTAACGGAACACTTCTTCAGCTTCTTCGTTGTCGTCTTTGTCTGGGATTTTTGTTAGAAGATTCTTGGTATAATTAATATGTTCATGTTAAGATGTCTACTATATTGTACTCGTTATGGTGTACAAGAGTTTTGGATGCTTTTACTTAAACATTTGTAAAAGACATGTAACATGTGGGTTTTTTTTCTACAGTTTTTCTTTTTTGTACTTTTGTTGTATTAGCTTAAAGTGTAAGAAATATTTACAAGCAGCTGTTTTATAGAATTATTTAATTTGTCGATTATAATTGTTAATTTAAATATTCTTAAATAGACGGCTTTAATAAATAACTATATGTTAATTGAAGCTGTGCTATAATGCCACACGTTGAGCGCCATTATCTTAATAGCTAAAAAATCCGTAGGATGACGCATAGATGGCGCCACTAATGAAAAATTCATATAATTTTATGGAACTACCAAGCTTCAGATGATAAATGTCAAAATTTAATAGCAATTCATTCATTAGTGCAGCTGTTTTACTTTTCGATTTTGAAAACAATGAATTCAAAGCAATTTCGTGTGCTGATTTATCATTGCTTTTTAATGGGAAAAAACACCGTAAGCCAAAGTTTGACTTGATAAGGCTGAACTTGACGAAGGAAGAGGGAGTCGCGCATTGCCATTTGTGGAGTTCAGTTGCGCTTTGTAGTTTGTATGGTCAGTTGTGTACTAGAGTTTGTTAGTATCGTATTAGCATTGTACAGTGAGTTGCACACTAGCATTTGTATAGTTTCGTGTATTGTATTGTTGTATGTAAAGTAATAAAGTGTTAAATAAATAAGCGTATAAGATCAAAATCAAACAAAAGAGTGTGTGTTATTTTAATTGCAAAGAGCACCAACCCGGTTTAAAGTTAAAACGTAACAATTGGTGTCAGCAGTGGAATTGATTATTTTAATTGCAATAGAACAGGAAATAAAACAACATTTTTGAAATGTAAAAACGTAACAATATTTTAAAAATAAGATTTTTGTTTGAAATTTTGATATTTTCATAAAATAAAATAAATTCATATCAATTCATAAAATAAACTCATATATATTAATATGAAATTAGAATTTGTTTTCTTAATTGTTTCAAAAATTAATTAAATGGACAAAATTTTTTCAAAAAAAATTTTTACAGTAAAGAAAAATTGCAAAAAAATTGTTTCTCCCTACCAGGATTTGAATCCGCAACCCTCTGATTGTTATGCCAGCGACTCCCAAACAAAATATTTACTTTTTATCACTCATCAAAAAGAACTCCCAACTAGCAAATGTTTATTATATGTTAAAAAATCTTCCTAATGAAGTACTTCTTGGTAGTGTAATGAAAGAAGCGATTTATTTATAAGTTTGGGTCATATTCTGGGAAGCGGATCAAATACCGAGAAGGAAATTTCAACTAACGGTGCAATAAATATAGTAAAGTATATAATTACCAGGGAGAAGTTTGAAATGGCACAACAAAAGTTAAAATTGGCACGAAAAAAACAACAGAGTTGGAATAAAAAAATAGCAAAAATTACATATACTATTAAAAAAAAAAAATAAGTTGATTTAAGTGTTTTTGTAAAATTTTGTTAACGAAAAAAAATAAAGGAATTCACAGTTGAACAGTTAAAGCGCAATCAGCGTAAATTAGTACGATTTTTAGGGCTTGAATTTTTCGTTGATATAAAAAAAAATCCAGAATTGAATTTTTTAAGAACATTAAAAAACTTTTTTTTAATATTCCCCATAAATTGTAGACAAAAGTTGGGGTTTCACTGTATTTTATTGCATTTTTTTAATAAAAAGTCAAAAGAGATCCCAAAATGTCTTTTTTTGGCAAGAATCCTTAAAAATGGCGTTTTTACAAAATAATGGGAAAATCGGCAAAAATGGCATTTAATTGCAATTTCCAAAAAAAATTTATTTTTTTATTTTTTAATAACACTATGCGACATTCAAAATCGGGATGGGATGAAACCAACGGGAAATGTTATATCGGTCAAAAACAAGTTATACGTGTCCCGGCGTTTCGCTGGGTCACCCCTAGGAATCGAGATATATCTTTTTTTTGACATAACTCGAGAACCACTAGTCCGATTTTTCTCAAACAATTTTAAAAAAATTAAAAATTACAATTCCTTTAATCTGTTCATATAACGTTTTTCTATATACTCAACAGTTTTGCCGGTAAAAATAAATGTTTGTTACCGCTACCATAAAAATCAATAACCTTTTGTTTATTACTTTTTTTTAATATTTTAGGCAAAAAATATTTTTTTCTTCATACATTTATTTTTACCGGCAAAACTGTGGAGTATATAGAAAAACGTTATATAAACAGATTAAAGGAATTGTAATTTTTAATTTTTTTAAAATTGTTTGAGCAAAATCGGACTAGTGGTTCTCGAGTTATGTCAAAAAAAAGACCACCAAAGGTCAAATCGATATATCTCGATTCCTAGGGGTGACCCTGCGAAACGCCCGGACACGTATAACTTATTTTTTACCGATATAACTTTCCCCGGTAGTTTGAACCCTTTCCGATCACTGACCCCCACCATTTGTCTCACAGTGTAATTACCCAAAAACAAATTGGAAGTCATGTTTTACAAACCACTTACTTCATTGGTTCCAAATTATCTGTTAGTGTATTTTTATTGCTATTTTAGAAGTAATTCGGAACAACTTCAAAAAAATTATTTCTTTCATTGCTTTCAAAGTATACGTTTGTATATTTTGACAGCTTTTTTAGAAGTAATTCTGAACAACATCCAAAAAATCACTTAATCATCGCTTCTAAAGCATAATTGCTCTAAAAGTGATCGTAAAAACTGATTTTGGTATCATAAGCAGATGATCGTGGGTTCGATTCCTGGAGGGTGTTTTTTTTATTATAACTAATTTGTTGAAATTCAATATTTTTTTAATTTTTCCATTTTTAAAAATATCCCAGTATAAAAACGGTAATGACATATCATTATTTTTTGGGCTACCAGTAATGACACCGACTTACTTTCTGGATTATTTTAAAAGATATAATAACTAGTTACTTTTTCCACAAGTTCAAAATAGAAAATAATACATTACCAATAATGACTAATTTTTTATCATTATTTCAAACATAAAGTAATGTTCTAGAATTTTTTGTACATTTTTTTGAAATCTATTTTTAGACTCAATATTTCTTCAACAGTGGTAAGGATATATGTAACCACATATTTTTTTGATTTTTTGTATGTTGGCGAGTAAGCTGACTTGTGTGCAGCAGGTCAATTATGTTTTTATCTATCAAATATAATCAGATGGTAGAGCTACAGACTGGCAATCTGGATCCCAGGTTCGAGTCCCGTACGAGAAAATTGTATTAGAAAAAATTTTTACAATAAAAAAATATTCTTTTTTATAGAACTTATGTTTTTTCAAAATTTATTGTTTGAATCATTATTTTTGTCAAGACTGGTAAGCACATAGGTAACGACATATTTCTTGATTTTTTGTATGCTGGTGTGTAACTCATTATTTTTCGCGATATCGCCATATAAAGGTAATAAGAAATGTAATAATAAAAGTAACTAGTTACCATTACCAGGTATGTAGTTACACAACCTCATATCTGGTAATGATTTTCTACCCTGGGATATAAAATAAAAATGATAAAAAATTGCTTTTTAGGCGTTTATGAAAATATTACTAAAAATAATACTGAATTGCAGTGCACCTTTTGCACTTGTTTAAGGAGTACTTTTTTGGAAGAGAATAAAGCACAGTCAACTTTCATATCAAATAATAGCTCAGCGGTAGAGAACTAGACTAGTAATCATGAGGTCGCAAGTTCGAATGCCGATGGCGGCAATAAAAAACTTTTGTAAAATAAAAATTCTTGTAGTTTATTTAACCTTCTTTTTCTATTTTTAAATTCAAAATTTTCTTGAGCTTAAGGTTTATTTTTTATATACAAAAAGTTTTTTATTTTCAATATTTCGCTACTCCATTGTGTAGCATCTTCAGGAAATAACAATTAAATTTAATTGTTATTTAAGAAACTTTTTGTATATAAAAAACCAACCTTAAGCTCAATAAAATTTGTGAAGTTAAAAGTAAAATAAAAATAGTATATAATTTTTTTGCGAAGAATTTTTTTAAATTTTTAATTGGTGAAAAAGAGCTTCCTTTGAACTCCTTCAAAAAGTACTGAAAAAATGTAAAAGTCGGAGTACGACTCTCCTATGACCACTCAATGATAAAATCATTAGTGTTTATGTTAAAAAAGAAGTACATTTAGATTCTAGTGCTTTTTCTCCTGCTTCGGCATCTCTTTTTTTCTCTAATACAGTTTATTTCCAAACAGATGATCGCGGTCGAACCCGCAGTACCAATATTTTTAATTTTTAAGAAGAAAAATTTTATTATTTTTTTATATTTATAATTAATTTGTCTCAAGTCAATATAACAAAATGTAAATAATTGAAAATTGCTTTCTGCACTTTTGAAAATATTATTGCCCCGTTTGCTCTTGTTTAATAAGTACTCTCATTGTCTATTCTTACTTGTGAGTCGTTGTGACTGCCATAAGTCTATTTTTAAGACCGATAATCACAACTTTCCATACAAAATAACAATAAAATTAAAAAAATTTAATTTTTATTTGTCAATGTTATGATTGTATCGATATCAGGTCTAAATTTTTTGAAGTTTTCAAACAAAAATTTTAATAAATTTAGATGCCTATACCTGTGACTCATTGTGAACGTCTTAAGACTATTTTTTAAGACTGAGAGTCATAACTTTCCATACAAAACAACATTTAAATTCAAAAAATTCAAATTTTATTTATCAATGTTATGATTGTATCGATACCAGGTCTTAATTTTTTTGAAGTTTTCAAACGAAAATTTTACTAAATATAATTTATTATGACTTTGCAACTACAAATACGTGGGGAATACAGTCATAACTAAGAGTCACAGACTTTTCTTAGGAATAGGTATGTTATTTTATTGTGACTTTGCAACAAAAAAAAAAACAAGGGGAGTCACAACTAAGAGTCACAAACTTTTCGTAGGAATGCACATGAATATCTCGAATTAACAAAATGGTGTTCTTATACCAGCCACCATTAATATCAAAGAATTTGATGGAACTTTTCGGAAAATTTTGTGAAAAATTTCATTTAATTTATTAAAAGTTTCATACACTTAATGAAAAAGTTTAGTTAAAATTGGATTTATAATATATATGAAGCTTTTTCATCAAATTTAAAAAACTTTTAGTTTATTTCGTGAAGAAAACTTCATTAGTTTACGGAAGAATTTCATTATTCAACAAAATTCCACGCTGAGTATGGATACACTAACTTTGGGTGCCTCTGACAACCTCCACAATAGAGAGACGATTTGGATTTCGACTGGTAATAGTTTTTTAAGGTCTTGCAGACTATAGAACAATTCCAGTTGTATTAACTCCTTTAAGGTTCTGTTAAATAAGTTGCACCAGTTATATATAGACTTTTACATATGAGTAAATATTTCTTATGTTAAAATTGTGAAACCAATAACTTATTCTACATCTTCCTCTACTTCTAATTCTTGTGCAAAAACAAAAAACATTTCTTACAAGTTTATATATTATTGCAAGTTGTATATGAAGTGAAATGAACCCCAACTTGAACTAATTTATTTCAATCATGTGAAAAATCGTTACAAAAACCAACACGCGTCATTTTTTATACCTCAAACACACACACAGTGCAAAAATTTTGAATTGCTTCTACCTGATAAATGCCATTAGTTAAGCTTTAAGTCTTTTCTTTTTTTTATATAAAATAAAATCATCATTATCATCATCCTCGTGGTCGTCGTCATCGTACTCTTTAATATTCCTCATATACGTTGGATGTTTAGAACAAATGTTCCATTCAACTAAACCTAATGAAAGTTGGCGTGCGAAAAAATGTTAAAAACGCGTTCAATATAAATATTTCTTTTTCTGTAGCACTCAGAATAGTTTTGCAGTAGTTATAACAGTTATAAGTGGACATTTCTAGCCTATGAAATTCTAGAAGATTTTCAGAAAATTTATGAAACTTTTCTTCTTACTATGAATGAAAATTCTAAAAACAGCAACTAAAAGTTTCATAATTTTGATTAAATTAGTTTTAAATAACTAAAATAAAAATATTTGCTATAGTCATATATAATGTGATTAAGTTATATCTGTATAAGCACACAATTTCATCCAGAAAATTAGCCCATATAATCCTATCGGACCCAGAAAGAAAAAAAATGCAAAATCAGTAGAAAAATCACTACAATTAACGAAACAACTAATGATACTTTTGAACAAGTGTAAGGGAAACTCTTTCATCAATTGAAAATAAAAAAAAAAAATAAAAAAAATTAATATTTTGATATTTCTAAATAATTTTTAATTGTCGCTACCGGGCATCGAACTTACGACCTCATGATTGCTAGTCTAACCCTCTGCCGCTAAGCGATATGATATGAATGTTGACTAGAATAAAAACATCTCTTTGTCATTGCGTGATACTGTGTAATAGCCCGGTTATGTTATTTTACTTCGATGGAATTAAATCCTATAGGAACACTAGTGTGCTCCAAGCTTTTATGGAGGAAAATAAATTTTGAGTTTTTGACTGGGCTGCCTCCTGGAAATATTTATTTGAGTGTAAAACTACGTCCCCCAAAAAATTATGAAAATTGGATATAAGGAAGGCGAACCGCATCGGCCATGAAATTTGCACTAATTTAAAATGAGTTAGCAAAACGCAATATAAAAAAATACTTCTCATCTCAATTTCTTGGAACTTATCGAATAAAAAAATGTTTCTGTAATAGATTATTTCAATAAATTTTAAAATTGTAAACCGAATTTCTTGATGAAGTGGTCTGCGACACATCAGAAGTTATTTGTTTATTACAAAGAAAATTCACTCCAAATCACGATTCTTTAATGTTTTTAATTCCAGTTAGTTTTAAAATATCAAATTTTTTTCGTTAAAATACACTAAAGGTCAATTTTCCCCTTGCAATCTGTTTTCCAAACTTCAGCGCGGATGCTGCACGCCTTCCCGATATCCGATTATCCTCATTATTTTAGGGACGTAGTTTTACAAAAAATAAATACTTCAAGGGGGTAGCCCGGTCAATAACTGAAACGTTTGTTTTTGGAGAACCCTAGTCCTCAGTCGACCGTACCACAAAAAAAAAGTTCGCCGTACACCGTCGAATCTAAATTAGTTTTGCAAGGAAGTTCCAGAAAAAAAATTTTGCCGAACGTGGGGTCGCTTTTTACATTTTTCGTTAAATCTTTGGCATTTACAGTCGGATCTTAAAGTATGATTCATCGATGTTTTTGTTTCGAGGGGACCTATGTTGTAATCTAAGGGCCATTGACCTTAAATATCCCGTTCTAGTATTTCCTACCACCCAAATGTCAAAAAATTAAAGTTTACAAAAAAACATTAAACTTTTGCTAAGGAAGTTTCTCGATAATTCCAGCAGAAATTTTATTTTTTTTTGTTGCCGCACGTAGGGGTCACCTTGTTAATTTTTCCTTTATAGCAAAACATTGGTATCCTCGAGGCAAAAAAATCGATATAACACACTTTAGGAGCCGACATTAAGTGACGAATTTTTAATTAAAAAAGGCGACCCCTACGCTCGGCAAAAAAAACATAATAAAAAATTTTGCCTTGCAAAATTACTTTATATTCGAAGGTGTACCGTGAATTTTTATTTTTTTTTTTTCCTGTAAGTTGGTGCAGTCTAGTGTACAGTTATATTAGTATTAGGTACACAAAAGAAAAATCGAAAAATAACCGCAATCTCGATTTTTTAAATTTTGCAAAGCCGAAACCGGTTCGGTTTTTAGCTAATTCTAATTGTGTCAGATGGATGATGATGCAAGTTTTAAACTGGTATAATTGTATCAGATCAATATTTGGTGGAGTTTGCTAAAAACCGAAGAATTTGAAAACCGCGGTTTCGGTTTTTCGAAATTATAAAAATCGCGGTTTCGGTTATTTTTCGGTTTTCCTGTGATAGTAATAGAATCGTTTTATAATAATTAAGTATGTATAAAAATTAAATAATTTAACACGCTTAAGGTATTTAATAAAATTCGAAAGAATTACTCACTCGAATAAATGCAATAATTCCACTTCGTGACCTTTCCGGGAAAAAAGAACGCGGAAAACCGTTATAAATTAAAATTTTTTATTCTTTTTTCGGCAACTTAAGCTGTATTTTAAAGAGTTTAAATTTAAATGTTAGCAATTTGTTCAAAACGATATAAAGTTACAATTTTATAAATTTCGAGTTTTTGAAAAATACGCGGTGAAAATCTGAACTGACTATAAACTCAATATCTCTTAAACCACATGACTATTTGCTGCAATTCTTTTCTATGCTATCCGTAATTAAAAAACAAAAAACTATTTAAAGTAATATTTAATGGAGAAAATGTTCATTACAATTTAATACAAAATTTTGTAAAATATGAGCTGAGCTCATTTCGAAATTAATGATTCAATAATATGCAATTTAATTATTTATTTTAATTGGTTAAAGTATTTATTAAAAACCGACTTATTTTTGCCGGTTTTCGGTTTCGGTTTTGAGGCTTGAAAAACCGCGGTTTCGGTTTCGATTAAAACCGAACAGCAAACTCTAATATTTGGATACAATTGTAACTGCTTCATATATAATTCCATCAATTTAGATCTAAGTTATTACCAAAATCTTAAGAAAAATGCATTAATTTAATTAATATTGTCGCTGAATACCAACCAAATTTCATTGATTTTATGTAAAAATTCATTAATATTATGAAGATGATTCTTTCAGTGTGCGAAACTTTTAATTAATAAGATCATACTCTCCATGTAGTAAATGATGCAACCGCAATAAACAACTTAAAATCAGTTAAAAACGGGACCACGCTGTCCTTTTTAACTGACCAAATTATAATTTTTAATAAAATGTGGAAATATTTTATTTGTTCATAATTTTTGGCAATCAATTTGTTAGTTGTTTTTAACTGCATTTCTTAGTTAATTTTTTTTCTTTATTTTTTCATTAGTTTTGTAAGAAATTTCATTGTTTAAATTTCCTCTAGCAATTGCAGTTATTTTTCCTGTGGTTTTCTCTTTTTTTTAGCTACACAATTTTGTGAGTGTTCTTACTCTTTCTACTCCTTTTTAGCGTTTGTTTTAATGTTTAAACATGATTTTTAATAATAATGATTAATAATTAAATGTTGAAAAATATGCGGATCATCATTTAAAGTTTTTTGTTTTGTTGTTGTTGTTGTTATATTTGCAATTTTTATTGTTTTGGTTTGAGGGGAGAAAATGGTTTATTTCTGTGAAATATGAATTGGTGTGTCTTAGAAATTTATCAGATTATTTCCTGTTGTTGATTCTTAAAGTGTTTTGAAGTCTTGAAGAGACGAAAAATAGGTATGGAGAGAAATTAAAGCAAGTGTTGAAAGTAAAGTGAATGATTTTGATAGCCTACACTATTATAGTTGGTCTTATTGATTATTGTTATTTTGCAAAATAGTGGACCTAAAAGCACATTTTAAAATCGCCTATATGGATCAAGTTACACAAAATAATAATTTTTATCAAGTGGAAAAAAGATTTTTTGATCTATTTGAAGAGATATTTTTCCCGAAAATTATGAAAAGTGTTATTCTGTGAATTTTTTAGTGGGTCGGTTTTGGCAAAAGTGTAAAAATTAACCCTATATGCATCATGTTACATAAAATAATTATTTTTATCAAGTTTTTAATTTCACAATTTTCTTGAGCGTAAGGTTTGTTTTTTATATATAAAAAAGTTTTTTATTTTCGATATTAACTACTCCATTGTTAATTTCTTATTTCCTGAAGATGCTACACAATGGAATAGCGAAATATCGAAAATAAAAAACTTTTGTATATATAAAAAACAAACCTTACGCTCAACAAAATAGTGAAATTAAAAATATTAAAAGAAGGTTAAATAAACGACAAGAATTTATTTTTATCTAGTGAAATTTTTTTTATCGCATATCCCAATTTAATAAAAATCTGATAAATGGTATTCTGTAAATTTCTTAGTGGTTCTTTTTTTGTGAAAAGTGAGAAAATTAACCCTATATGGATCAAGTTACTCAAAATAATAATTTTTATCAAGTGGAAAAATTTTTTTGTTATTCATTTAAAGTGATATTTTTCCGAAAATTATTAAAGGTGTTATTCTGTAAATTTCCTAGTGGGGCGTTTTTGGCCAAAAGTATAAAAGTTAACCCTATATGGATCATGATACATAAAATAATTATTTTTATCAGCTTCAGATTTTTTTATCAATTTAATGGCTTACAATCTCGTAGTCGTAATTAATATTAAGTTTCATGGGTCTTTTCTGACCCCAGGCCACTAAGGGTTACCGATTTTTTTTTTTAAAATGTAAAGATAATTATAGTCTATAATTAAAGTTTAGTGATATTTTTCCAAAAACTATGTAAATGTAAAATGTCCTCGAAAGCAGTCGCTCCAAACACAAACTCGAATTATCATTTTTCCAATTTAATTATTTTTTTCTTTAATATGAACTATTAGCCGTTTTTTCTAATCACTTGGATTTAATAAATCCAAAAAGTATTTCTAAAAGTGTTCAACAGATGGGGTTAGATTTTTCCTATTTTAAAAAATTTTCTGTCCGACACTTCTTTCACCCTAATTTTTAATACCGAATTCGATGATGGAGGATTCTACTTTAACTTTTAATTTATAATTATATTTTACATAAAACAGCGATAAACAGTCTGCCTTTTCAGTTTTATCACTTCAATTTATATTTTTACACAATTGAAAAATTCCATTGCAATATTTAATATTCACTAATTGGATTTAATTAAATTACTTAGTGTAGAGTGAAAAATTGCCATTTCTATTTGAGCTATTTCTCCATGTCCAAGATGAAAAATATGTATTTGGTGAGGTGTAGTTTTTTTTTCTAAACAAATTTCATAAAAAAAAATTTAAGAAAAACCTTTTATTTGTTAGTTTTTCAATTTTTTTTTGTTTCTCTTTTAATTTTTATTCGTATTTTTTTCTGACATTAAATTAATAGGCTGTTTCATATATTTGTGCTTTTATTGTGGATTTATTAAATCCAGCTTTTTTTTTGGATTTAATAAATCCATTTTTTATATGAAAAATTCTAAATCCAGGTGATTAAAAACACGCTAATTATGTGGTAAAACTAGTATTCGATATCTCCAAATTAGGCATTTTAAAAAATCTTTAAAATTAATTTTAAAAAAAACACGTTTTTGCATTTTTATCAAATTCGTGGGTCATTTTGGGGTCCAGGCTAAAGTGTGTTAATGATATCCGATGAAGTCAAAATTCTATGTCTGAATCATTTTGACTATATTAAATGAATAAATGAAACAAAATATTAAATTTTTTAAAATTTCTAATTTTGGGAATTTTTAATAATAATAATACACTTTTTTCCAAAATGCGCCATTTTGGGCCGCAACTCGGCACGGGTTAACGTTTTCCAAAAAAAAATCGATTTTGTTAATTTGGGACCATTTGTAAAAAAAAACTGGGGGTATGCGTGTCGAAAATCGACCAAACACTTTATAAGGGACACCCTAATGAACATATATGATCATACATGGTCTTGTATACGATCACACATAGACATACTTTGGGAGTTTTTATGTACTTACTTATTTGGCATAGGAATTATGCACGTCCGAAAATAGTGTTGCATAATGCTGTTTAATCGAATCAGTGAAATCTTTCCTGAATTTAGTGCAATTTTTCATTAAAAATGGAATTTTTCATAAAACTAATCAACATTTTAATTTTATAAAAACATTTATTTAATTTCATGCATTTAATAAAAATCAATTTCATAATAATTATGAAATTTTTCATTATCGTACAGAATTTTTATACCTATTTTTTTTAAGAAAAAATTAAAGTAATGTAATGAAAATGCCATTTTCTGAAATTGAGGAATCATTGTCCCTACTTTCGAATGGAGGGTATCATTCATTCGACTATAATCATCAATAATAATTTTCTTTCGTTGTTATAACACAATTTTATACAGCATTTTGTTATTGTCTTTTAAATTACAATAATTTGATTAACAGCAAACTTGCTTTAAAGAAAAATCTTAAATATGTGGTGTTTCTAGCAAAATATGTTAGCGTTTAATTAAAGCAATGAAAAATTGCTTTATTTAAAAACTCAAAACATAAATTAAAGTCAAAAATCTAATTATAGCAATAGTTTATTTAATATGGAACAATAATAATACTCGATTTTAAAATCAAGATTCGTTCTAGAAATATAAATTATCGTATATAGTAAGAAGTTTCATTCATCATACATAAATCATGATAGGAAAACCGGGATAATGGTATCTTTATAATTTAGAGGCATCTATAGGTATACAGACTTTTTACTGTGTTTGGCAATAATATTGATATTGTTTTAGTCCACGTTTGGGCGCCATTATAGGGTTATAGCAATTACGGAGATCCAAAAAATCGTAACCCTTTTGGAATCGGCTAAAAGTCAGGATTCAATTAAAAAAAAATATATTGTTTGCTGAAAAAACTTTCAAATCTGAAAATTATTTAATAGGATCAAGTTTTTTTATAAGCAACTTTTTTTAAAAAGGTTAGTTTGACATAGGGAGAATGCCTATGTTATTGCAAGAAGTTGTCAAAATGTTTAGAAAGTGGCAAAAGATGTATAAAATCCAAACCGACACAAATATAGGAGGGAAAATTGTAGAATTCTGAAAGTAGTTAGATGTCAACGCGCTTTTACATCTTTGTCTTTTAACTAAGCAACTAAAATAAAGTATAAAAGTATAAAATAAAGTCATAGGAATATCAAATTAAATATTTATAAATTAAAAAAAAAATGCATATTAATTACAATATTAATTGCATTTGGTCTATATGACGCCTTTGGAAAAACAACACTTTACTAGAAAAACAAAAATGCCCTGCTGGCCCGTCCGATATACACAAATTACCTGCACTTGTACGTAAAAACCATACGTCAGTGTGGCAACATTTGCGAAAAAGGTGACAAGGAGGAGATAAGAAGATAAACAAAAAAATCTAAACTAGAATGTTTGTATGTCTGTTTGATCACTTTTGAGAGTAAAAGCAATAACAGAAAGCTGAATAGGAAAGAAAAACTATGAATTAGCTACACTATGAGCAAGGCCTTACGTGGGTGAGATGGCTAAGCTTTCGAAATCTAGTATGGTTACGTTTGTAATGTAGGAGTGCATGGGTTCGATTCCTACAGCCGACAAGTTGTTGAAAAATATGATCATAAAGAGACAATCTGACAATAAAATATAAACAATAATACAATTTAATGGAAAATCACTGATGAAGCCTGTCCATTAAAAAAAAAGGAGAAACTAGATATAGTCTGATTTGTAAATTAATAATGTGTTTGTAACTTTGAAAAAAAATTTTTATTCTTCTTCTTAACCTCAAAACAACTTAATTAAAAATGAATAAAAATGCATATTAATTGCATTTGGTCTATATGACGAATTTGAATAAACAACAATTTACTATTAAAATTTTTAAACTTACAAAAAAAGTTAGTTTTATCAAATTTCTTTTACTAATTGATGTATTTATTTTCTTTTCTTTACAGGTAAGATTGTCTCATTGAAGTCAATATTTTTTCTAAGGTAATAAAAAATAAATAGCTGCAGTTCAGCAAATGATTTTTTTTGAATACAGACATGAAATTGAAAGTATTTAAAATAATTAACAACTTAAAATGCAATATTTATACTGAAAAAATTGTATCTCTGTTACATATTAAAATTTTTTTGCAAAGTGGCGATCTGCAGGCCTTCCTTGAAAATTTTGCATTTTATAAAGTTAAGACTGGATTAGCCAGACGTAAACATAGCGCCCTTTAATATACATATTTAATGAATATTTTGGTCGAATTTTAATTTTAGTCTCTTTCATATGCAACTGAACACATAAAAAAAGGTAAAAGTGAAGAGACATTCTGTTAAGAATATATTTTCCTCTACGTTAACGTCCCCTCCACATTTTATTTGATCTTAGCAAGTATTTCGCAAGGGAATTTTAAAAAATGTTCTGATTAATCTTGTCAAAATTGTGTCAACGGGCGTTGCACAGTGCTTCGATCCCATATAACGATTGTACAAAAATAGAAGGAGTGGAGACAGAGTTTTGAAATTTGGTACACTGGCATAGAACCCCTTAGTTAAGAAAAATTTAAATTTTTGGAAATATCGGGCCAAGGACACGCCGCCAACCTTCCATACGTCCTGAAATTTAAAAATATTATATTAGCTACATAAATGGACGCAAGATACACATAAAACTGGAAACGTTTGTGCCAATTTTTATCAAACTCGAAGCAAGGACTCTTAGTCCTGCCATATATCCTTTATCTTAAGAGCTTCATAAAACCTGCGAAAATTATCCGATTGCCATGAAATTTAGCAAAATCGATTCATTAATTCAAAAAAATGCCTGTCTTAAAAAATGCGTTTTAAACGCTTAAAATGAGTTTTCTAAAACAAAAAAAAATAAATAGGATTAAAATAGGAAACCATGCGAACTTATCTAAAACACTACGAGGAATATTTTCGTGGAACATTTTATCCTTCTAACTCTTCAATTAAAGGGAATTTTTTGGCCCCTTTTTAAAATGGACAAAAACGACCCGAAAGATAAAGAGTTAGAGGGTTAAAATGTTCCGCAAAAATATTTCTCATGAAATTCTACTATAAGTCTTTTAAGACATCAGCATTGAAAATGTAACTTCAGTGCCAGTAATAAGTAAAAACTCAAAATGTGTTTAAGGGTTAATTTCGTATTTATTCAGAATTGGCGCACAAATGTCGCACAAACCTGGATTTTAGGGAGAAACCATGGGAATATTCCATTTTAGGTATAGGATGTGTTCAGCGAACTTATCTAAAACACTACGAGGAACATTTTTGTGGAACATTTTAACCCCCTAACTCTTTAACTTACGGGTCTTTTTTGTCCCTTTTTAAAAAGGGGCCAAAAAATTAACTTTCATTGAAGAGTTAGAGGGTTAGAATGTACCACAAAAATGTTCCTCGTAGTGTTTTTAGCGGTCATGCTTTAGTGAATTTGCTCCCAAAGTTCAAAGATAGATTTATTTTTTTATCAGCTGGTACTTTAATTAAAAAATGTGGCTTTTATTACGTGAATGAGATTTAGAAAAGAGTCTTTAAAAAATACATTTATTTTGATTTCTTTAAAAAAAATTGGTAGATATTTTTTTTAAAATATAATAACTAAAGGCCTATTTCAGCAAAATCTCAGTAATGGGTGCTCATTACTAATATCTAAATAATAAGCAGTAGAACTGGGGTCTACTGCTTATAATTCAGTGTCAAAATTCATTAATTTTGTTCGATAAGGTCGTTTTTGTAAGTACCCAGTGTAGAAACGGTAATGACATGTCATTATTTTTTGGACTACCAGTAATGACACCCAATTACCTTCTGCATTATTTGAAAACATATAATAATGAGTTACTGATAATGACTTATTTTTATCATTATTTCAAATAGAAAATAATTTTTTAGTTTTTTTTTTAATTTTTTGAAATCTATTTTTAGACTCAATATTTTTTAAACACTGGTAAGGATATATGTAACCACATATTTTTTGATTTTTTGTATGTTGGCGAGTAAGCTTACTCTTGTGCAGCAGGTCTATTATATTTTTATCTATTAAATATTACATGTCGATACAGCTCAGATGGTAGAGCTATTGACTGGCAATCTGTAGACCCAGGTTCGATTCCCGCACCAATAAATTTTATTAAAAAAAAAAATAAATACAATAAAAAAATTTTTTTTTATATAATTTATTTTTATTAAAATCTATTTTTAGACTCATTATTTTTGTCAGTACTGGTAAGCATATAGGTAACGACATATTTTTAGATTTTTCGTATGCTGGTGTGTAAGCATAACTCATTATTTTTCGCGCAAAAGTAACTAGTTACCATTACCAAGTATGTAGTTACATAACCACATATCTGGTAATGATTTTCTACTCTGGGTAGTTCTCCATATTCGCTGCATGAAAAAACGCACAAAATGTGTGCACCCGCTTACCAGCTGCATTACAAAAGTATATAAAATAAGTAGTTACCAAAATAAGTAGTTATTCGTGTGCTTATACGCAGTTAAAAAATAAGTTGTTAAATAATACGACTTACTTATATACTTACTAGTGGTTAAAAAATAAGTAGTTACCAAATTCACATTATCTTTATAAATAAATAAGTAGTCGCGACTAAGCTAGACTGCTTATAAAACCGACTTCGCCTAACTAAAATAACTAGTACTGACGCTGAATTACAAGTAGAAAAAAATTTTAGTTTCATTATATAACCACTTATATGGTGATGAAAGATTTTGCTAGGCTAGTCCTATTTATTTATTTACTTTCATTTGGTGATACATAATTGGTCATATTTTTTTAAATTTATTCATGGCTTTTCATAAAAAGTAGCGTGACACTTTGTAATTCTTCACATATTTTTTTGTTTTAACTTCAATATTAATTTCTACATTTAATTTGAATTATTGTTTTTTCTCCAAATTTTCTGCATATTTTTATATTCCTAAGAAAGTTTATTTTGTTCTGTGGTTTTAGCGATTTAATATTATAATTAATTGTTAAGCTGTCACGTTTATTAACTCATTTTCTAGTAATTTTTTTACTACGGCTACTTTTTATGGAAAAATGTAACTTGCTAAGCTTATTTAGTCATAATTCATAAAACAAATTATGTTATAAACCTCAAAAAAAAAAATCTAATAATAAATACTACTGGTATTAAAGAATGGCAAAAACCACAAAATTAAAAGAAATAAAGTAATAAGAACAAACTAATTGTAATTAAAGTTTGTGGGGAAAAATCCTCATACCTAATACAGTAGTTAATTTTTGAATTCATAAAATAATTAATGCTAAACTTTTTGTTTAAGTTTATATTTATAGTTTATGTTTTATGATTTTTTTTATTAAATAATTTAATTTAGTTTAACTTAGATAATATTTTAAATATCTTTTAAACTTTAACTTATCTTAGAGTTTATGCATCATTTGAAACAAATCTCTTATTAACAAATTTCTAAAATCATCATCCTAGATAAAGCAACTTCTTCTTCACTTAACTCTCCAATATTTCTAACAACCAAGAATTTTACCTAATCATGTCTTCATTTTTAGAAAATTCTCTATTTTATTGTTATTTAATACTCTTGTTGTTACGTGAAATAAAAAATATACAAAGAACAAAACAAAAAAAAAATTAAGTTATTGACAGTGTCATAGTTAAACACTTGAAGTTCTGGGGATTTTTATTGTCTCCAGCACTTTAAGCTATAAGAATAAGTACCCCATATAACCAACTACATTAGTAGACAAAACCAGTCTCAAGTGTTTGTATAATGGAACCTTTTCAAAAGATTTCAAATAAAAAATCTACAAGAAAAAAAAAATAAAGTCAGCCATAGAAACTAAAGACAAACATTTCCACCGAAAAAAAGGTATCTATAAAAACCAGTATAAATGAAATTATTTTGTTAAAAAAAAAAAAAAAATAGTATGCATTGGTAGCAGATTCAACCATGAATTTGCAGTTTTCGATTTTTTTGTTTTATTTATTTTATTACTCCTGGTTTGAGAGGAATAGAAATCTTTATTTTTATCAACTTCAAGGTTTTCAAGTTGGAAAAATTCAAAAACTTTTAAAGCAATTGTTGTTTCAACTTTAAAACTAAAAAAGACGCCATTTGTTTGGAGCAAAAGTGTTTGACTATTACTCCAGAATGGAATTAACATAAGAGGAGCAAATAGTAGGTACGCACTTATCAGAGACGGAAGTTTTGGATTTTTCAAATGGCATTTTTTTTGTAAGCAAATGTACTCAAATTTATTTATGACATTTTGAAAAGTAAAAAAAAATGTTTTCTAAAAGTTGGGAAAATTGGGAAATTTTACTAAGTTTTTAGTTGAAATAAGTGCGGCCCTATGCTCCTTGCAGGAGTAAAAGGAACAAATATATATGTATGTGGTGCGCATAGTTTGGAGACATGGCCAAAAATGTGCCCAAACTATGCTGTATATGAGTCACAAAAGCCTCATGTATGCACAGCGCATGCTACGGGGACAGTTTTTCGATCAAGGGTTTAGTATGGAGACATTTGGTTAGTTTGGGGACTGTCCTCAAACTCTTCCTATGTCTAGCGCATAGTATCAAGACATTTGTGACTCATATACAGCATAGTTTGCGCACATTTTTGGCCATGTCTCCAAACTATGCGCACCACATAAATATCTGAAGTTTTTAAGATGAAGATGTGCCTTCTCACAATTTTTCCATAACGGGACTCATTTCTCGGAAACTAAACTAACTAAAGACAGAAACAAGTAAAAATATTAAAGTCAGGTATGCGGAATATATAAAGCCCCATCACACAACACGATTTTAGTCTTATTCCAGGAAGGGAATTTCAATTAATGTTGCAATAAATATAGTAAAATTTATAAAAAAAAAAAAAAAATATCAGAGGAAAGAACTTATTACGGTCTTAGCATGCCTTAAAGTTTAAGAAATAATTTATTATGGATAATTGTTGTTAATTAAAAAAAAGAGGGCAAATAAAGTTAATGTAAATGAAGTTTATTTATAGTTGATGGTAAATTAATGATTTTTCTTCAATTGTCTTTAAATTCATTTCAAATGAAAGATGATAGAATTTACAATCAAATCACAAATAATAAAAATTAAAAAAAAAAAAAAAATCGATGAGGGCCAACAGGATAGAATACATATTTTCCGGTCTCCTTACAAATCCATCATCATCCTAATTATTAAAAAGTTCATGCATCCTATGCAAAATTTTATTTAAAAATAATTTTATAAAACATATAAAGCTTCTTCATAAAATCTCACAAATTGTTCATTAGAGCACCCATGAAGTATATGGAATTTTCAAAAGTGTTATTTATTTCACCTCCGCAAAAATTGGTCCTCTCGGATTAAAACAGGTCAGTCACCCGCAGCTATTAACCCTAAAAATGGACTAAAATTAATTCAAAGCTTTTTTGGACTATAACTCTTCAAATAAATGTTTTACAGAAAAATAACTACAAGCAATGAAGTGGTCAGCATTTTTCTCATACACATTTTTGACGTATCGATGACGCGTCATGGTGTTTTGAGTGGTTAAAATCAAATGGCGCGCAACAACTGTTCTAAAATTCAACATCTCGCGCAATTACAGTGTTGCCATATTTGAAGCCCTTTATCTTTCACCACCTTTCACTTCTAATCTATCCCCTTTCCAAAGGAAGCAACACGTTAATTAATAGGAAGAATTTCCTGAGTGGTTGCTTCTCTTTAAAAAAAAAAAAAAAAAAAAAAAAAAAAAATTTGTGGTTAACCATATAAATGACTTTAATTTTAACCACATAAATCAGCATGACGCGTCATCCATACGTCAAAAATATGTATGAGAAAAATGCTAGTCACTTCATTGCCTGTAGTTATGCTTATTTAGTATTTTCCTGTAAAACATTTATTTGAAGAGTTATAGCGCAAAAAAGCTTTGAATTAATTTTAGTCCATTTTTAGGACTAAAAGCCGCGGGTGACTGGCCTGTTTTAATCCGAGAGGACCAATTTTTGCGGAGATATTATTTTTTACGCCCAATCTACCAGAAAGTGCGTTGAGCGCCAATCTGAATTAGCACGAAATTAACACTTAAACTTATTTTAAGTTTTGACTTATTTCTGGCATTGAACCTAAATTTTGAACTTTGGTGTATTCACAGACTTATAGTAGAATTTTATGACAAATATTTTTGCTGAGCATTTTAACCCTCTAACTCTTCAACTTACGGGTCATTAATGGCAAAAAGTCCGTTTAATTGAGGAGTTAGAGGGTTAAAATGTTCCACAAAAATATTTGTCATGAAATTCTACTATAAGTCTCTGAAGACATCAAAGCTGAAAATTTAAGTTCAATGCCAGAAATAAGTCAAAATTTTGAGGAATAAATGTAAAAGGCCTGGCCGGTTTAATTCGCAGAAACCCAAATTTTCCACACATCTTATTTTTTACTTTCAATCTATCTGGAAATGAGCGGGGAGCTGCACTTTTGCACATATGGGTGCTCTATTGTTCATTTACTTTGTGAAGAAAACTTGATTGGTTTAGTGAAAAATATCAGTGAAAACCGCATTTATATCAATTGTAAGTAAATTTTTAATTTTTTTTTTCATTATGATTTTTAAATTTATTTATAATAATTTGATTTCATTGATCAATGACAATGGTGTTTTAATTTATTTAAATTAAAAAAATCGCTGAAGTAAAAAAAACGTGTTCAAATCGCTATATATTACAAAATTCTTGGCTCGCTCCATTCAATTTCTTTCCCTGTGTTTAGTATTTTAATTGCACTCATTCGCCGTTTTATTCCACTCGCTCCTCGTTCTATACCGTTTCGTTGCACTTGTCTAGTGTTTCAATTCCACTTGTTCGCCATTCAATGCCATATCCTTCCCTTTGTGAAGCGTTTCAATTCACTTCGTTCTCCGTTCCATTCCGTTCAAGTTCAAATACCGATTTCTACGGGCTTTTCCGGGGTTCCGTGCTATATGCTCTCTGCTATGTCTGATACTCTAGTTTTCGAGTTGGTATCTGGCACGGCCTTTTCTGAGATACAACTTTTCGGATTTTTTAGGTTCTTGAAATTTTACACATCAAACTTTTGGCTTTCTAGTTATGTCATATGCTCAACTTGTCTATCGGTTAGGTTTCAAGTTCTGCTTTCCGAATTGATACAATTCATTCAACAATTTTAATCCAAATAATAAAAAAAACCAAAAGCAATAACATATTCTCAATTTTTTAAGTTTTAGAACGCTGTAAAAATAAAACAGAAAGAAAGAACTAAGCCAAAGTTGGACTCGGTTTTTTGCCAAGAATTAAACACTATCTGCTTATTAAATTATGTAGGTCCCTTGCAAGAAATTGCTTAAAATAGTAATAAATACAAAAATACACAAATTACGGACTTTCGGTAAATTTTAAAATATTCAGTCAAAATTCTCTGTTAAAAATAATTAGTTCTTATAATACTCTTATAAAAAATTTTAAAATAAACAAGAAATCTATTATTTTTGCCCACTTTGCCAGTTAATTAACAATTAAAAATAAACGACAAAATACAATTATTTTAAATGAAAATTAGGTACTCTGGTGAAAATGGGATGGTATAAGAACATATATGGGCTCGTATATGATCATTAGTGGCTCCAAGCATGTATGAAGTATAATAGATTTTGAGTCATTGACCGGGCTATCACCTGGAAATATATATTTTGGTTGTAAAACTACGTCCCCTAAAAAATTTGTATAATCGGATATCGGGAAGATGTGCCGCATCGGCTGCGAAATTCGAAACACGGATTACAAGTGGAAAATATGACTTTTTTGTACATTTTCTCAAAAAGATTGATATTTTAAAAATAATTTGAATTAAAGACATTTAAAAATCGTGATTCGGAGTGAATTCTCTTTGTAATAAAGCAATAAAAACTGAAATCGGTTAAAAAAAACAGCAGAGTAATTACAATTTCCCCCGGTAACTGATGTGTCGCAGACCACTTAATCAAGAAATTCGAATCCAAATTTTAAAATTTATTGAAATAATCTACTACATAAAAACATTTTTTTATTATATAAGTTCCAAGAATTTCAGATAAGAAGTATTTTTTAAACCGTGTTTTGCTAACTCTTTTTAAATTAGTGCCAAAGAGGTCCGAATTTTTAAACAATGTTTTAAAATCTACAATTTTAAATTTTTTTAAAGAAATTTCAAAAGATTGAAGTTGAAGGTTTAATTAAGAACATAGTAGAGACTAAAAACTACAAAAATTGTAGAAATTCCATTTTTCATTTGGCTAGGGCAGAGATTTTATTTCAGGGGATTTCGAGAAAACACCGATTTTTGGCACTTATTTAACTTTTAGGATAGTTTTTTTTTTTGTTTCTCTCTTAATTCCACATGATTCTTCCCGGAATATAACAACACAAGATGAAATACTTCAATCCTGAAAATTAGGGCATAATAGAAATTCATTAAATTGTCCCTGTGTAAGGTCAAAGTTCAAATTTGAGAAGATTTTAATTTTTCTAAACATTTTTATATAACAGATATTCCTAAGCGGATATTGATGAAACTTCCTGATATTATTTTTCTAGGCCTAAAAATAATATTCTTAATTAATAAATTTTACCAAATCAGACAGAAAATTATCGTACCGTTGAATTTTTATACATTACTTAATGTCTCGGTTTGTGTGTTCCAATCATCATTTTCTTATTGCAGACAACTGAAGATTGGGATGATGCCCATGAAACAATTATATTTTCCTCCACAAAAATGGTCAATCTTTTTAAAACAATAAATAAAATCTAATATGACAATAGGCCTATTTTTTAATCACTGGATTTATTTTTGGATTTATTTTATTTTGTTAAAAAATTAATGCTTTGTTTTTTAATTTGAAAAATTTATAATTTTTATTAAATTCTTATACTTATTCGCCAATATAATGTGCAGGAAAATCATTGAATTTTGTAAAAATGTGAACACAGGAATTGAAGTAAGCTAAATCCAAAATGGATTTAAAAAATAAATAAATCCGTTTTGGATTTAGCTTAATTTTATTCCGGAAATTCCATTTTCGCAAAATTTAATTTTTTTCTTTTACATTATATAAGGGAATAAGTGTTAGATCTGGATAAAAATATAAAATTTTAAAAATTGAAAAACAAAATGTAGATTTTTTAACAAAATAAAATAAATCCAAAAATAAATCCAGTGATTAAAAAAAACGCCAAATATCTAATTAGAATTTGGACTTGAGATAGAACAATATTCGAACTTATAAAATTTATTTTGTACAGCTTTTTCATTTTATTTTAAAAGTTTTAATTTTTAAACCGGTGAACAGTATAATTTTTCTATTATATTAACTAAATTTTATACAATTTTTGATGACATTTTATTTTTGTTTCTCCTAAGTGAAGATCGAATGATTTTAAATGCGCTTTTCATTAAAAAAAATTTCGATAAAAATTTTTTTTTTTTAATTTTTTTATTCTTTTTTGTTAACGAGAATAAACAGAAATTTCGATCGAAAAAAATTTGCGGTCTCTCTCCTAAGAATTCTTTGGAAAAAACAAAATTTCTATCACAAACCGCAAATTTTGAAATTTTCGGTTTTTCTTATTTATAACAAGATAATGAGAAAATATTTTTTCAAAAAATTTTCAACTTGAAAGCATAAATGTTTCACTTAACTCAAAAATTTCGTATTTTCTGACGAAAAACTTAACACGAGGATCAACCCGAAATTTAATCCACCCTAATGTACATATTGTAGTTCCCATCCCTGTGTGAATAAATATTGTAAACTTTGCAACAAATTTTTCCTTAAACAAAATTTCTGCAAAAGGGAATTCGTTCCGTCTCTTCAATATTGTAGTTCCCATCCCTGATCACATAAAGTGTGGAAACTTTGCAACAACACAGTGAAAAATTAATCTTATAAAAGACTAGACTGGTTTTATAATATGTTAGTCATGAATGTCGCCTTAGATTTTTTTTTTTCGTAATCATAAAAAATGGTTTTTCTTCGTAATTAATCCATTAGGAGCGGCAAATACTCATAGAATCCGGGGAAAAAGCTTCATCATATTTATAAAACAATTACACTATGCGACAGTCAAAATCGGGATGGGATGAAACCAACGGGAAATGTTATATCGGTCAAAAACAAGTTATACGTGTCCCGGCGTTTCGCTGGGTCACCCCTAGGAATCGAGATATATCTTTTTTTGACATAACTCGAGAACCACTAGTCCGATTTTGCTCAAACAATTTTAAAAAAATTAAAAATTACAATTCCTTTAATCTGTTCATATAACGTTTTTCTATATACTCAACAGTTTTGCCGGTAAAAAATAAATGTTTGTTACCGCTACCATAAAAATCAATAACCTCCCTACGGGGAAAGGGACCGGTCCCAGATGACACGCAGGATAGGTCCCAAGGGGGCGGAGACCGGTCGCTGATCGGTCTTTTTGTTTGAAAGAGACACTTTAACATGGCGTTGTCATTGGAAATGACCAATTGCCACAGTTTAGACACATTGTGGCAGTAAGGTGGTGTGTCTAAAAATAGCTTTTCAAATAAACTAATAAAAAATTAAGAATTAAAAATAATCTACTTGGCGTCGAAGTAGGGCTCGATAACACAACCTTCTGCTTGTAAGGCAAACGCTCTACCGTCTGAGCTAACGTTGCTTATGCGTGATGGCTGGCTGATGGTTAAGTTATGTTTTTCGTTTCTGTTCAAATAAAAAAGAGAAAGAAAAAACACAGCAAATAAAAAAAACATGGCAAAGAAAGAAATAGAAAAGAAAACAACATTAACACACACACAAATATGGTGGAAGTGCCTTGAATATGCCCCCGATTGACCGGTCATGGGATAGGTCCCTTAATGGCAGTTGACTAGGTTTTTTCGTTGGCCAAAATTAAATTAAAAAATCAATTAAAAATTAGAAAATTACCTCAAAACCTCTGGTAATATAAATAAAAATTTTAAAAATTCCCCTTAAATTACAAAGAAAAGTTAAATGAAATACCAATTGTTAAAACTAAAACAGTTTTAACATTAAAAAAACGTTGAAAATACAAAACTTAAAATTTCTTAGCAAAACATTATAGAAATTTAAAATAAGAGCTAAAATAAGCAAATCGTGAAAAAATAAAGTTAAAAATAAATAAAAGAGTAAAATAATAAAAAATATTTTTAAAAATATGCCGCGAATTTTGTTTTTATTTCGGTATCGGTCAAGTTTTTTTAAAAGCAACAGTGAAAATAACGGATCAGAAAATACTTAGAAAATTAATTAATTTTCTTTTGTTCACATTTGTACTAATTTAGTAATATGCCTTCGGTTGACCGGTCACGGAATAGGTCCTTAGAGGGCAATTGACTCCTCATTCCCCGTAGGGCTTTTGTTTGTTACTTTTTTTTTAATATTTTAGGCAAAAAATATTTTTTTCTTCATACATTTATTTTTACCGGCAAAACTGTTGAGTATATAGAAAAACGTTATATGAACAGATTAAAGGAATTGTAATTTTTAATTTTTTTAAAATTGTTTGAGCAAAATCGGACTAGTGGTTCTCGAGTTATGTCAAAAAAAAGACCACCAAAGGTCAAATCGATATATCTCGATTCCTAGGGGTGACACAGCGAAACGCCGGGACACGTATAACTTCTTTTTTACCGATATAACTTTTCCGGGTAGTTTGAACCCTTCCCGATCACTGACCCCTACCATTTGTCTCACAGTGTCACATTGGGCAAAAATCTATTACGATTTACCATATTTAAAATTTTTATAAAATTTTATGAAACGTGTCATTTCATATAAAAATTATAACTTTATCTTTTTTTGGAAAATGGCCCATATCTTGAAAATTAAAACAGATGGGGCAACACGGACAAATTGTTTAACTAACAAAGGAGATATGATAATGAAATTCGAATATGTGATAAAGAAGAAAAAATAAGCGACATGTATCTTTTTTCAGCGGACCAATCTCACTATTAAAGCCGCGTTCACAATAAAAGCATAACTCTACTCTGCAGCACTGATTGAAATTTTAACTGTTCAAAATGCAGAATAGAGTTACGAGTACTTCAAAAATTTATGACACTTCAGTAATGTTCAACTATATTTTTTCTCTGCGTTTATTTATTGATTAATTATTGTATTTTCAGAACTTTTAATATGCCTAAAATTTCTATGAATTTTTGGTACCTCCAGTTATCTGATTTTGGTTCCCTTTATATACTATCGATTTTATGAGTTTTTTGTGGTTCGATATTTTGCAATTTTTCTAGTATATGAAGTTTTGATTTTTATGCAAATTTATAATCATTAATGAAGTTGCACCTATTCATATTCAATTTGAATCTCACCATCATGGGTTAATTGTCCTATGTGGGTTTGTTTTTCTGTCATTTTCTTTTAAAAATCATTAAAAATTATTTTGATTTAATTTATGTTTTAACATTAAACAAATACAAAGAAATTTAATCTCCTCTATTTTTTGTAGTGCATTTCAAGTAATTTTATAAGCAATAAATTATTTTTAATGAAAATACAATATAATCTTTAAAATTGCTCCCCACTTTTCTTAACTTTAAAAGATTAAATCTAAAAAAACCAACGTCGTCTTTTTGATCATACAAAAGGAAGCTTTTTTTTAGTTTTATTTACAGCATCTTTTTGTTACAGGAAAATAAATATTATCATGTTCTTAAAGATTTATATCAACACATATAAGTTTAACTGCCAGAGTTTTTATTTAACTGCATATATGTATGCATCTCTAGACATTTAAGCATTTCGGTATAATGTATTGTTAGCAGTAAGTAGCTATAAAAATAGACAGGAGGAGACAGCAATCAAAAAACGTCCTTTGAATTGTTCAATTTCTTCTTGATGCTATTTTAAACATTAAAACTTGTTGTTCGGGTTTCTGTTTTTTTTTTTTTTTACTTGGTGTCTCCACAATAATTTCCACTTTAAGTTTTTTTTTTTTTTTTTTTTTTCATTTTTGTTGTCATCTTTTTCTTCTTATTTTTTGTGTAAATTTTAAGTATTGTGCAAGAAGCCCTTTTTCCAAGTTATTGATCTAAGGAGTTAATTAAATACTTTTATATGGTACTATTTCCTTTTGGGTAAGAACATTGTAGATACGATAATTGTTTAACTCCCCTTTTTCAGTCTTTGTAAATACAGTAATTTAATATTTTTTTTGTAGAAAATTACCTTAATAATATGTAGTAAATTTGAAAGATACTTATAGCAGAAACGTGTCTTCAAGGAATGATATAGAAATTTTCTATAAGTCAGAAATTTACTTAAAAGAAGAAAAAAGTCATTAACTATGAAATTATACTTATCTAAAAGAATAAATTCCGCAGAAAAAATACATTTTAGAAGCCTATAATAGAATCTCAAAGTCTATAATAGACCCATAATAAAATGCATTTAATAAGCATTTAATGGAATTTAGATTATATGCACTTTTTAGCTAGAACTACAGTTACCTGGATTTTAGGCCGATTATATGAATTTTTGCACAGGGTGGCCCAAAATCACCGAAGGGTGATTTTAATATTAATTTTTTTTATTATAATTTTTTTTCAGTATTTTGTAAAGAATACTTGGGGAATTGAAAATGGAACAGTACACAATTGAACAATTGAAGAAAATCAGGATTTTATACATAATTTAATTATGAGCGACGAAGCCCTTTTCCAATTAAATGGGTTCGTTAATAGGCAAAACTGCAGGATATGGGCTACGGAAAATCCAAGATTAGTTCAACAGCGACAATTACTCCCACTTAAGTGTATTGTTTGGTGCGGTGTTTCATCGGATAGGATAATTGGGCCATATTTTTTTGAAAATGAACAAGGGTGTTGCCGTTTCCATCACGGGTGTTCGATATCGGACAATGTTTGAAAATTGTTTAAGGCCACGTTAAGGGCACGTTGTTCAATTGTGTACTGTTCCATTTTAAATTCCCCAAGTCTTCTTTACAAAATACTGAAAAAATTATAATAAAAAAGTTATAAGGAATTCAAACCACTTTCCTAATTTTGGGCCACCCTGTACCTTAAATGAATATTTTTTATTTTGTTAGATTTCAGATCATACAAGTAAATTGCAGAGAATAAAAATTGAAAAAATTCGATAAGGCCAGCAGGATAGAATACGTATTTTCGGGTACCGTTACAGACCCATCCTCAGTATTCATGCCTTTATGGGTTAATAATTGATAATGGTATACTTATATTGACTGCGAAACAACTAAACTCTTGTAAACACAACTCAATTCCAATAACATCAACGAAATTTTAAGAATGCTATTTTTATCCTCTGTTATTACTGTTTTTGCTTTGAACTTTAATTCTTAAAGTATCGCTTACGAATCACAGATCTACTGGACAACAACGAACCGTTAATTTTAAATTTTAAATGCATATTCGAATTATTATTAACCTACAACATAAATCCATGGTGATAATAAACAATTAGTGACAATTTTTTTGTCAAAACAATAAATTTTATTTCTTAAATTTACTTTGATCGGGAAATGCTTTAATTGCATTAAAGGAATTATTTGACAAATGATTGTGAAAAATGATCTGTTGAAGGCTTGTCCCTATCCGGATTTCATTCTTGCCTAAAGACATCGTCAGGACACGACGTTTTTAGTTATTTTGGCTTGAAAAAATAAAAGTAAAAAAATAACTTTTATTTTTGCTCAGATAAATAAAAGTAAGTAAAAAAGTAAAAAATAATAAAAATAAATAATGAATGGTTTTTAGTTCGATTTTAGATCATAAATTAATATCACTTTCTGTTTTAAATTATTTTTCAAACTAAAGAAAGATGATACAATTTTCACAAGTAAATTACAAAGTATGAAAAATTTTAAAGAATTCGATAAGGCCAGCAAGACATAATACGTATTTTCGGCTTTCGCTGCAAAGCCATCATCAGTGTCATTTGCCTTGATGGGTTAAACATTGATAATCGTCTACTTATGCTAAAGTTGAAAACAAATATAATATGTTAACAATTCAATTAGACTAACATCAACGAATAATTTTTATTTTTAATTTAGTAGGTTTGAGGTTAAGAAGAATAATAAACCTTTTTTTCTAAAAATTATAGACACATGAATTTGAAAATCAAACTAGATCTAGTTTCCTCCTTTTGTCTCTATATGATCATTTTTCAACAACCCGTCGCACTGTGCTTTGTCCCATGGACAAAAATGAAAAAAAATTTTTTTTTATCAAATTGTGATTAAAGAAGGATTTTTTTTAAAGATAAGAAAGTAACTCAAATAACTGTGAAAAAAATATTTGGTGTGATTGCTTTTGCCGCCAAGAGAGGGCGCTAAACTCAGAGAATTTTATGCAAAAATGACTTTACGGAAAAATAGGTTTTAATTGTTTTACGAAAATAATTCTCAAAAATACATTTTTTTTAAACACTTGTTCGAAGATTTGTTTTTTAATTACTTCAATATATTTGTAGTTAAATTAAAATACGGATTTTAGTATATGTTTACAAAACAATTATTTTTTTATTGCTCCGAAAAACACATTTTTTTTGCTGAAAAGCCAAAAATTACTAAAGTTTGATGGAGTATAAAAAAAAAATATATATAAAATTAGATTTTTTTTTCCTTTTTTGTACGTTTATACTACCATTGAAAAATAGTTACTATTTTTTACCACAAATTAAAACAAAAAATGGATTTAAGAGTGTTTAGTATTCAAACCATGTGAATCTTCTATTTTAGGTATAGGATGTTTTGAGCGGACTTTGGTAAAAGACTACGAGGAACATTTTTGTGGAACATTCTAACCCTCTAACTCTTCGACTTACGGGTCGCTTTTGTCCGTTTTAAAAAGGGGCCAAAGAAGTCCCTTTAATTGAAGAGTTAGAAGGTTAAAATGTTTCACAAAAATATTTCTCGTAGTTTCTTACATAAGTTCACTGAACATACCCTATGCCTAAAATGGAGGATTCATATGGTTTCCTATTTTAATCCTATTTAATTTTTTTTGTTTTAGAAAAATCATTTTAAGCGTTTAAAACCCATTTTTGTGAAAGGCATTTTTTTTATTATTAATGAATCGATTTTAGCCTGACCCTAATTTTGGCCTGACCTCATATTCACGTGCTAAATTTCATGGCAATCGGATATGTTTTGCAGGTTTTATAAAGATTTTAAAATAAAGGATATGCGGCAGGACTAAGAGTCCTTGCTTCGATTTTGATAAAAATTGACACAAACGTTTCCAGTGTTATGTGCATCTCAATGGATACTTTTTGTAATTTTACGTCCATTTAAGTAAACTCAAAAAAATAAGTTAGTAGAAAAATTAGTAAAACGTCTTGTATATCAAGTGTACTAGTTTTCAGCAATTTTTATTACATTTTTTTAAATTTTAGTTACATTTTTTTAGCACTAAACTAATTTTGAACTAATATTTTACTAATTTATTTTGCTACAAAAATTGTGCTGATAACCGCATGCATTGCGAGGACGACAACCAGATAGACAAGATGTAGATGTCGCAGCTTGTCTGGAAACGGAAATGACAAAAAAAGAAAAACAACTCTACACATATTCTATATTTAAATTTTCAGCAAATAAATTAACTAAAGTAAAATTTCGCTACAAGTTTTTTGAGTTTTTTTCAGTCTACCAATATTCAGCAAAAAGTTTAGTGATTTTAGCAAGGATTTTTTTCATTTGCAGTCGACTAAATGTTAGCAAAACTTTTGCTGAAGATTACCAACTTTTTTTGGTAAAAATCAGCTCGCTGATTTTCAGCAAACCTTTTGCTGAAATTACCAACTTTTTTGCAAGCACTCTCCTGACTAAAAATTTGCTGACACAGCAACATTTTTTGCTGACTTTACTGACTTTTTTTTTGAGTGTAGCTAATATAATATTTTTAAATTTCAGGACCTATGGGAGGTGGGCGTGTCCTTGGCCGAATATTTCCAAAAATTAAATTTTTTCTTAAATAAGGGCTTCTATATCAGTATACCAAAATTTCAAAACTCTGTATCCACTCCTTCTATTTTTGTCCAATCGTTATATGGGATCAAAGCACTGTGCGTCCGCTGTAGGAATTCCTACATTACAAACTAGATATATTTTGACAATTGTTGATCGGTTCACGAGATGTTCGGGCCACCTCGCATATCTAGTTAGGGACCTTTCATCTCGAACTATAGCAAATACTTTTGTAGAAAACTATATACCTCGTTTTGGTTTTTCCCTTCAAATAACCTTCGATCAGGGAACGCAATTTACATCAAAATTATTTAGTGACTTGACAAGGTTAACTGGGACACATAAAATGCATACCTCTTGTTATCATCCACAAGCAAATGGTATGGTTGAACCTTTTCACCGACATTTAAAAACTGCTTTGAAAGCTGGCAACAATGTGAAGGATTGGTCTACGCAACTCCCGATAATATTATTAGGTATTCGTGCAACTGTCAAGGAAGAACTAAGATGTAGTCCTTCTGTGTTGGTTTATGGCCAAACTTTAAGATTACCAGGCGATTTGGTAGTTAGTTCAAATAGTTCAGCAACTCCAAACGAGGTTCTTACTAAATTGAGAAATCACTTTGCTTCCGTGAAAAGTAAAGTGATTTATCATGGAAATAACATTCGTTCTTTTGTTCCGAAAGATCTTTTAAATTGTGATTTTGTTTTGGTTAAGGGGGTATCGACTTTTGGAAAAATTTTGTTTTCGATTTTTTTTTATATTTTATTTAGATGGAGAATTCTTTTCTCTATATGCTCCGAAAATTTCAATAAAAAATTGTAAGAAATTAAATTTCCACATGTTTTTTTGTAAAATATGTTTTAGTCCCAAAGTAATACTCTATGTGGTAAATTTGTGTGTAACACTTTTTGTTTGCATTTTTATTAACTTGTTTTTATTAGAAATCGTATATCTTCCCAGCAAAATCTCAGTAATGGGTGCCGATTACTATTATTCGGTGTCAAAACTCTTTATTTTTGTTCGACAAGGTAATTTTTCTAAGTAGTTGTCCATATTCGCTGCAGGAAAAAACACACAAAATTTATGCACCCGCTTACCCGCTGCATTATAAAAATATATAAAATAAGTAGTTACCAAAATAATTAGTTATTCGTGTGCTAATAAGCAGTTAAAAAATAAGTGGTTACGAGTTGTTAAAAAATAAGGCTTACTCATATACTTATTAGTGGTTAAAAAATAAGTAGTTACCAATATCAAATTATATTTGTAACGAAATAAGTAGTCGCGCGTAAGCTAGACTGCTTATAAATACGTCTTCGTCCAACAAAAATAACTAGTACTGACGCCGAATTATAAGCAGTAAAAAATTTTAGTTTCATTATATAACCAGTTATTTGGTAATGAAAGATTTTGCTGGGTTATAACAGGGCAGAATAAAAAGATAAAAACTACATCAAAAGATATAAGAATTGCACGCAGTTTTCAAAGAAAAGCCAATGACGATTCCTTGATGGATGTTGAAGACACGTTATATGGGGCAGATGCTGATGGCTTAATATAACCCAGCCAACATTTTTCTGAGCGCTCAGAAATTATGACTCATAAAAGACTCTAAAATACGAGCATTTTCAGAGTGCTCAAATTTTAGAGTCATAAATAAAACATAATAGAATCTTATTTATGAATGTATTGAAAATTTTTTCAATACTCATAAATGACTCAAAAATTATTCATAAATGACTCATAAATTGCATAGAAAATTAAAAATTTTCCAGCAATGCTCATAATTTGGAGTCTTTTATGATTCATAAAAGTGCGCTCAGAAAGAGGCTTCATCGGTGAAGTAAAACACCCTCATATATCTATGATTTCAGAAGGGATAAGGGCTCTTTTATGACTGTTTTCGGACTCCAATTGTACACTGGGAAGTTATAAAAGTAGTCAATATATATAAAAATGGGGAAAAAATATGAAATAAATTTTAAAAAATTTACAAAATTATAGCATTTTAACAAAATAATATGAGTAGCATTATGTACAATCATATATCTACCATCGTTTTTAAGACTATTAGGTTTAATATATCAAATACCCATTAATCGATTCCTCCCAACTTTGGTGGACATGTAGTAAGCTATGAGACATAACTTTCCTTCATTTAAAATTTCTTGAAATGTTTTTGTTTTAAAATTAACTTTAGACTTCAAACGCGTTTTTCTCGGAACCATGAGTTCAAAATCGGCTGCCACTGTACAGCCAAGGTGGGTTAACCGATTTCGATCCGGTTTTTTTTTTTTCTTTTGTAGTCAACAAGAAACTGTAGTTCTTATCGTGGCACTTTTTCTGAATTTCAGTGAAATAAATTTTATATTCCCAAGTAAAGTAGTTTTTTCTTGTATTTTTTGGAATTTTCAAGTTTGTGTGGCAACTTTGTTTAAAAAAAAATTTAAAAAATAAAAATCGGCCCACGATAAGGACTAGAGAATTTTTCTGGTCTTAAGAATCACTTTACATTTTTATGTTCCAATAATTAATGAAGGCTGTTCAGTGGCAGCCGATTTTGCCTTTTTTAAAAAAGGGTAATAATTAAGTGGCAACCCTGGCGATTTTGGTGGTAGAAATTTAAAACTAATATTTTTAAAAATACTACAATAGTATATGTTTTAAATAAAAAAATAATATAGTAAAAATATTGTTATTTGAATTTTTGACAACCTTTTAAATATGCCCCTTAAAATTCTGTTGTTACAGTATTTAACCCCCTTGAGGGGAAATTTTACTAGTTTTTACTTGAAAAATTTCTTACAGCACAAACTAGTAATATGTTTTTTTGTTTATCAAACAATAAAATTAAATTCATTTTTATGTGAATCGATAAATATTTATGCATTTTATACAAATACTTTACTCTAAACACAAGGTTTATTATGTACAAATTTAAAAAGATTTTTTTTAAATAATTTTAAAATCTCATTTAATTTTTACACATTTTGCATGTAAATTTACACATTATATGTAAATTCGGATTACGCTTAAATACACATGGTAAATTTATCCAATTTATAGTAGGAGTACCGTTTCCTACTATGTGTGAAAAATTACTTAGAGTGTAGTTTACAGGATTCTTGGCTCTATGAATAGGTCGGAGTCATTGACTTGGCAGATTCTAGATTATAAAATCCTTGGTTAAATGCTTTAATAGATCCAGTATTATGTGAAACAGCCCCACGATTGTATAAGTCTTGGTAATTTTAATAAAACCCCGATTAAAAACGTTCATACATATTTCCGATACTTCCCAGAATTATTGTAAATACTTTTTAAGCGGATATGTTAACTTTTGGTACTAGGGTATTCACTTAATCGGCATTTTAATTTAATCGATTAATCGTTCAAATAATTATTTGGGTTTTTTTCTTAACCAATTAATCGAATAAAATTTTTAAATTAATCGATTAATCGAAAAAATGTTATGTAAAATAATATACATACATTTGTTGTATTTTTAGTCATTTTATTTTAAAAAAAAGAACAAAAAGAGTTTCGAAAACTCTTCTAAAATTCATAAAAATAAAAAATGCTATAATTGAGATCATATTTTATAAAAATTTTTATTACTTCTGTCCTCTCTGTAATATAATCAAATTTTATCCAAATCGGGGAGAACTCTGTAATATAATCAAATTTTATCCAAATCGGGGAGAACCACACCGCAGACATTTTATAAAAATTAGCCAGACGTTCATATATTTAGCGCTGTATAATATCTTCAATGAGAAGAAGAATAGAACAACTCGTAGATTAATTTGTATCTATTTCGTATGCATTCAACTCATAAAACACATAAAAGTAGAGAGACATTCTGTTGAGAATTGGTTTTCCCTCCACGTTTACGTCCATCCATCCCTTTATTTGATTTCAGCAACTATTTCGCAGGAAATTTAAAAAAACCTTGTGATTAGTTTTGACAAAATTGTTTCTAGCAGAGTTAGCTGAATTGGGCTCTGAAAAGCTCATATATATAAAAGGTTATTTAGTTCTCATTAAACATTATTTAGAAGTTTTAATAAAATCCCATATTTACATTAATAAAAAATTATATATTTTTAAAACATTTTATTAATTTTTTACCAATTTCGATTCATCGATTAATCGTATTAAATTAATCGTTATTCCATTAATCGAACAATTTTTGAGCAAAATTGTTCGATTAATGGAATAATGATTAATCGACTGAATACCCTATTTGGTACCCTTATCGATCTTTAGTAGAATCTTAATTATATACATTTTTACCGTTAATATACACTACATTAGACGCGGTTTTTGGACTTTTCTGTTAAAATTTAACAGCACCTCATCTATTAACTTCAATATTATTTTTTTATTTTCTCACACACTGCAACTATGATTTATGTTTATTTAAAATTTCGTAATATCATGTCAATTAAAAATTTACACATTACTTGTAATATTATATAATATTTACATTTCATATTTCAAACTAATTAACCAAGAAAAAAAATTTGAAACCCACCTTCAGTTAAGGTTTTCAATTACCGCCATGGCATAGATATTTTGTTTGTCTAACCGCAAATTTATGTATTTATCATTAAAAAGTAATCACACACAAAAATAAAACTTGTTTCTCCTTGCAATATTGTAATATGCAGATTTCGAATATTTAACAGAAATTGTTGAAAAAATTTTAATAAATCATTTTTAATGATTTACTATATAATACGTAAATTGTATAATTTAAAAAAAAAAAAATCATATACAACTTCAATTAAAGTAAGAAAAATATTAAAATATGGAGATAAAAAATATTTTTAAAAATAAATTTGTAATTTTTAATACTACTTTTATTTGTCGAACATAAATCAGTATTTTATGATTTTTCCTATAGTTTTCTTACTGATTTCTTAGTTTTATGGTTATAAACTCTTAAATTATTGCTGTCATTTGATTTGTAACTAAAACTATTTATACGAGTAGCTACTACAAAACAAACGGGGTATTAAAAATATATACAGACATTAGCAAGAAAAAAATATAAAATAAACTTGTAGTTCTTAAAAAAAAATTTTTTAAGAATTTACATTTTAAGAATTAGATAGACATAAAGACAGACTAACATAAAGACATACATATTTTATCGACTTAAATATAGACATAAAAATAGCAGCTCATGGTTATTAGTAACGCTAACAACAAAATATTTAAAACTTCTTCTGAGTTTAGGTAATAAACATAAGGAAATTTTGAGGTTTTTGTTAGAGAATTTTATGAAATGTTTATGATTTAAAAGCTGTAAAATAACAATAATTTTAAAATTACATTTTTGAAATTAAAATCAAGTTATTTAAAAAAGTAGCGGCTAGAAGTATCTAAAATTTATAAGAAGTGTGAATTATGTGGCTGACTATTATGATACCAAAAATCTGCCAATTCAGTTTAAGATTTCGTAAGTTATATATCAAAATATAGTAATACCTTTAAAAATATTTGATTTAACAAAAACCTAGGAAATAAGTTCACACCTCCTAATTGCAACTTCTTCATTCAGGATTTAAGAATTAAAAACTATTCAATCTTACAAAACTCATTTAAATTTATAAACATCTTAAAATTTTGCTAAATGTTCTAATATATTAAACCTTTACTGTAGATAAAAACAAAAAAAACATTGGCATAGTCACTTTTTTTCTTAGACAATATTCTTTGTATTTGATATGGTCTATTACTTGTATAAAATTTATTTTATGGTTTATTTTTTTTTGGCTTTATAACCAAGTGTATATCCTCTTGTATAATTTGCATCTCCTCCAATCAGATTTATATCTAAAAAACTACTACACCATATGCGTGAGTGCGTGTCCATGTTATTAAGAGGTGGAAATGTTTAGCAACATTATTGAATGTTTTCAGTGTATTTGTAGCGTTAGTTTTAACTAACATGTCTGTTTGAAAAACCGTTAAAAATTCAACATTTGTTGATCCATACTTATAAAACGTAGATAAATACTGATTTCTTTAGTTAGCTTGAAATATTTATATGGGATTTTTCTTTTCTTTTTACAATTTTTTTTTGTGAATTTACATGCAAAAATTAACTGTTAATGGACATATTGCAATAACATAATCTTTTTACTATGTTTGTTTAAAAAAAAATAAACATTTTGTTAGTATTCCAGACAATGTTAGAAAGAAATTTGTTAAAAAGAATTTCTCTGTGAAATTGTTGTAAAAAGATTTTGAAGAATTATTAAATCCTATTATGGAATACAAAATCGTTTAAAGAATACCTATTCTTAAACAGTAGAGTTATATTGAATTTAAACTGAGTACTGTGTAGTTTTTCCTCAGTCTAAATGCAGTATTACTAAGATCATAAGCTGCATAAGATCAACTTACATGAATAATGTTTACCAACATTATACACAGCTAATCACTAATGGCGCCCAATCTGGGTATTTTCTATTTTGTTAAACTTCATTTAGTTTCAAATGGCGCCAAACTTTTGGAAAAAGTTTATCAAAGTAATATTTGTAAGTTAATCATCAATTTTGTCTTGATATTTCCGGACGTAGATCCAACTTATATTGATCACTAGGGCAAGGAATTTCATGCTCTTAAAAATGGAAAATATGCGCCTAAAATATGCTGCTAAAAAAGAAAAATATGCATTAAAAATATAAGAAATATACACTAAAAATTATTATTTTTGCAAAAATAATGCTATTTAAAACTTAAAAATATATTTAAGTGAGTTATTTTGCAAACAGACACAGAAGTCGAAGATTTTTCATAGGTCAATAAGGTTTTTAAGAATGTTTATTTTGATTGAATCAAAATACAAAAATTTGAATTTTTATATTTTTTAAAATAAAAAATGCTCCTAAAAATATGCACAAATATGCATTAAAAAGCACAAAATATGCATTGAAAAGGCACCAAATATGCATTTAAAGTCAAAATATGCAAAAACATGCATTTATGACAAAATATGCAAAAATATGCAACTACAAATCGATGCCATTTTCTTCTAAATTTGATGATTCGGATAAATATTTAGTCCATATTAGTTTTGGACTATCGACAAAAAACATGCATTTGCATGGAATTCCTTGCCCTATTGATCACATTATAGTACTGCTACTAATGCATTTTGAAAGAAATTCATTACCAATTCATTAAATGGTATTGGATTAAAAAAACATTACACACTTATAGAAATAAGCCTGTAAAAATAGTAGAAAAAGCTACTAGAAATTAGTTGAAAACGACCTGGCAGAAAAAACTGCTAGAATTAGCGGATTTTTTAGCTAAATACTAGGAAGATAAGAGCATTTAAATTTCCAGAATTTTAGTTATATTTGAGTTAACTTTTAGTTACTAGAAAATGACAAATTATACTGCAAAATTTGCTGAAAATTTTGCTAAATACTAGTAGACTATTAAACCTCTTTATATTAATAGATTAATTTTAGTTATATTTGAGTTAACTTTTAGCTAACTGAAAATGACAAATAATGCTGTGAAGTCTAAAGAAAATTTTGCTAAATATTAGTAAACTCAAAATGGCAAAAACGAACTGTCTATAGAGCTTTGGAAATTTTAAGTTAAAGTTAGTTGAATGCAAATAGCAGTCTATTCTGCTAAAATCCACAGAAATATTTGCCAAACAAAAATAGTAAACTGTTGACTTCAGAAAGTTACACTCATAAAACAGCCCGTATAAATATTTCAAAATCCTGCTAAGATAACAGCAAACTTCATGAAGTGCGACGACAGCTTAGCCATCTCACCCAAGTAAGGCCTTGAATGCAATGTAACTAATTCATTGTTTTTTTTCCTATTTAGCTTTCTGTTATTGTCTTTACTCAGAAGTGATCAAAACACAGACCCGTACAAATATTTTATTTTTATATTTTTGTTTATCTTCCAATCTCCTCCGTGTCTCCTTTTTCGCAAATGTTGCCACACTGATGTACGGTTGCGTATATTGGAGACGGGTTACCACGGGGCTGTTCATAATAAATTTTTTAATATGGTAATTAATAGGGCAAGGAATTTCATGCACTTAAAAATGGAAAATATGCGCCTAAAATATGCGGCTAAAAAAGAAAAATATGCAATTAAAATATAAGAAATATGCACTTAAAACTATTATTTTTGCAAAAATAATGCAATTTAAAACTTAAAAATTTATTTAAGTTAGTTATTTTGCAAACAGACACAGAACTCGAAGATTTTCTATAGGTCAATAAGGTTTTTAAGAATGTTTATTTTGATTGAATCAAAATATAAAAATCTGAATTTTTTATATTTTTTAACGAAATAAAAAATGCTCCTAAAAATTAAAAATATGCATTAAAAAGCACAAAATATGCATTAAAAAGGCACCAAATATGCATTTAAGGCCAAATATGCATTTATGACAGAATATGCAAAAATATGCAACTACAAATCGATGCCATTTTCTTCTAAATTTGATGATTCGGATAAATATTTAGTCCATATTAGTTTTGGACTATCGACAAAATACATGCATTTGCATGGAATTCCTTGCCCTAGTAATTAATATGCATTATTTTAATTTTTACTTTAGTAGGTTTGAGGTTAAGAAGAAGAATAAACCTTTTTCTCTAAAAATTATAAACATTAATTTTTAAATCAGATTAACTCTAGATTCTGCCTTCTTGTATGGACAGGCTTCATCAGTGATTTTCCATTAAATTCTTAATTGTTTATATGTTTATTGTCATATTGTCTCTATATGGTAATTTTTTCAACAACCCATCAGCTGTGGGTGAAAAGCTTATCTCTATTTAAAAATGGACTTTGGTTGGGCATTGGACCATCGCAAGTTTTTAATAAAATAATTTCGTTCCATAAAATGGTCAATATCTGGAAAAATAAGAGATATAGAGCAAAAGGGACAAAACGTTTGTTCCGTTGGAGTATCAATACATGTCCTTATATTATATGGAACAGGTCCGCGGAGGGTCCGAAGCAGAGAGTCAGTAAATTCTGTCAGCTGTCGGCGGCTAATGGCTAAAATATTTATATTATAATATAAAGTTGAGCCGTAAACGCATCGGCGTCGGCTGGCTTAAAAATATTGTTGACTGGCTGCGGCTTATTGGCTACCGTCGGTATAAATAAAAATTTTCCTAGAATTTCAATGGATACATATACGCAACAAAAACCTACACTCAAAAAAAAAGTCAGTAAAGTCAGCAAAAAATGTTGCTGTGTCAGCAAATTTTTAGTCAGAAGCGTGCTTGCAAAAAAGTTGGTAATTTCAGCAAAAGTTGTTGCTGAAAATCAGCGAGCTGATTTTTACCAAAAAAATAGTAATCTTCAGCAAAAGTTTTGCTAACACTTAGTCGATTGCAAATGAAAAAAATCCTTGCTAAAATCACTAAACTTTTTGCTGAATATTAATAGACCGAAAAAAACTCAAAACATTTGTAGAGAAATTTTACTTTAGTTAATTTGTTTGCTGAAAATTTAAATATAGAAATTGCGTAGAGTTGTTTTTTTTTTAATTATCATTTCAGTTGTCTGTACTATATCCAGACAAGTTGCGACATCTACATCTTGTCTATCTGGTTGTCATCCACGCTATAAATGCGGTAATCAGGAAAATTTTTGTAGCAAAATATATTAGTAAAATATTAGTTCAAAATTAGTTTAGTGCTAAAAAAATATAACTAAAACTTTTGCTGAAAACGGAATTTCAGCAAAAAAAAATTGCTGAAAACTAGTACACTTGATATACAAGACGTTTTACTAATTTTTCTACTAACTTATTTTTTTGAGTGTACTGCAAAAATATCGAAGTTAACTTTGTAATTTTCATATATGGAGTTCGCCGGATTTATAAAAATTGAGTTTAAAAATATAAACAATAATACAATTTAATGGAAGATCACTGATGAAGCCTGTCCATAAAAAGGCAGAAACTTGATATAGTCTGATTTGCAAATTTAATGTGTTTATAACTTTTGAGGAAGGTTTATTCTTCTTCTTAACCTCAAACCTACTAAATTCATAATGTCGTTGTTCATTTTTTAAATTTTACAAAATTTATTATTACAATAGAAGGTTTTAATCTGTCTGCCATTACCTGATAGATGGCGCTTCCAATGTATCCGAAGTTTTAAAGATCGCCCTATTCCTTTCAATCCCGATTTTTAAAAATGGCACATATCTCGAAAATTAAGAGGGATAGACCAAAATAGAAACAAGAATCGACTACCTCTGGCTTTACCTCACCCCCATCCAAAAATGGAGCCTGCTGGAGCCTTGGGCCCTCAGACATTTATTTGAAGTTCCATTTCATAAAATTTCCCATATCTCGAAAACTAAGTGATATTGAGCAATACGGACAAAACGATTTATTCTTAAAAGTATCAATACATGACTGTAGTTTTACAAATGTTTTACTTAAATTTCAATTTGCTAAGTTCGACAAAAATTTCTTAAAAATCGACAAATTTGATTCTAAACCAAAAATATAAATAATTTTTGCATTAAAGGAATTAAATATACTAAGATCCCAAACGTATTTAACAAATTGTAAAAAATAATCCGTTGTAGGCATGTCCCTATCCGGATTTCATTCTTGCCTAATGAAATTGTCAGGGGACGACGTTTTTAGAATTTCTGGAAATATTTGTTAAGTTAAATTACAAACTCAATGAGAATTTCTTGTTCTCGTCTAGGAGCGTTATTAAACATTTAAAATATCAAAGAAAAAACAAAAACAACAACAGAAAATTTTCCACAATTTGCTTTGTCATCTTCCAATGTACTACTCTGTTTTTTTGACAGATCTAGCAATGTAGTGACATCCATTCATGTAGAAACAACAATAGAAAACAATGTTTTTTTTTTAAATAACAAATGCATATTAATTACAATATTATTGCAGTTGGTCTATATGACGCGTTTGAAAAAAAAACAACACTTCACTAGAAAAAATAAAAATGCCCTGTTGGCAGTCCGTCTCCAACCATACGTCAGTGTGGCAAATTTACGAAAAAGGTGACACGGAGGAGATAAGAAGATAAACAAAAAATCTAAAGTAGACTGTTTGTGTCTGTTTGATCACTTTTGAAAGTATTAACAAACCTAAATTTAATTTAGCCGAAAATCGGCTGAAGCCGATTATTATCGGTGGCTGAATCGGCTTGGCAAAGGTGTCGGCTGGCGGCGGCTAACCGGCTGAAATCGGCTCGTTGCAAGACCCTATAATTTTAACAAATTTAACGAATCAGTATTATTACAAATACAAATGTAGTTTTACTACTTTTTTACTTAAATTTAGATTTGTTAAATTTAACAAAAAATCAACAAATTTTATTTTAAACCAAAAAACAGGAATGTTAAATTAACAAATTTGTTCATTGAGAAAACAAACATATTATGTTGAGTGTAGTTCCACTGAAACAGACCCCATGGAGCTAGTTCGAGAACCCGCTATGTAAAGTAGTACTTGGGAAAAAGCCTTTCTATAACTAGTTCCAGACCTGATTATATGGCAACCAGTTTCACTTTGTAGCTATAGAAGCGGTTGCTTTTGGGAAAATCAGCAAATAAAGGAAAAGTAGCTATTCTATAACCGAAAATTTTCCTGGGAACCCAAGGAACTGTATTAGAATCAGTTGCCAACAACACGAATTCTGCAACTGACGACACTAGCACCGATTTTATGGAACTAGTTTTGGAGCCCACTCCAGGAAACGTAATTATTAAGTTTAATTGACGGAGAATCACTTCAAGAACAACTACCAGAACTGATTCTAAATGAACCGGTTATACTTTGGAGCTATAGAAGAGGTTACTTTCGAGGCAATTTTAAACAAAAGTAATCGGTGGTAGAACTGACAGTATTAATTCTTTAAACAAGAGAAGAAGTTATTCTTCAACCGATTCTTATATAGAAGTCTGTTATATATTTTTTAGTAGCTTTAATTTTAAGGCCCTAAGGGCTCGGTTATGTAAATGAAGATTTAATAAGAAAATAAAAACTTTCAAATTAGTTAAAATTGTATCAAAATAAACATCTCATTGAAAGGCACTAAAAGCGGTAAATAAAAAACCGACAAGCTCTCGAAATAAAAAACCGTAAAACGCTAATATAAAATAATGCGTGTTTAAGGTAGTAAAAAGCGCTTTATCTAGCGCATAAATCGCTAAGTTGGCATCACTTTTTGTAAATAACTAATGCTAGATTCACACTGCTGGGACATTCCGCTTTTAAGAGGTATTTTATCCCTTTCATTTTGGCACTTACATATTTTTCGTATAATACCATCTCTGTTTTAGTATAAGCCACTTAACCCAGCTTAAAATTTTGTAGGTTTAAGAGTTTTTGTCGCTGGTTTTTTTTAACTAAATGTGGTTCTGCTGTTTGCTGAGATTTTTACCGAAAGCCATTTTTGAACTGATTTTTAGTAAGTTTCCAAAAATCTTTGTTAAGTTTTTAGGACTTAAAAATTTTATAACTTTTCGCATTAATGTTCAGTTTATTTTACCATCTACTTTGCCTAATTTTTTAATAACCATGTATTATCTATTTTTTTCTCTTGGTTTATCATTAATAATAATTAAACAATTAATTTTTTTCTTAGCGTTCAACTGTAATTTGCTTACATTTCAAAATTATATGTTAAATTTTGATCTTTCGAGATGATTATGTTTTGTAGTTTTTAGAAATCATGTTTTTTGAAAACAATTAAATACAGAAGCGTTAAGAAAACATATTATTGTGTAAATTGTTGTTGAACAAAAATTCACAGAAAATGTTAAAAGTAACAAGAATTATGGCTAGAAACTCAGTTAGGTTAGTTAGATCTTTAGGGCATAATTAGTGTCATAATATATTAAAATTAAATATGGTTATTAAGTACAAGAAAAACATCAAAATTCAGCTTATTTAAGAATACAAAAGGGGGTATTAAAAAAACAATAAAAATAATATGAATGTTCCACTTAGCTGTTGGTTTACAGATTTTTTTAATACGAGTATTTTAAAACTACATGTTTTAAAATTTGTTTTTTAGGTCGAATTTTTAGACGGGTGTTTTTGTTTATGAATAACCGGAAATTATTTACTATTTTGTTTATTTTTATGTATTCTCCCCCATATTGTCTTTTTTGTTTTTTTACGTTTTTTTTACGACTTATAAGTAATCAAACAATCAATTTTGTTCCTTGCAACATTTATGTTGACGATAACATGGTATTCTCTACTTCGCTTTTTTTGTTGCCTTTTTTTAACTTTTTAACAGCATTGTTTATTAAGCAAACAACAATATTTACAACAACAGCTAAGACATTTTACATTCTGGCATACACAATAATTTTTTAACGTTTTCTTTTTCTTATATTTTTGCTTATTTTGCATATGTTTATATTGGCTGTTAACCTAAAACGTTAAACCAACAAAGCTTTTTCGGGAAAACAGTGGGTAAATGAATCAAACTCAATTAGAATTTCTTGTTCTCGCCTAGGAGCGTTATTAAACATTTAAAATATCAAAGAAAAAATAAAAACAACAACAAAAAATTTACCACAATTTGCTTTGTCATCTTCCAATTTACTAATCTGTTGTTTTGACAAATCTAGCAATGTAGTGACATGCACAAGCACTTGCATGATTCGTATCATGACGACTTTCAGAAATCGTTATGTTATGATAAAGGTCCTAAAACAAATTAACTTATGAAAACTACTGTTGCGTTTTGGCGCCCAACCTGAGGAACTGTTAAAAACAATAGTTTCAAATGACGGACTATTTAAATCGTGCTGGCCGATCTCAGTGGCCAGTTGACGACACTTCTCAGGAGATAACCCTGTCCTCAACTCACTTATGCGGAGTGGCAATTGCGGAGGAGCGCTCTTTCTAGTTCTAGTTCAATTGGTTGTAAAGGCTCTTCTAGTTCGATACCTCTTTAAATTTTAAAAATAAATCTGACTTTCTTTGTGCAAGAAGAAGAATATTACTCTCTCATCACCGCTCTCATTTACCCAATTTTCGAGTAAGCGAACGCTTTTTGGTGCAATTGCGATCTGAGAGATCCTAATGTTGAATACGCGAACACAGGTTATGTGTTCGAAACTTTATTGTTTGTGAACTTTTTATATTTGTCATACTTGACTGGAAATGTCTTTAAAGTACCTTTCATTTAATATCCAATTTCTTTGTAAAACATAAAAACATCCAAAAAATTTAACAAGGAGAAATTTTTAACGCTGTAACACAGGGCCGCTAAAACTATGGCACGCATGCCAGTTGTGGCATCCGAGTAGATTTTCCATCACCAGCGACATTTTGTTGAATTTTTTTTTTAAACTTTGATATTTTTAAGCTCACAGATAAGGATTAAAGTTTGGTAAAAATCTTAAAAAAAAACTTTAAAACTATCCTTCATTAATTATGGGAACAAAAATTTTAAATGTTAACTGTAATAGTGTATTTCGAAATATAACATGTATTTGATACAAGTTTTAAAATCGGATATCCTTTGAATAGCATTTTTTTTTAATTTTGGATTCAGAAAAAAAAGAGAAAAATGTTCCATAATTAAAAGAAATAGAAAACGTTAAAAATGGTCGTTTTTAACTGGACTGAAACCCCGGTTTGCGCTCCATTTTAATGTGCCAAAAAGGGACAATGAAATTTAAACATGCACTCAAAACAAGTTTGTCGGTAGAATCTACTGAGAGTGTCAGTTAAAACAAAGGTATGTGCAGTTAAAAAGGCACTAAAGGTAGTTACTATTAAAATAACTAAAAATATAAATATAAAAATGAATTTAAAAAAACTAAAAATATAGTTTTTTGAAAATGTTGAAAAATAACTTACAAATAACATCCGCGAATGGGTTGGTCTAAAAATAACTAACAATGTCTTAAAATTAACTGGCTAATTTTTACTATAACAATTTAAAATAACTGAAAAAAGGTAAAAACCACTGTTTTTTACAGTTAAGTTTTTGACGTTATAAAATTATTTTTTATTATATTGTAATAAAAAAAACATTTTTCTTTCGATTATAAATTACTTCATCGTACTTGAAATTTGAAGTAAAATTCCAAACGGTTCTCTTTTTATACACTGGAGATACAATACAATTTTCTGATTTTTATTTATTTGCAAACTAAGAATATATTAGTAATAACAAATATAAACTAAACAAGAATTTTAAAAAATTAACAATTTTTTTGATTTTATAAATAACTAATAAATATAGTTGTTTAGCTTTATGATATTAAAAATAACTGCTTTAAAAATCTATTACGAAATTACAGTAATTTTCGTTAGTTGTTTTCTTAAATAACTGTTGTATTAATTTATGTTTAATTTTCCTTCGAAAAACAACTGTAGTGACTGATAAAAACAACAACTACTGCTGACTATACAATCAACTGGCATATAGTAACTGTCAAAACTTTTTTGACAGTTACTATATTCAAGAAATACTTTCGAATTGACGAAAAATTGCAGATTGTTCGGATTTTATCTAAAAAAAAAATAACAAGAAATTTAAAATAAAAAAAATTGCTTTTAACTTAAATTAAGAAATTTTGATTCTTTGGTCCCATTAAACTTCGTAAATCGAACTTTGATGGGACCTTTTTTAAAAGAAAAAGTATTTTTAAATCAAATCCCTAAATCGAGGATATATGTACATTAGGGTTATGACTCATTTTTAACAAAATTTTTACCTATCACCACATGATAGGCAATACTAAATTAATAATAAAAATCGTGTTTGCGGGTCATTTCGGCAAAAAAACATTCCGCACCAAATGCAATTTCTAAAAATAATTTTTGCTCGGGGATTTTGTTTAATTTACATAACGAATTATTACAAAAATTATTGTAAACGACAAAAGATGTATCCAGAAGTCCCTCCAAAAAGGTTTGGTAATATTTACCGTATATAGCTTTTAATAAGCATCGTTTGAGTCTCATTTGTTTAAAATTTCAGAGAAATATTTTTATTAAACTAAAACCATATAGACCAAATTTCAACCCTTTTGGTGCGGGAACTTTTTTGACTGCAGCGAAAAAGTAAGATTGCGTTTCTTAATATTTTTTTATGGCCTTTTTGGCTAGGGCATGTAAAATTTGATATATGCAAAAAAAATCAAAAAGTCATAACCTTAATGTACATATGTGGTAATTCTAAAGAAAAGTTTTTTTAAATTTTTTTTATATTTTCCCTTAATGTGACACGTGACATAGTTTTACAAAAAAACATGTATATTTTTGGCACGCCAGGAAAAAATTCTTGCCACCCCTGCTGTAAAATAATAACAAGATGATAAATATATGTATGGGTTTAGTTTTTCTGTCCCTTCTATGACATATCAAAATTTCATCCAAATGGGAGTAAACCACACATCAGGCTGTCCTTGCAAAATATGCAATAAATATCATACAATATGCAAAAACAAAAAAAAAATATGTACTTAAAAGCAAAATATGCAAAAATATGCATTTATAACAAAATATACAAAACAAATGCAGCAACAAACTGATGTCATTTTGTTGCAAATTCTTTGATTCGGAAAAGTATTTGGTTAAATTCCTTTTTGGGTTACTGACTACAATCATATGTATGATTGCATGAAAGTCGCTGCCCTGATGATTACATCTGCTAGATATAAATTTTTTTCATCGGGCTTACATAATGTCCTCCTCTATTGAGTAACCAAATTTTGTTTAAACATTTCCTAAACTTAACCCACTGTTTAATACGTTTAACCTCCTGACTCCTACGATACTATGTTTCTTACTTAAACAAACAAATTTTGCCATATTTTTTGTTTGTTTATGTTCATAGCTGTTGTTGCAATTTTTTTTTTGCTGTTTATTTGATGTTGTTGTTATTTGTGTTGTTGTAGTTATACAAAGCTGTTGATGTTGTTTTTGTTTTCGCAACTGATGTTGTTGACATTTTCGTTGTAGTTGTCAAAATACTTAAATGTTGTCGCATATTGTTAAAGTTAATAGTGCGTATGTACACATTCTTTGTGCTAAAATGTATGTTAAGTATAAAAGAAACGAAACAAAATATTATTGTAAAAGTCAGAAAAAGTAATATTGTTTAAAACCATATATGATGGTCCATACTTAGCAATACACACAGAAAAAAGCAAATGGTAAAATCAAGCAAAAACAATATTGAATTTAATAAAAACAGCTTTCAGTAGTCAAAACCAGTTAATTACTTTTCTTTTTTGGAACATAAAAGACAGCTAGGACTATTAGGCATTGAATGTGGTTTCCGATATCCCAATTCCTCAATTTTGCAGAGCCATTCCCTTTTAATTTTAAATATGTTTTTAATTACTTCTATTTCTGCGAAGATAAAACCAAACATTTTTAAATATCGATTTAAAAACAAACAATTTTTTTAAATAGAACCATATTTAGTTTAATAAGATTCATTCTAAATTTAAAAATGTCCGTAAAAAGTAAGATGTGGGTGTTGTGGTGTAATGGTAAGCGCGTTGGACTATTACACATGAGGTTGGGGGTTCAATCCCCAGGCAACGGCAACATCTATTTAGAAAAATTATGTACATGATTTTTATATTCCTCATACATATCGTAGCGATAGCACTTTACCTCACCGAAGTAAAGTAACATAACAGGGATACGAACTGAAAAGCTTTATCAGATGGCGCGCGATAACTGTGCTGAGATTAAACATCTCGCGCAATTACGGTGTTGCCATATTTGAAGCCCCTCATCTTTCACCGCCTATCATCTCTTCTATACCCCCTTCCATAGAAAGCAACACATTAATTACTAGGAAGAATTTTCTGAGTGTTACTTCTTTTAAAAATATATTAATTTAAGTACGATTTAATTGATTTAACTATGGTTTTTTCTATGTGTATGTGCAATTTGATAACCCAGCCAGCAATTTCGGAGCGCTCATAAATAAGATTCTTAAATGGCTCATAGAAATGATTATTGTTTTTTTGAAAACACTCTTTTTTTCATAGAAAATATGAAACAATCCAAAAAGTTGTCCCTACAATCTAAAAAACTGTCTCAAAATGAGGGTTAATTTTTCGGACTCAAAGAAGATTCCAAAAGTATTTAAATTTATGAGGAAAATTTCGATTTTATACGTTCTTTTTTCTGAGTCATTTCTGAGTACACATGGGGCTCTTTTGGACGGACCACTTTCATAGGAAAAAGTGGAAAAATGTTTATATTTTTGGAGCTCATTTCAGAGTCATTAATGATCATCTTTGTTTGCTGGGAAGTATAAATATGAATTTTCAGAAAAAGCCCACCATCAAAGTTTAAACTTGCTAGAAAATTGTTAGTTTTTTTCTATAAAATTTTTATGTTTAACAAAACAACTTCCTGTTTTACTATTTTTGGCAATTTATAGAAACTTATAAATTTTTAAATGTGAGTAAAATCTTTAATGTTAATCTTCAAGTTAAAGTTTTTTTTTTTCAAAAAGACAACTGGTAAGATGTTCCACACAAATAGACAAAAAATCCCTAGGGAACCATTTGAAAGCTATTTGTTACACTACTTTATATGGCAGAGTATTTAAACGCAGAAAAAATGGCAAACAAAAACATTAAATCATGATTTATAAGCATCTCTTGAGTACAACGTGAAATAATTATTGTCTTTTGAAGTGCTTTTGTATAAAAACCATCAAGGATGTTCAATAACAGAAATCAAATTTCTAACTGTTGTTATTATTGTTCATGCTTAGAAAAAGAATAACGAACGAAAATGTTTAAAACCTCATGTTTTCGAAAACTGCAGTCATAAAGCATACTAATTTTTATGAAGTAAACTTGTAATAGGTACTTCAAAGTTATTGCTGAAGGGAAAAATCTTTTTCGTGGTTTATTTCATAAAAAAAATGTGTAAAATATCAGTTTTTACGTTCAATGATTTGTAATATTTCCGATTATTTAGAGGAAGAATAGCTACAATTAGGATCCATACCAATCATATAGCATCTCCGTTGGGCGCCATTAGAAAAGACCCAAAGGCCTGATTAAGCCATAGTAGAAGAAGAATGTGAGCAATATTTCCGAAAAACTGATGTCCATAATAATGTTAAAAATAGCACTTCGTATTGCGGGTATACGAAATGATTTTTGTTCGCGATATCCCACAAAAGCCTTGTTTACATAATGACCCAAGTGGTTGCACCTTTTTACTTCACTTAAATATGTGAAAGAATGTTATTGTAAAATTGACTGTTTATCGAAAAACTATAAAAGAAAATGTTTCGAGAGTTCAGAGTGTATCGGCGCACACAACAAATAAATAAATAAAAAAAAATTCTAACAGATTAATGGCGCCCAATCGGAAGATAGCACACTCTCAGAACAATTCCATTGTGGCAATCGAATTTTTTTTCAATCGAATTAATTTGATTGCCGCAAGCTTATAATTCTACCGAACCGATAAATCGGTTTCCACAACTGGAAAAAAAACTCTGTTGTCGAGTTTTTATTCTTTGGTTATCTGATGATTATTCTATGGAAACCCGACCTCCGATTACCAGAACGGGATTTCATAGAATAACCATCAGATTCCTATAAAATTTTTCAATAAGAAATCGCTTTGACTCTGAGGATGTTTTAATATAGAAAAACTCTAAGATTCTGAGCATATTTTCCTTAAGCAATACCCACCAATTTCGAGCATGTTTTCCTATAACAAAACCTCCATATTCTTAGGACCCGATCTATAAAACAAACTCCAGATTTTAAGTACTATCGTAAAGAAAATCGCTCGAATTATTAGGTCTTCTTCCCATAGACTATCCATCACTCTCCTATAGTAAAAAGTTCACTGATATTTCTATAGAGGAACGTCCTCAAAATCAGAGGTTGTTTCTATAGAAAACTTCCTATGAATCCGATATTTTTTCTGTAGAAAAAAGAATACAAAATCTAAGACTCTTGCTATGGAAAATATTATTCTTTCTATAGGAAAAAGTTCTCATAATCCGGTGTTTTATTTTAGGAAAAAGTGCCCATACTCAAAAAAGTTTGACAGTTACTACATAACAGTTGTTTGTGTAGTAATCAGTAGTTCTTATTTTTAACCGTAATTATAGTTGATTTTCTAAGAAAAAATACAAAGCAACTATTATAAGAGTTATTTTAGAAAATATCTAAACAAAAAACTACTGTTATTTTGTAAGATTTGTTTAAAGCAGTTATTTTTAATATCAACTACCAAAACAGTATTTTGCAGTAAACAGTTAGTTTTGTCTGTTTTAAAACAAAAATGAAAATTCCGTTGATTGTTTAAAAATTCTGGTTTAGTTTTTATTTGTTTTTTTTTCTTAATTTGCAAATAAAAAACAGAAAATTGTATTGTAGTATCTCTAATGCATAAAAAGTTAATAACTAGAGAACCGTTTGAAATTTGTACTTCAAATTTCAAGTGCGATAAAATAGTTACACATTTTTTTATAATCAGAAGAAAAAAAAAACATTTTTTTTCATTAACCCTTTCACTACCCTTGTACACTACAGTGTAAACATCTTTAAAAGAATACATAAAATTTGATAATGTAAAAAAACAAAACTTTACACTTTTTGTAAATAAGTTTATTAGGCTCTTGGGCTTCAAATAAAAATCGTTAAATGTATAAGCAGTTCAACATGGCAATACAGTAGGGCGGGTCGATTTAAAAATCGCCCAAGTGACAAGGAAAATCGTGTTCTAGGGATCAAAATAAGAATCTTTGCCCGAGGAACCATACCTCTAAAACGAATTCTGAATCCCCGACTTTTGATGTCCCAAATTTCCCACTTTGACCCATTTAGAGTGCCCCAATCGAGTCCAAATGTATGACCAACCCCCACTAACTTTGGAGGGCCGACGCACACATGCCAGTCGCTCACCCCCTGGAACCCGTTTTAGAGGTATGGTTCCTCGGGAAAAGTTTCTTATTTTGATCCCTACAATACGATTTTCCTTGTCACTTGAACGATTTTTTTGCCACCCTACAAATCGACCCGCCCTACAATACAGTCTCAATATTTGTTATTAAAGTATAATTTTTTTGTTTTTGTTTCTCGTAAAGTAATGAAGATAGAAAATTGAAATTTGGCGAGAAGAAAACCAATATAAATTTATCAAAATCTTCAGGTTGGGCGCCATTGACTGACACTCTTACATCTGCTTAAATCTTCGAGTCTGACCGATTATTAAAGAAAAATTTGCTTACTTAAACTATAAGAATAAGGAAAATTATACCCATAATTTATGGGTATAATTAAAGTTAGTTTATTGAGAAATCAGACCTTTTTCCCCAACCTAATATTCAAAATTGAAGTTGAGCTACTAAAAACTTTTTATTTGGCTCATTACTTTTTCATTTTACCAAAAATCCCCAAATTATACCAAAATATGCACCTATAGTAAAAAACCAAGTGGAAGAAAAACTTTTTCTTTACTTTTTTTTTAATGATTTTTTAACAATAAGCTTTATTTTGTTGTATGTGTTTGGGTTTTTCTATCACTCTTCAAAGTAATGCAGCGTAAAACCTTAAAATAGAGTGAAAAGAACATGGCACATTTTAGGAACAACAGCTACAACTAGAATCAACCAACAAACAGACAAAATACCCAAAAGCACTTAAGAACTTTGGTAGTTTCAACAAGAACAACATTTATGCATCTTTGCCAAGCCGACAACAACCGCTAACACACCAACCAACTAATATAACCTCAAATAATATCAAGCAAATGTTTAAGGTACTAATGCATTAGTTATGGTTTGTTTTGTAGGAGTGTGTAAAATTTACTACTTTTTTATCATTATTTTCCTACAAATGCACATCATCTACATAAAAGTTAAATTTGGTTTTTTTTTTGTTAACAACATTTTCGTAACGAAACCTTAACCACCATAATGGTGACTTCCTTTAAGTTTGATTCTATTTGGTTTATTTTATTTAGTTTAGTCTATTTTACTATTTCGTGGGTAATGATGCCTGAAGACCATAAAAGGCCAACAACAAATTGGCGTAAAAAGTTTTTTCTTCTTTTCTGGATTTGCTTGTTAAAGAAAATAAAAACTCCAAAACAACAGAAAAACTAATGTTAACATTTTAGTTAGACAAAATGAAAAAAAAAAACAAAACAACAAACTAACATTAGTACTACAGGCATAAACTTAAAATAAGTAAATTTAAACATGAATATATTTAAGAATAAAGTTCTGAGAATCATTTAATGCAGATAAATATTTATCAATATTGTTGCTTCCATTTGTGGCTTGAGATTGTTTACAATTAAAAATATACTGGAAAAAGAAGACAGGACTTTTGATGGATTGAAGAAGTTGATAATTGATGGTCTTCCAATTGTATGTATTTTAAATGGGTTAAAATGTTCCGCAAAAATATTTGTCATGAAATTCTCCTATAAGCCCCTGAAGACATCAAATTGAAAATTTAACTTCATTGCCAGAAATAAGTCAAAACTTAAAATTTGTTTAAGGGTTAATGTCGTATGTATTCAGAATTGGCGCTCAAATGTCCAACAAACCTGGATTTTAAGGGGAAACATGTGAATCTTCCATTTTAGGTATAGGATGTGTTCAGCGAACTTATGTAAAACACTAAGAGCTACAGATATAAGTAGAATTCTAAAAGTATTGAGTAGATACTTTTAAGTATTGAGTACTCGAAAATACGATCGGTGTTGAGTACTCCGTACCGAAAGACTCAATACTTTTACAACTAACTAAGAGGTACAGATATAAGTAGAATTCTGAAAGTATTGAGTAAATACTTTTAAGTATTGAGTACTCGAAAATATGATCGGTATTGAGTACTCAGTACCCAAAGACTCGATACTTTTATAACTCTACGTACGTGGAACAAATTTATTTTTAATTTAAAAGTTTGTCCCTTAACTCGTTTATTACAATATCTTTCATTTTTTTTTTCAAATACACTTTCCTACTTATTGGTTAAATCTTATTTGCTAAATACAAACAAAATGTATTTATAACACTATACTAGTTGCATTTTTTAATTTTATGCCACTCACTTTCATTCGTTGAGTATTTATACTATTAATATCTGTGTTTATTTTCAGTTTTTACGATATTTCCCTCATTTATTTTTGTTGTAATTTATGACTCACAGACGCATTTAATCGTTTTATAATTTTTTTTGCCCTTTTTATCTTTTTTTTTATTATTTGAACATCAAATATAGTCTTATCGATAAAAACTCGAGTGATAATGTAAAATAAAACCGACTTTGATGTGGCAGTTTTATTATCACATGGTGTTGTGTTGGTGGATTATGGTGTAACTTTTATAAAAAAAAAATATATTGGAAAAGAATTTAATGTGTTCATTTTATGGTTGAATATTGTTTATAAACAATTTTATTAAAGAATACTTGTACAAAAAATAATATACATAAATACAAATTATAATGATAAAAAGGGTAAAATGAAAAATAACTTCAGACTTTAATTGAACAAAAAAAATCTTTTTAAAAGTTGATTTTTGAAGGCATTTAAAAATGTTGAACATTGCAGTTATTATCTTATTTAATCGGGTTACTATCTCTAAATGACTCTGTTCATACTACCAATTCTGTGCAACTTTGTGATTCGTTGTAACAACACTTTAATACATAGCATACTAAGACGATGCCGCAAAAATATTTTGGCACATGTCGACAAATTTTTTACAAAGGCCGCCCTTTTTCTTGTTAATATAACGCCTTATATTTATACACTACACCAATACAAAAAACTTAAAATTTTCGAAGTTTTTTTCCATTTTTTTTAATGCAAATAAAAATCGACCCTTTTGAAAACAGCAGTTTACAATTTCTTTAGCAAATAAAACATGGGCTGACGAAAAATCCATATTATTTCAACCAACCTTCACATGATGCCTGTCAAAATTTAAGGACAATTCGTTAATTAGTGAACAAGTTACAGCTATTTTAGTGACGCTGCCCTGTGGGAAAAGGAACCGGTCACCGGACACGTCACGTGACCGGTCCTTGGGGACGGGGACCGGTCCTTGGACCAGTTCTTTTATATGAAAAGGACCGGTAACTTTTACATGGGCTTGTTCTAGGTGGGGGTCAATTGCCCCTTATGACGTGTCACAGGACCCCCGCAAAAGAATCAGTCACAGAACTGAAGCAAAAGAACCTGTCACAGGACTGACACAAAAGAACCTGTCACAGTATTGACCTAAATGAACCTGTCACATGACTGTCACAATAGAACCTGACGAAAAGAACCTGTCAAGGTATGCATTTTTGTCAAATTATGCAACTACGAAACGATGTCATTTTGTTCTAAATTTGACGATTCGGATAAATTTTTAGTCCACATTAGTTTTCGACTAAATCACTACCAATTTAGATTTGAAATTTTTGTTATTCGCAAATATATTTTCACCAGGAATTAAATTCTACAAATCTTATTTGTTTTAGTTCAGTCAACTGCCTGATTTTTATGAAGTTTTAAAATTATTTATCTTTGGTTATTTATTGCAGACAGAAAATTAAAACAGAATTTAAAAAGTTACCTCAATTTGTGAACTTGATTTTAACTCAACGAAGTTTAATTCATGCAATTTTTAAAGCACTTGAATTTTTAGTTTTTCGAAGTTTTTACTTGATATTTCCAAGTATAAAAAATCTTTCTAAAAAAATCCAAAAAGCATTTTAAAGGAAAATATAATTCAGAATATTTCAATAAAAAAAACTTTGTTTTTCCACAGATGCCAGATTTGGATTTAGCTCACAGTTTGGCATTAGAAAAAACGACTTAAAGGGTTAAAGCCAGCGAACCAAATTTCTTTGAAATATCTTCGTATTTGCGACATGCAGCGTGTAACCAAGCCAATTTTGTGGGCTTCGTCCTTGGGCCGACATAGGTCTGTGTACCAAATTTCATTGAAATATATTCGTATTTGCGACCTGCAGCATGTAAAAGACAATTTTGGGGGGTACCCTTATATGGGCACTAGGTCTAAACATGGACCGATTTCAACCAAAATCAATAGGTGTCCTTGGGCCGATGTAAGTCGGTGTACCAAATTTCGTCAAAATATCGTAATATTTGCGACCTGTAGAGTGCGCACAAGAATGCATGGACAGCACGGACGGATGGAGGGACGGACGGACAGACGGACAAACAGACGGACATCGTTAAATCGAAATAAAAAAAATTCTGAGCCGATCGGTATACTATAAGGCAGGGCTGGCAAAACTATGACACGTGTGTCAGTAGTGGCACGCGAGTGGATTTTAGGTGGCACGCGACGTTTTGTTGGATATTTCAAAAAAAAATTTAACTATTAGAAAACCGACAAAAAAATTCAGTTAAATGTTAAATTTAGTTACAAAAATGTGTGATTTAACTCCATAAAGCCCAGTATTTTGTTCAAATAGAGTGGAGCTCAAAAACTTTAATAAAAACATTAAAATGCACAAATTTTCTATAGTCTATAAAAAGTTACAATCATATCCCAAATGTCACTTTTTCGCTACATTTTCAAATGGTCATATCTATTAAATTGATGCAAAAGTACGAACAAAATAACGGGCTTAATGATGAAATTTTTCATAGAGCTTGTAAATCGTCTTTTAAAATGAATAAAACTCTGTATTGCCACCATATTTTGTTCAAAGAAATAAAAAATTATGGGAAAATGTCTAAAATTCTAGATTGAAAGAAGTTTAAATGTTTCGATGAAAAAATGCCTCATAATCGGAGAAATAAAAAGTACCAGAAAATTGCACAAAAATGGAAAACAACTTGTAATAAAATTGGGTCTAAAAAATAAAATTTTTTTTAAAGGTAAAATATGTGCTACGAAATAACGCTCAATGAAATAAAGGCTGAAAATAAGTTTCATAATGAAATAACCCCCTTTGTTGGAATTTAAAATTTGGGTTTGATCGTGTTTCGCAGAGCCATTTCATCTGAAATAGAAATTCCTCTGTTCAAATCCATAGTATTGGCTTTTCATTCATTACTATGATGATAAAAACAGCGCGATTTATTTTAACAAAATCAAATTTTTGCCCGAAGCACATTTTTCAACTAGTGTCTTACATACTTTAATAATTGATATATGGTGTATATATTCCTCTAATTCCCACTGCAGCATAGGGCGCCAAATAATTAAATAATTGATGGCGCCCAATAATTTAACTTTTTTTTAACAAAATGAAATAATACCCACAAAAATGAAAAGGCAATAATGTTCAAACTGTTTTAATTTTATTTCATTGGGGATTTTTTCATAATTAAAAAATCTCAATATTTAAAGATTAAATAACCCCCAAAAATTAAATAACCGTCAAACATTTTTACGTCATTTCTTGGATGTTATTTAATTTTTCCCTTTGGGATTATTTCATGGGGGTTATCCGTAGAGCTGATAAATATGTACATCTGCGATGATATTTTTAAGGGAAATGTTCCAAATTTTTAAAATTTTTAAAAAAGGACTTAAAAAATAACTAAAATTAAGGTGGCACGCGAGAAATTTTTACAAAAACAAATTTGTCCGTTTCTGGCACGCAGCGAAAAAAGTCTTGCCACCCCTGCTATAAGGTCTAGGACCAATATGGTGTTACAAACATCAGCACAAACTTATAATACCCTCTCCACGTAGTGGTGTAGGGTATAAATATAGTTTAGTCCCCGTGTCAGACATTTTCCGGTACTCCCACTGTACATACACAGAGAGAATTCCTTGGACGAGTTTTAATGAAATTTTTCACTAAACTAATGAAATGTTCTTCACAATAGGAATGAAAAATTTCTTAAACTCTATGAAAAAGCTTCATAGTTTTAATGAAAATATTTTTAATGAAACTTTTTCATTAGTCGTATTAAATTTTTAATAAATAATATGAAATTTTTCATTAACTTTTATGAAAAATTGTATTAATTTAATGAAAAGTTTCAATGGACGAATTCCAGTGACAATTCATAGATCTAATGCAAAAATTCATTGATATCATGCAGATAATTCTCTCAGTGTACAAGAGTTCCGCAACAGTTGTACAACAATCTGGTGAATGATTTGATTACTTAGCGTTTTCTCAACACGTTAGGTACACTGAGAGAATTATCCTTCATGATATTAATGATATAATTTCATAGAATTTTTTTCGTAGAACCAATGAAGAATTTCATTATGTATATAATATTTAATTAATATTATGAAATTTTTTATAACTTTTCTTTCATAAAATTTCATAATTTCATTAACAAAATTCATTGAATTTCATAAATTAGATCTCCATAAATTTAATGAAAATGTTCTTTATATATATGAAATTGTTCAATAGTATTTACTTTTTTTAATTTTTTTGTATAAAATAGTATCGTCATTTCCTGAAGGCATAATCTTTTATAATTTTTATTTTTTTTAATTAATTTTTTATTATTAACTTTGGACTATGAAATTTTTTATAAATCATATTAATTTTTTCGAAACTGTTTTTTTTGTGAAACTTTTTAATTTAATGAATTCTTTCTTTAGATATATTTTGTACATCCGTGAAATATGCTACGATTTTATTACGCCTTTTGCATTTGCTTAGTACTTTATATTTATCCACTCCAGCTTAGCAACGACAACAACCAACTATAATAAAAACGAGTAAAAAGGTTAAAGTCGGGCATGCCGACTATACAATACCCTACACCACTCTGGTGTATTGTTTGGATCCGAAATTCGAATGGGTTAAAATGGGGCTTGTGTCAAAATTTTATATAATGTGAGTCAGCGCACCAAATTTCATTAAAATATCTTAATATTTGCGACCTGCAGTTTGTAACCAAGCCAATTTTGGGGGGACCCTTATATGGGCACTAGTTCTAAACATGGACCGATGTTCACCAAAATCAATAGGCTTCGTCCTTGGGCCAACATAGGTCTATGTACCAACCCAGGAAAAAATTACCCATTACCTTAACAAGGCATTGCCATATAACCGCTTACAAATCTCATTGCCAAATTTCTTTACTGCATTACCAAACACATTCTAACAAGATCGTAAAAAAAGCAAGAGGTATTGTAATCAATTCTAAAAATCAAAACAAACAAGGCATGAAAGTCATTCAAATATAATTATTTACTAACAAAATTTTTCAAAAATTAATAATTTACTTTTTAAATTATTTGATCTTAGAAAGTAACCGTTTACATTTTGGTAGTAAACAACAAATTAAGAAGTAGTTCCACATTTTGAAAAGAGAAGTTATTTAGTTTTAAACATAACAGTGAAAAAATTATTTTAAAAATTTTGTGCTAATACGGCTTTTTAATATTTAAAGGACTATTTCCCATTTCTTCCCAATAAATTTGCGCTTTATCACAAATAGTATTTTTGATATACACAATCACTGTATGAAGAGTAAATAAATGTTCAATGGTAATTAAAAAAGTAAACCAGAAAAGTTGTTTTCGATTAAATAAATAGTAACATTACAAAGAAATATATTTTTTAATTTTTCTTAGCAGTTATTCAAAACAAAATATAAAAAATTACTAAAATTTATTTTAAGTTATTATATTCAGAATTAAAATAAAAGGAAAATCTATTGTCTTTTGCAATTTTGTCAGTTAATCGATTAATTTTAATGTATTGCTTTGTATTTTGCAAATCGTCCAAAACAAATCTTTTGGCAAAGTAGTTTAAAAAGGCCAACAAAACCCTATATTTTTTCATTTGATACATACCATTTTTTTCTGACTTGAAATCAGTACAAATTTTTTGAAATATAACCAAAAAAAAAACAATTATAATGCCAATATAATGGTTCAGTTGCTGGAACAAATTTTTTCGTATAATACTACCGAATTTTTGTTTAGGACAGCGAATTTCCGTTCTCGGAAATAACCCTTTTGGAAATTTTAACAAACTGTCACCGAACTGGCCCCTTTATATGAAATAGACTGGTCACTTTTACATGGCGTTGTCATAGGAGGGGGAAATTGAACCCTTGTGACATGTCACTAGACAAATCCTAGGACAGGTTACTGAACTCTCATAAAAAACAAAGTTCAAGGACCTGTCCTGGGATTTGTATTGTGACATGTCACAAGGGGTCCTATGACAACGCCATGTAAAAGTGACCAGTCTATTTCATATAAAGGGGCCAGTTCGGTGACAGTTTGTTAAAATTTCCCGTAGGGAAATTACATTCTAAAAACTAATTTTCTGATAGATACAAACGAAATATTCCACTAGTACACCGAACCAATCCATTGGCTACACTCAAAAAAGTTTGCCAGTTGTTTGTATAGTAATCAGTAGTTGTTATTTTTAACGGAAATTACAGTTGTTTTTCTACAGAAAAATTCAAAACAACTTTTATGACGGTTATTTAAGATAACAACTAACGAAAAGTACTGTAATTTTGTAACAGTTGTTTAAAGCAGTTATTTTTAATATCATAATAAACAACTACCAAAACAGTAATTTTACAGCAAACAGTTATTTTTGGTAGTTAATTAAAAAATAAAAAATGTCTTTGATTTTTTTTATTTAAAAATTCTTGTTTAGTTTATACTAGTTATTATTGATATATTTCTAGTTTGCAAATAATAATCAGAAACTTGTATTGTATCTCCAATGCATAAAAGCATAAAAACTGGAGAACGGTTTGGAATTTTTACTTCGAGTTTTTGTAATATTTTTTTGTGATATTTTTGTAATCGAAAGAAAAAAAATATTTTTTTTATTAAAATATAACTTTTATAAACAAAAACATTTGACTATAAAAAACAGCAGTTTTTATCGATTTCGTCAGTTGTTTTGAAATTTTTGTAGTAAAAATTTCTCAGTTAATTTTACGACATTGGAATTTATTTTTAATGCATTTGTTAGTTATTTTTCAGGAGGTAAAAATAACACAATTTTTAGTTATTTTAAATGTAAATACCTTTGTCGCCTTTTTAACTGCATATATCTTTGTTTTAACTGACATTTTCAGTAGATTCGACCGACAAACTTTAGTGAGTGTACAAATTGTGCCATCAGAACAAATATGTTTTCTCTTTGTTAATATCTGATTGATTTCTGCCATAGAAAAACGTTCACATTCTGACTACTTTTTCCATTAAAAATGGTTTATATACAATTTTCAGATTTTGGGAACCTTTTCTATCGAAAAACCCTCTGATTCTGGGAACTTTTCCTTTCGAAATTTCCACATAAACACATTCAGATATTGTTGTTAGGACAATTGAAATTTTGTTGTTATTTATTCATTTATTTAATTTATTTAATTTATTAATTTATTTAATCTATTTATTTAATGTATTTAATTTATTTAATAATTTATTTAATTTATTTAATAATTTATTTAATAAATTATTTAATAATTTATTTAATAATTTATTTAATAAATTATTTAATAATAATTATTTAATTTATTTAATTTATTAACTTATTTAATTTATTTAATTTATTTAATTTGTTTAATTTATTTAATTTATTTGATTTATTTGATTTATTTTATTTATTTAATTTATATAATTCATTTAATTTATTTAATTTATTTTATTTATTTAGTTTATTTAATTTAATTTTTTCACTTAATTTATTTAATTAATCTAATTTATTTAATTTATTGAATTTATTTGATTTATTTAATTTATTTAATTCATTAAAATTTATTTTATTTATTTATTTTATTTGATTTATTTAATTTATTTATTTAATTTATTTATTTTATTTATTTATTTAATTAATTTATTTCATTTTATTTAGTTTAATTTGTTTAATTTATTTTATTTTATTATATTTTATTTATTTAATGTTGATAAGTAAGAGTGGAAGTACAGATAATATAATAAATATACACTAAACCTGATATGCTATTTAGTATTTGTCTAATTTAGTATAAGTCGAATTCTATTAGTTTAACCATAACCATAAAGCGATTTTAATATTCGCTTCCCTTTTCTGTAAATTGCAATGTGTATTGTAAGGCCTTATATATAAATTCTAAAGAACTACCTCTTTTATCAAAAAAACAAGCTTATGCTAAAAAGTATAAAGTAATTATAAAAAAATAAAATCTGATTTAAGCTATAAATTATCATGCAAGACGGTGGCTCAGTGGAAGAGTATCCGCCTGACACGCAGAAAGCCAGGGATCAAATCCCAACGAAACACATGTGTAAGTTTTTTTATTTATTTTAAAATTTAATTCGTAAATTCTATTTTGAGAATATCTATTTTTAGAAACTCGCTTATTCTTTTTATTATTAGAACACCTTCTTTTACTAAAAATCAAAGGTGTTCTGTAAGAAAAATAGTAACTGGCTACCATTGCGATTCCAAAGAATCGATTGCATTTAGTCTCACGCCTTGTTAAAAGAAACAAGTTGGTAATCCAATTGGGAAGGCGTTCTACCAAAAATACCTGATTCCCAACTCGATTCCCTATTTTGAAAATTTTTTGCTGGGAAATTTCATCAAAATATCTTAATATTTGCGACCTGCAGCGTATAAACAATATAATTTTGGGGGGACCCTTATATGGGCACTAGTTCTAAACATGGACCGATGTTCGCCAAAATCAATAGGCTTCGTCCTTGGGCCAACATAGGTCTATGTACCAAATTTCATCAAAATATCTTACGATTAATACCTGCAGCGTATAAACAGTATAATTTTGGTAGGACCTTATATGGGCACTAGGTCTAAACATAGACCGATGTTCACCAAAATCAATAGGCTGCGTTATTGGGCCAATATAGGTCTGTGTACCAAATTTCATCAAAATATTCTTAATATTTGCGACTTGCAGCGTATAAACATTATAATTTTGGTAGGACCCTTATATGGGCACTAGGTCTAAACATAGACCGATGTTCACCAAAATCAATAGGCTGCGTTATTGGGCCAATGTAGGTCTGTGTACCAAATTTCATCAAAATATCTTAATATTTACGACCTGCAGCGTATAAACAGTATAACTTTGGTAGGACCCTTATATGGGCACTAGGTCTAAACATGGACCGATGTTCACCAAAATCAATAGGCTGCGTTATTGGGCCAATGTAGGGCTGTGTACCAAATTTCATCAAAATATCTTAATATTTACGACCTGCAGCGTATAAACAGTATAATTTTGGTAGGACCCTTATATGGGCACTAGGTCTAAACATGGACCGATGTTCACCAAAATCAATAGGCTGCGTTATTGGGCCAATGTAGGGCTGTGTACCAAATTTCATCAAAATATCTTAATATTTACGACCTGCAGCGTATAAACAGTATAATTTTGGTAGGACCCTTATATGGGCACTAGGTCTAAACATGGACCGATGTTCACCAAAATCAATAGGCTGCGTTATTGGGCTAACATAGGTCTGTGTACCAAATTTCGTCAAAATATCTTAATATTTACGACCTGCAGCGTATAAACAATATAATTTTGGTAGGACCCTTATATGGGCACTAGGTCTAAACATGGACCGATGTTCAAAAAAATCAAACTTGTTCGTCCTTGGGCCAACATAGGTCTGCGTACCAAATTTCATCAAAATATCTTAATAGCTGCGACCTGTAGAGTGCGCACAAGATTGCATGGACAGACAGACAGACAGACGGACGGACGGACGGACAGACGGACATCGTTAAATCGAAATAAAAAAAAATTCTGAACCGATCGGTATACTATAAGGTGGGTCTACGACCAATATTTTTTGGTGTTACAAACATCAGCACAAACTTATAATACCCTGACCACATAGTGGTGTAGGGTATAAATAGTAAATGAAATTGCTTCATAGATTTTATGAAGCTCTTCATTGGCTGCATGATTTATTCATTGGACGAGTGGCCTATGAAGAGTTTCATTAATTTTATGAACTTTTCATAAACCTGTCTCATAGATTCTATGAAAAGTTTCAATGCACGAGGTCCAGTGACAATTTTCATTGAAACTATGAAGAAATTTATTACTGAAGTGATGATAATTCTCTCAGTGTATTAATCTAATAACTTAATATTTAATCATCGGTCACAATTGTTTTGATTGTTTAAGCGATCAAAATAAATACCCGCATAATTGACAACTCTTATATTTACCACTTAACTGTCCTGGTTCAGTCCCATGTTCACCTGTCACGGGACAAGTACTTCAGACGGGTAATCTTTTCACCAGTCACTGGACCGGCACTTTGAAACTAGTCCTGTTTTTACAAGTTACGGGACAGGTCACCGGTTGGGTACTTTCAGACCGGTCCTGTTTCCACTAGTCATGAGACAGGTCACAGGATAGGTTCTTTGTGAAAATTTCAGAAGGCTGGATTTTTATTTGCATTAAAAAAATCTAAAAATTTTTTTTTTAATTTTGAGTTTTTGGATTTTTTGATCTACTAAATACTTTTTTAGTTAATTATTTTAATTTTTAATTTGTTATTTTCTATTAATTTGTTATTTTCTTATAACAAAAATTTAACGCAAATATAACTAATATTCTGCATATTTAATAGTTTTAGTTTTGCTGTTCCTATCTTACTTAAATTCAGCAAAAATAATCTGCTAATTTCAGTTTTTTCTGCAGGATAATTTTTAACTAATTTTAACTGATTTAACAAAAAGTTTTACAGACTTTTTCTATTAGTGTATGTAATTTTTGAAAATCTTAACGATCGGAACATGAATTTTCCAAATGTGCGAGATCGCAAGTATGCTAAAAGTGAATGTTTTTATCTCAAACTTTAGGTAAACGGCAGTTTTTAGTAAACTGCAGCTATAATAAAAGTACTACGACACTCATAAAATTATTATAGTGTAGTTGCGAAATAATTGTAAAAATTTCTTTATGATGAAGTAGTGGACTATATATACATCTTCAAAATTTGATAAAATAAAGAAATGTCCAGCGGATGTATGACGTTCCCTAATGAATTCATTTTATTTTTGAAAATCTATTTCTAAATAGGCCAATGCTTTTTCTACGCTTTTCGAACAATTGATTAATTTGTCTATTGATGTTTTGATTTTGAGATTGGGAAAGCACTTTTTGCGATTGGGTAATAAAACAAGCCATACTGGTACGTATGATTAATATAATTACAATAATTTCATATTACTTATACGTACGATAAGTTTGTGCCTTAAAACTTATGTAAATTCAAAGTTTCATTGTAATTGTGGCACATTTATATTAAAATTATTCTTTATAATTTGCAAATGAAATTTATCATATTTTTTTTCTAGAAATTTAAATCATTCATTTTCTGATAACTGGAAAACAATATTTAAGTTAAAATTGTTTGAACACAGAAAAACTAAAATTGTAATCGGCCAGTTTTATAAGAACGATTTTTGTCTAAAATATTTCTTAAGTTAGAAATTTTGTTTTAAAAAAATCGTTCTTAATTCTGACTATAAAACTGGATTTTAACTATTGAAAGGTAACCGCTCTTAAAGCAGCAGTGCTTTAAAAAATTAATGATAAATTCATTACACTGTAAAGGTGTCTTTAAGCCCGTTTCGCCATTTGCATTAGCAAATATAACAAAAGTCTTTCATTAAATTTGCCTTCTTTAAAATATTCATAAAATCTCCACTACATTAGAAAGTTATACAAACGTAATAAATAGAATTCTTAAAACGACCTACAGATCCTCTTAACAAATCATTGATTGTACTGATAATATAATCTGGGATAATTTATCTTTAGCTTTATTTATTCTTTAAATACAAAATAAAAACTAAAGATTGCACCTGCTTATGTGATAACGAGAACATTTTGAGAAAGAAAAAAAATCATTTTGAATAAGGAAAAAATAAATAAATTCAAAGAAACTATAAATTCAATACAACGAAATGAAAAACGTGAACCAATGTGAAGAAAAAAATCAAATCCAACAATAATAAAATAATCATCCCAATGCTAAGAAAAAATATAAAAGAAACTGCAGCATAATGGCATAAAATTGCAAGGAGGTAAAAAATGAACAGCAACAAAAAACTAGTTTACAATTTCGTGGCCAATTTTGTGACAACCACTGGCCAAGACAGTCAAAGAAATTTTACAAAAGAGATGAAGACAAAAAAAATTGCAAAACAATATGTGCAACAGTTTTCAAGTTTTTTTTTTTTTTTTGTTGCAAACAACTACTACCATGCAACTACTATGACACAGTGAATGTAAATTGTTTAGTGAAATGACTGTTTGTCTGACTGTCAGGTTCATATGACTGTGAGTGCAATGAATCCTCGTTTAACGGCCAAGGATTAGATTTTAATGATTTTCTTAAGTTATAGACAAAAATTTAAACAAATTTTCGTTAAACAAGTTTTTGGTGTATTTATTGTAGCTGTTGCTGGAATAATATAATGATAATGGTATGTTGCATATGCGTGTTGCAATGTTGTTTTGTTTTTGTTGCCAAAGTAGTGCACAATTTTTTTTTTCTTTTTTTCCTTTTTGTTTTTATATATTTTTTTCCGTATACAAAGATTCATGAATCGTTGAGGACACGTTTGTATATTAAGTTTGAAAAGATGAGGAAAGAATACAAACACACTAAAAAATTGCTAAGATGCATATGATGAGGTTGCTTAAGCTATTATGATGATGACGATGATGAAGTGTAGACAGCAACAAATGCCTTTTTAAAGGTTTAAAGAAAAGGAAGGTGTATTGTACTTTTAAGCACTTAATGAGTCCAATATTTTTTAGTATGAAAAATATTTATATGAGAGAACTTCAGGTGGAAAAAATGTGATAAGATTGTGTTGAAAACAACAAGGACGTTTTTTGAAAAAAAAGTAAATATATATATTCACATCCAGCGATAAACAAAACCATTACATACTTGTAATATATAGGGGCAACACATTTGGGGTGTAAATGGCTCTTGTGGTGTAATGATTAGCGTATTGGACTGCTGGGTTCAAGACCCAGCAATGACAACAGTAATTTCTTAAAATAATATTTATGAGTTTTATATCCCTAATAAATATTGCAACGCCCTATGTTACCATAGCACTTTAATGGCGAGCAACAATTATTCTAACATTAAACATCTCCCGGAATTATAGTGTTGCCATATATGAAACCCTTAACCTTTCACCAACTTTCATCTCTCCTGTATCACATTAGCTAAATAGGAAGAATTTCCTAAATGTTAGTTTTTCAGAAGAAAAATACAAAATTCTGTTTCATATAAAATATATGAGGCTAGCAAATAAATTCTCCTAAAGCAGACACACCAATTTTCAATTACTACACTCGTAGAAATGAACCTGCAAAATTAGCAAAAAACAAAAAGCTACTAAAAATTAGTTAAAAATTACCTTGCTGGGAAATCTGCTGAGATTAGCAGTTCGCTAAATACTAGCAAAATAAGAAGAGCAAAAATTAAACTGTTAAATCCACAGAATTTTAGTTATATTTAAGTTAACTTTTAGTTAATTGAAAATGACACATTATACTGTAAAATCTGCAGAAATTATTAATAAATATTAGTAGAATAAAAATTGCAAAAACAAACTGTTATATCTAGAAATATTTTGTTATTTTCAAGCTAAATTTCATGGAATGCAAATAACAGTCTATCATGCTAAAATCAACAGATATTTTTGCTAAAAATAGTAAACTGCTGATTTCAGAAGGCCCAATTTTATTTGCATTGAAGAAAATCGATAAAACAACCGAAAATTTAATTTTTTTTGTGATTTTTTAGTCTACTAATTATTTAACAAACTTTTTCCTGATTTTAGCAGGTTAAGTTGTTATTTTCTATTAACTAGAATTTAACTCCAATATAACTAAAATTCTGCGTATTTAACAGTTTTATTTTTGCTCTTCCTATCTCACTAATATTTAGCAAAAATGTTCTGCTAATTTTAGCAGTTTGTGATTTTAACAGTGAGTTGTCATATGAGAAGAGTACTTCCCCTTTAACATTTTGTCAGTACTTTTTTCAGTAGTGCAAAGGAAACTCTTTTACATTCAATTGAAAACAAGAATTTAATTTTTTTTATTTTAAAAAATTTTTTTATTGCCACCACAAGGTATCGAACTTGCGACCTTAAGATCGCTGGTTCAGCTCTCTACCGTTGAGCTCAAATTTCTCAAAATTTTGATATGAAAGTTAACTGCCATAAAAACACCACGGTATCATTGCGAGATATTGTGTCTTATTCTCTTCAATAAAAGTAAATGCAAAAGGTGCACTGAAATTCATTAATTTTTCCAGTGCTATTTTCACAGGTACATAAAAAGCAATTTTACGTTATTTTTTATTTTTAAAAATTCAAAAAATTCTAAATTTACGTGCCTATTCCTACTTGTGACTCACTCTGACCGTCATAAGACTTTTTTTAAGACTCAGAGTAATAAATTTTCATACAAAACAACAATAAAATTCAAAAAATTCAAATTTTATTTGTCACTGTTATGATTGTGTCGATATCAGGTCTTAATTTTTTTGAAGTTTTCAAACAAAAATTTTAATAAATATAATTAATTGTGACTTTGCAACAACAAATACATGGAGAATACAGTCATAACTAAACAAATTAATTATAAATATTAAAAAAAAATTTTAATTAAAAAAAAATATTGGGCCCCCCAGGAATCGAAACCGCGATCATATGTTTGGAAATAAACAGTTATCTAGATCAATTTTTAGGACCACTTTTAGAGCAATATAGCTTTACATAGGTGATTTTCTGGATGTTTTTCAGTATTACTTGCAAAAAAGCTGTAAAAATTTACTAACGGTTAGGTATGAAGCGATGACAGAAGTGATTTTTTGACGCTGTTTAGACCTACTTCTAAAAATGCAGTAAAAATACACTAACGAATACTTTTGAAGCAGTGAAAGAGGTGATTTGCAAAACATGACTTCCAAGTTTTTTGCTGGGTAATTGATAATGCTCTATTTAAAATAAATGTTAAATATGAGGTAACTATTTATATTTTGAGCCTAACAATGAAAAACAGAAATTTGTTATCGAAAATGGCTTTATTGCTTTTCAAAATATTCATCCTTTATGATCTATACACTCTTGGATGCGTTCGAAACACTTCCCTACGGGAAATTTTAACAAACTGTCACCGAACTGGCCCCTTTATATGAAATAGACTGGTCACTTTTACATGGCGTTGTCATGGGAGGGGGAAATTGACGTTGTGGCGTAAACAACAATCAATTTCTAAAAATAATATGAGTTTTCTTTCCCTCATATACGTCTTCCATAGCATTTAACCTCACTGAAGTAAAATAAAAGTAGGCGCTGTGATGTAATGGTTAGCACACAGGTTTGTGGGTTCGATCCCCAGCGCCAACAACATCATTTGGAAAACATAATGTATGATGTTTCTATCCCTCATATATATCGTAGCGTCCTCCTTCGGTGTTCCCATAGCACTTAACCCCACCGAAGTAAAATAATATAACAGGGCTATGAACTAAACACCTTCAACAAAGTTTGCCAACTCTCCACCTGATGGTGTGCAACAACTATTCTAAGGTGCAACATCCAAAGCAATTGCAGTGTTGCCATATTTGAAGCCCTTTATCTTGCGCCACCTTTCATTTCTTCTCTGTTCCCTTTCCGAAGAAAGCAACACGTTATTTAATAGAAAGAATTTCCTGAGTGTTGCTTCTGTATTCTAAAAAAAAGTTAAATTAGGGACCTTAATATTTGTACTAAGTCTAAACCCAGCAGAAATTACTGCTTGCTTGGAAGCAGTTTTGTCAGGGAAAGTTGAGCATTGAAGCGATTGCAGTATTGATGATATCATGCCTGATTGTTGTTCCAGATAGCTCGAGTGAAAGCACTTGTTTCGGGATCCGAAAAGGCATGAATTCTTCGCTTTTAATTAGTGCTCCTGTTTTTCTTTTAAAATGTCGATAATTCATGCCTTCTCGTAAGTGCATATTATAAAGCTTTTCAACTATTTAAAATCACGCCTTCTCAAAAGCAAAATATTCCTGCATATTTTTCCATGAAGAGAAAATGCCTCTTATTTTCAGTAAAACTTCTTATTTTCATTAAAATAATTTTTTCCGTATTTTAAAAAATTTTGATAAAAGAACCGCAAAAATTTTTAAGGAATCAAAATGTATTGCTCATTCATGCCTTTCTGAAAAGCACAGCAAAAAGCGATGTAAACAATTAATCAACTTAGGCCTTTCATTTGTGCTGTTTACGAAGCTATACATTTTTAGAAGCGGTAAAAATAGCAGTAAGGAAGCAGTAATCGTTTTTACTGCTTCCACATTTTTGCTGGGCATGAACCTATTTTAACCAAAATCGTCTTTGGTCGGATATAAGCCGATGCATCGAATTCCATCAAAATATCTTAATATTTCCAAACAGATGATTGCGTGTTCGAATCCTGGGAAGCATATTTTTTTTAATTTATTTTTAATTTATCCCAGTCAACATTTTTCTGAGCGATCAAATTTTAGAGTCAGAAATGAAACATACTTAATATAATCTTATTTATTTATTTAATCTTTATTTTTCAATACTCATAAAGGACTCAAGGCTTAACCATAAATGACTCATAAATGGCACAGGAAATTCAAAATTTTCCAGTAATGCTCATAATTCGGAGTCTTTTATGAGTCATAAAAGTGCGCTCAGAAAGAGGCTTTATCGGTGAAGAAAAACAATATCTATGATTTCAGAAGGTCTAAGGGCTCTTTTATGCGTCTTTTCGGACTCCAATTGTACAATGGGATTTTTATTTCCTTCCAATATCTATAGTAATGTATTTGTTTAAATCGGAGTTCAAAAATAAATAAAATAAAAATTATGAAAAATTAGTTTTCATGCACTTGTGAAAAAAACATCGACTTGCAGTGCACCTTTTGCATTTCTTTGGGTACTTTTATTGAAGAGAATAAGACAAATTATCTCGCAATGACAAAGTGATGATTTGCTTAGCGCTAGAATGATACACTAGGAATCCTAAGAAGTACTTCGCATTTCAACAGAAATATGAAGTATTTTTGAAAGGCAATTTAAAAAAAAAAAATTTTTTCCGAACGTAGGGGTCGCCATTTTACATTTTTCGTTATATCTTTGGCATTTACAGTCGGATCTTTAAGTATGATACATCGATGTGTTTCTCTCGAGAAAGCCAGTGTTTTGCTCTAAAGGCCATTGACCTCAAGTATCCTGTTCTAGTAGTTAACTACCAGATCTCACTTCATACCACCCTAATGTACCGCCCTAATGTCGGAAAATTAAAGCTCGGAAAAAATCATTAAGCTTTTACTAAGGATAAACCCAGTGGAAATTTTTTTTATTTTTTTTTCGTTGCCGAACGTAGGGGTCGCCTTTTTAAATTTTTACCTTTATAGCAAAACACTGGTCTCCTCGAGGCAAAATATTGATATATCACACTTTAAAATCTGAATTTAAATGCCGAAGCTATAACGAAAAATTAAAGACGACCCCTACGTTCGGCAATTTTTGAAATTGCCTTGCAAAAATACTTCATATTGGAGGGTGTACGGCGAACCTTTTTCTTTGCGGTGCGGTCTAATATATATGTATAGTTTATGGGAGCCCAAATTTTATTTTGATGGATTACAAACCGAATGACAAACTGATTAATACCCCCACTAAACAATGGGGTGGAGGGTTTAAAAACAGTAGCACAAATAAAACATATTTTTCTCAAAATAGTTTTAATTTCTTTGAAATTACTATTAAAAGGCATTTGTCATTTGTTTGTGTTTTTTTTTATTATCAACAACTTTTTGTTAACTAAAAGATCTTTTATCTTGTTCAAAACTCTTCATTAACAATGACAATTGTTAGAAAATTATGTTTATTATTTAATAAACCAGTTAAGTAGAAAACAAAATACAAAGAACAACTTAAAATTGTAATAAAAAAAATAACATACAACGTATGTAACAATCATGTGCGGACGGTTAAATAATTGCTTAATTTGGTTTAAAAGCTAAAAAAAATAAAGAAATAATGGAGAAACAACGCGTTTCAAGAATTTGTAGCATAAAATGATCATCACTTTGTATTGTTACTGCGAAGCTCTATTAAATAGAATGTATGATATACGACAGTGTATATATGAGGTGTAATATAAATGTTTATCTAAATGGAGTAAAAATGTCGTAAAAATGTCATTAAAATGTCAATAGACAAAAAAACGAAAATAAATTAAAATGTTTGTAAAACTAAATAATTTCGAAAATAAGACAGAAGTAAATAGAAAATTAAGTTGTAGTACAAAAAAATTTAATTTCAAACCATTTATGCATAAAAAAGCATATAAGATTGTTAAGAAAACTCGTAAATCGAGGGCTATTACTCAATAAGCTCTATCTGCAAAAAAAAAAAATACACAATTGTTCAGCGGAGCTAAAAACCCGTTTAATTGACGTGTTATGAATATTTTTCTTAATTAATGAAACAAAATTATTTATAAAAAATGCCTACTTAATCTGTCAAATAAATTTTTTTATAAGTTTTATGTATTGCGCGATTTTATTACCGATAGTATTTATTGACTTCGAATATTTTATACCTTGATATAAAAACTTGCAAATAGCACTTTTGTTAATTCCTTCTATAAACTTTATCCATTTCGCTAAAATGTATTAAAATCGACCATGACTTTCAATCGCATCCTACGCTAAGAGAATTATCTGCATGTTGTTAATCAATTTCTACATTAATTCAATGAAGTTTCCACTGAAAATTTTCATTAAATTAATGTAGTTTTTCATAAAATTTTCTAAACAATTTCCCCATATTTATTGCAAATTTCATAAACCCAATGAAAAAGTTTCATTAAATATAGTTCCACAAAAATTATGAAACTTTTTCATAAAATTTAAGAAATTTTTCATTCACTAATGAAGTTTTCTTCACACAGTGCATAAAAAAAATTTTTAAATTTTATGACAAAGCTTCATAAATTTTATGAAACTTTTTTAATGAAAATTTTTAATAAATAATATGCTCTTTTTCATAAAATTTTATGAAAAACGGCGTTTAATGTAAAGTTTCAGTGGTCGAATTCCAGCGACAATTCATTGAAGTAATGTAAAAATTCATTAATAACATGCAGATAATTCTATCAGCGTAAGGTTTAACATTTTTATAAAGTTTTGGAAATTTAATTTTATTCTAATTTTTTAATTTTTTTTACTTTATAAAATTTCGTCTTCGACACTTTTAAGCTTCTAAATATTATATCGAGAGCCTATAGTCAAAAAGGGCCATCTGCAGAGCTTAGAAAATGGTTGCTGTACTCGAACTAAAAAAAGTACGAGGGGTACTATTTATATTTCGGGAATAGCAAATAATAATAAACATTTTTAAATGAAGCAATTGATAAATTATGGGGTATCCAACGAGAGCAATTTTTTTTTTTTTTGAAATTAAGTGTTCATGCTAAATTGAATGTATTGAAGTGGAACTAATGTGCAAGGATGCCTCTATCTCACGATATGTCACATGACGATCTTGCATTATCAGTTCACGCACTGCGTCGATGTTTTGTGGCACAACAACCGATTATCAGTTCACACACTGCATCGATGTATTGTGGCACAACAACCGATTTTGGACGATGTTCACGGAATTCAACCACTACGATTGAATTCAGTATACCAGCTATATACTGTGGTTTTCGATAGTGCTTTATCGCCATAAAAAGAACTGAGTTCATCGACACATTCTTGTTGAGATAATCCACGTCAAAAGTTGTGAAAAATAATCCAACGAAAATCTTCTCTTGAAATTTCCATTTTTTGGCCAAATTGATTATTTGAACTCACTGTAAACAAAACAAATAGCACTTGTACATCAGAACCTTGTGAGTACGTTTATGCTAAAAAAAATATCAAACTCTAATATGGTGTTGCCAGATTGTAGCTATTGACATTAGTGTTGCCAGTTCCTGAAACATAAATAGTACCGCTCGTATAGCAACAGATTTACAACAATATCAATTTCTAGCTGAAAATTAATTTTGAGAAGTGTTTAAGTAACTATAAAACATGTAGATAGCCCTTTTCTCTAAAACATATCATATAAGCCCTCGGTATGAGTTTTTTTGTTTTACTAAAAATGTAGCAGAATATGTTATATGTTATATATAATTGCAATCCTCGAAAATACATCCTTGACTGCTAATAGCGTAGATAAGCACTTGAATTAGTGGGTTCGGTAATATCTTTCCAATCTGATATGGAAACTGTTTTTAGGATTTTTTTTGTCCCGAAAAAGTTTTTAAATTCCATAAATCTGGCAACACTAGTAGTTGTAAAAATTTAAATTATCCAACATTGTAAATTGAAATTTCCAAACTAATAAAGAGAATAAAACTTTCTTTATCTATTCAACATGTTTATCAAAGTTTTCCTATTTCTTTTTTTTTTTTTCTTTCATATGTCGTTTTTTTTCTTTTTTGCAACACTGAACCTTTATGCCCCAACTAACCATCAACTGTGTTGACAAACCCTTCAAGCAAAGAATTCAACAACAAACACTAACAACTACATGAACAAAACCTCGAAGGATGTAAAGTATGTTGTAAACTACCTTAACAAACGTCAACAACATTAATTATTATGTGTGCCTTAGTATATGTAAATATATGTGAACATTGTATGTAAAATATTTGACTGAACTATATGTACAGGGTGGCCCTAAATTACCGAAGGGGTTTGAGTTAAAAGAGTCATTGTGTCCCTTGCAGTGTGCGCTGTGGCTTCATCCTGTTGGAACTATAATAATTTCCAACATTGTCCGACAATGAACACCGTGTTCATTTTCAAATAACTATGGCCCAATTATCCTTTGCGACGAAACACCGTACCAAATAATACACTTAAGTGGTTGTAATTGTCGCTGTTGAACTACTCTTGGATTTTCCGTAGCCCATATCCTGCAGTTTTGCCTATTAACAATCCCATTTAATTGGAAATGGGCTTCGTCGTTCATAATTAAATTATGAATAAAATCATGATTTTCTTCTGCTTTTTGCCGGAAACGATTTGGGACATTGTTCAATTGTGTACTGTTCCATTTTAAATTCCCTAAGTCTTCTTTACAAAATATTCAAAAAAACTAAAAAAAAATGTATAATAAAAAAGTTATAAGGAATTCAAACCCCTTAGGTACTTTTGGGCCACCCTGTATGTACACCGAGAGAAATTTTTCTCCTTTTTAGATAAATTATGATTTTAGCATAAGGAATCAACACTCGTGACTCTGCCAGTCTTAGCATGGCGCTGACAAAGGGTCACTTGATCTGTATTTACATAAAGAGTAATGATGGATATTGGTCGGAATCGCCGACTGAGTCATTGGAAATCCTACTTAATACACACTTTTCCGATTGCAGAGATGCAACCACCTTTGAAAATGGACAACTATGCCTCACACGTAGGGCTTACAATGAGGTTGGGAATGATATAATTACCCCGGATTATATAATACACCCTCCGTACAATCGCCAAGTCTGGATGGCATTCTTCCGGTAATGTTACAGAGTGCTCAGAATGTGATCACTCCCTGGCTCGATCAGTCAACAAACATATTTAAAGGGCCAGTCTACGGAAACTGCGCTTCGTGTGATTGTAAAAATAGTAGAATAAGTATACACCTTGGCTGCGTTCTAAGATATAGAAGGTGCTTTCAGAAATCTCAAGACTTATGCGATACTGTGTGCCCTTTTAGAACTGGGCGTTGAAACTTTTGTCAACGACTGAATAGTAAGCGTGTTGGTATCTGGAATTGTAACGCTCGTCAGGGTAATAGCGAGAAGTCAAAGCAAGCTAGGAGAGAAACAGCCTAAGGTGAGGCCCTGTTGTGGCTTCTAGTTGTAAGCTCAGTTCCTGTTAGGCTGGACAATCGGGGTGTTAAATTCATTGCTAATGCGGACGATGGGATGATACTAGTATCAGGGATGTTTCTGGATGTAATAAATGGCATCACAGTAACTGAGCTACTAGTTATGGTCTGGGATTGAATCTGGAAAACTGGTGTTTTTCACCACAAAGAACTCCAGACTACTGCGGCTTTAGGGCTGCGAACTCACCCTCTCTGAACATGCTAAACATCTTGGCATCGTATTGGACTCAAAACTATCATGGAAACTTAACACAAAGTAAAGGGTTAAGAAAACAACGGTTGCTATTTCCTCCTGTAAGATAATGTTTGGTTCTCAAGCCGAATACTCACTTATGGCTCTATTGTGAGGTGGATGGGGACTACCAAGCAGGTAGTTACCGACCAACTATACGGGATGCAGCGTATTGGAGTGACTCATGTGATAAGGACTTGTCCCTGCTCCAAATACGATTCTTCTTATTAATCCCATTGATTTATATTGGATGACAGCTTCTGCAGTCAGTGCTCCTACGGGTTCTTTGAAATGCTAGACTTCTTGACAAGCTAGAGTTATTGATCAGTTGCCCCAGCAACTTAGACTACGGTCGCACTACTCCACTCCCAGGATCAACATCTGCAGATCCTTTTGGGTCAGTTTGCTCTCTAGGAGGCTGGAGGGAAGCAACGGAGGAATTCGTCATCTGGGTATACACCGACAGCTCAAAAATAAGTTGAGGAGTAAGCTCTTGGGTCTTGTCCAGAGAATGAGACATACTGGGCTCCTTCAGATAACCTGATCATTCTAGTGTCCTTCAGCCAGATATTCTGACTATCAGGGAAGCCTAATGACTCTTGTGTGCAGTTGGGGGTCAGGTAACCATGGGTATATTCGTCGATAGCCGGACGGCGCTTATGTCCTTGAGCTCCACTACATCTTCCATCCTCATCGGTCACTGTAGGGAAGAACTATCTAGACTAAGTTGTCAGTCCCTGATTACATCGCCAAGTATCTAAGTTGGTGAAATTCGATGCAGTTATAAACGCGACTTAAAATGTTTTGTTTAAATTTACATATTTTACTACATAAATAAACTACTAATCCAAATCGCAAAATTTCATTCAATATGAATATCGAAATTTCGGGAACGTAACCTAAAAGTTAAGATAAAAACTAAAACCCTCCTAACTTCTAAATTCCAATTCATAGTACCCAATTATATCTTGGTAAATAGCACAGTATTATAAAAAAATTTACTTGGGTTTATGGTTAATTTGTAATGGCATATTTTTCAGTGTATGTAACTCCTAAAGTATATTTGTGTGTGTACAACCATAATATTATTAGTTAAGTGTCCTATAAAAACTTATACATATTCATTCCAAGACAAACACTAGGCTGGGTCGTTTTCCTACAAGTACTTTGGTCAACTTATTTACCAATGATAAATATATTGTATAAAAAATTACTTCGATTCCTTTTAATTTTACATGGTTTTTCTAAAGAGTTGTGGGGAAACAATATATTAGGTTTGTTAAAGAGTTACAGAATTCGTTGTATTGTATTCGCTTGTATTACTCCTATTCAAAATGGTTAAATTCGTTCCATATTTTGACCAAATAGCCATGGAAAGTTCCTATATTAGCTTGAATGTGTTGACCTATACAAATTTATTCACTAACCAGATAGTGCTCACTCCGGGAAAAAACAAACCGAGTTTAACTTCATCTCAGAGTCGTATTTTGTAAGATGACAAAGCAAGTTGTGGTGAAAATTTTTGGTTTTTTTTATATTTTAATGTGTAAATTCATAAATGCTCCGTAAAGTTATAGGAGGCTTATGAAACAAATTTTGTATGAAAATTTTGTTTTGTAAGCCTCCTATAACTTTATAAAGCATTTGTGAATTTACACATAAATGTTTAATAACGCTGCTAGACGAGAACAAGAACTTCTAATTAAGTTTGTAATTTTACTTAACAAATATTTCTAGAACTTCTTAAAACGTCGTCCTCTGACGATTTTCTTAGGCAAGAATAAAGCCCGGAATCCCAGATTACTTTTCACGATTTATCAAATAAGTGTTGGGATTTTAGCACATTTAATTTCTTTAATGAATTAAAGTATATCCCGATAAAAATAATTTGCAATTTATTCATTAATTTTATTTGACTGATTTTTCAATCCTTTTTTTAATTTCAGGCCATTTTTGCCAAAATTACAGTTTCGAAGCAGATGGGATAAAAGAAGATATTTTGTTTGCCCAATTCTTGTTGTTACTCATACGGAGGCCTTTGTTGGAAAACAATCCAGCCTAATACAGACACTATAAATTCATCTTTAATGTTTGAGAACTTTAACATAGATAGAAGTGATGTAGGAGTGTGAATGTATGAGATTTTTTTAGTTAGAAACACTGACAAAGAGTTAAGTGTGTGTGCAAGCATGTGTATTTATTGCAAAAGTGTATTAGTATGTGCACTTTACATGTAGGGGTCTATATCCACCAGGGACGTGCGATGAGAATTTCAACTGGGTGTTGTTCACAATCTAAAATGTTTAAAAAAGTCTATTCGCAGTTTTTACCAAAATCAATACCAGAAAGTGATAGACGTATGTTACACAGTGACTGCCTCACTGACTCAACATCGCCCAATTTGGTATGTGGGTTCCTCCTCCGGTAGGAGTCCTACCGGGACTTTCAAAAAAGGGAAAAAGACTCGCCCTTAACGGCCTGCCAAATCCTCTTTAGCTTAAAATCTGAAATTTAAAACATGTGTTCCTTGAAGTAGGGGCGAACTTAAAGGGAAAGTACTTTTTTGAAGTTTGGACAGGAACGTGGTAAAATTGGGAGTTCAAAAGTCAAAAAGTGCCACCCGCCTTAACGGCCTGCCAAAACCACTAGAGCTAGGAAGTTGAAATTTGGTTTGTAGATTTCTCCTCTTGAGCAGATATCCTCAAATACGGGATTTTTGGAAATTCTTACGAGGAGGGGCAAAAAGCCGAATAGTCTCCCCTTGACGGCCTGCCCAAATGCCCTTGGTTAGAAACCTGTAATTTTAAAGACGCAATCCCTGGACTATCTACTAGCTTTTCGAATTTCCACCAGGAACATGGTAAAAATTGGGGTACCAATGGGAATGGGTCTACCCCTTAATGGCCTGCCAAACCTCTTTGTTTAAAAACCTTAAATTAAAAAAAAAAAAAAAAAAATCTGTGTAATTCAAACAGGCTGTAGTAAAGCACATTACTAACAATTATTCTGTATTATATTATAAATACAGTAATTGAGTGACATGTGAAAATATTATAGAACCCCGGACAAAATTATAATAATGTAGAATTTCCAAATATATGAACGGTTTTTAGGGTATTTAGAGAACTTCTTTGGACATTAGAGGAAACGTCACTGTTATGTACTTGTATTATGAATTCTAAAGGTCTTTTTATAGCAAACATACTAACATACCTCACCAAGTAGCAAGTAGGAGTTTCTAAAAGGTTTTACCTTGTGGTATGTTTATATTAAGTACACATAACTTACTTACATAACACATAATACACATGCAATTATAAGATTTTAAACAAACAACTACATTCGTATTTATAATAACATGCAATGTAATTACAATTCTGAACCTCAATTTAATGAAAGAAAAACATCTATCTATAACTAAAATAAATATTGTATAACGTTCAATGTGTAGTCAGTAAAAACATACAGACATAAATAACATATATCACTAGGAAATTTTAAGTACGTATCTCCATTAAGGGAGTCCTTAACATGTTGTATGACACATTTTTTTTTTTATTATTTTTTTTTTTTTTTGTTAGAATCCAGAGAATTGCAAAAATTTTAAAGCATTAATCTAACAGAATACTTACAGACACATAAAAATATGTTTTAGAAAATTTATTTGAAGTCAAGTGAGTGTATGAACTTTTTTCATAGCAAGTTATTTCATAAATATTCATGTTAAATTCTTTATAAAGTACTTACTTTTAATTTTAGAAATAACACATTATCAAATACAGAAGTACACATTTTTAAAATTTGTAAAAATTGCTCTAATTGAAAAATTATTGGAAATATTTAATTCGAAATATTAAAAAATTTAATCAGAAATTATTATTAGTAAAAGTTTTAACTGCAATTCCAATCAAATCATAAGTTACACTAGATTCGTTGAAATCTATCAAATTTAGAGCCAAATATATTTTGTTTTTTCCAACGAAAGTTATGGCCTTACGTTTCATACAAAAATTATGTAAGAAAAGCATTGTAAGCCCTCTAATGCGCAAATTATAGGGCTCTGATGTTATCATTTGTTTTGTCTAATGATGTTATCATTCCGGTATTATTACCAACTATGAAAGTACCTTGCCATCACTTTCTAGTTTGTATTTGTCTAACTTGGTAGTCATGATTGGGGGATATGCCTTTTAGAAGTATAATGGCGCCCAACATTAGGGTTTCAGTTGATGTTTAATTGTAAGATGATTGCTAGAAATCTACGGATTTTTCATTGCTTATTATTTCTTATTATTTAAACTTGTAATGGCTTTAAATTATATATTACGATAGTTATGATACTCTACACTCAAAAAAATATGTCTATAATTTAACAAAATTATTTCTAATTTATGGCTTAAAATAAAATTTTTTGAAATTAACAACATTTTCTGATCAAAATTAATAAAATTACAAATATTTTCAGCTTAATTAATAAACTTGTGTTAATATTTTAGTAGATATACTGATTTGTAATACAAACTATTGTTAGCTTCCACAAAATTTATTTTAAGCCAAAAATTAGAAATGGTTCTGCTAAATTACAGGCTTATTATTTTGAGTGTTAGGATTTCAGAAATAACTGAAACCCGAAAAATCCATAGGTCCGCAATAATTGACAATCATTGGATTTACTACACAGAGGGAATTTTGACGGACGAGTTTTAATGATATTATTCAGTGAACTAATGAAGTTTCCTTGATAAATTAAATTACAAATTTCTTAAACTTGATGAAAAATCTTCATATCTTTTATGAATACAGCCTTAGTAAAACTTTTTCATTGCGTGTATGAAACTTTTAATACATAAAATGAAAATTTTCATAACATCTTATGAAAAATTCCATTAATTCAATTAAAAGTTTCAATAGATGAGTTCAAGTGAAACTTCGTTGGTTTTGTGAAAAAATTCATAAATATCATGCACATAATGCTATCAGTGTATGTTAATAAACTATTAGGAAACTTCCGATGGTTCCCCTTGAGTCCTTTACTTCTTATTTTGAAAATCTTAAACTCCTATATTTTTAACTTATAAACTTCTATCTTTTTCTCTTTTCAGGTGATATTTTATCTGGTGTTTGTTTTGTCGGCCAATTGGATACTCATTCTCTGGGAATTTTTCTCATATTACCACTCTGCATTTATCTCTCAATTGGAGCTTTATTTTTGCTAGCAGGATTTGTGTCTCTATTTCGCATACGTACCGTTATGAAGACAGATGGCAAACGTACTGATAAATTGGAAAGATTAATGATGCGTATTGGTTTCTTTTCTGGCCTATTTATATTACCGGCTCTAGGGTATTTGGGTTGTCTTTTCTATGAATACTATAACTTTGACGAATGGATGATACAATGGCATAGAGACATTTGTAAACCCTTTTCAATACCCTGTCCTCTGCAGAGAGCAGATGGATCAGAGGCCAGACCAATATTTCAAATATATATGGTAAAATATTTGTGTTCAATGCTAGTGGGTGTTACCTCAAGTGTATGGCTGTATTCGAGTAAGACAGTAGTAAGTTGGCGTAATTTCGTTGAAAGATTACAGGGCAAGGAGACAAGGACACGGGGTCAAGCATATGTGTAAATCTTAAGATTTTAAATGTAATCGTTAAAAATAATAAAAAGCTAAGTTTTTAATTTACTACTGTATAAATATTTGTCAAAATGACCACAAAGCAATTGAGTGCTCAAATTTTTGTTTAAAAAAAAACATATTAAAGGGAAAACAAATCAAATTTAACACTCTTTAGCTTGTAGTGAAAAAAAACCAAAATTATTATTAAGCGCACTCTCACAACAATTCTATTATGACAACCGATTTTTATGCAACCGAATTGACAGGGTTGCCACAACCTCGTAACCCGGTGTCCCAAAATCCAATTCAGTTGTCGCAACAGAATTATTATAAGAGTGTAGGATTTTGTTTAAAAAGCACAAAAGTTACAAAATAAAGCCATAACGTAATTTAAATAAATTTTTAAATAGTGGCAAAACTCTTTACCCTAACTTTTCATCGTTTTAAACAAAATCGCATCATTAATCGCTTTTATTTTTTGTTTAATACTACTTTTAAGAGTGTGCCAGAATTTTAAAATAAGTATGAATGTTTTATCGCATAACAATTTAGTTATGTCATGTGATTTTGTTTTTCCAAAAACGAATTGATTTGGTTGCCGCAAACTCGAAATTCAGTTATCACAACTGGGCAGGGTTGGAGCAACCGAATCAAATCGGTTTGGAAAAAATTCGCTGCCACAAGCGAATTGTTATGAAAGTGTTGTTGTATGATTTTGTTTTAGCGTAACAATTAGTTATTTTTAGCGTTTAAGTACAAGTTTTATAGATTTAGTTAAGAAAAATAATTTGTTTATAATAATTTTAAAATAATATGATTTAGTTTTTTTGTTTAATTTTAAAAAAACAAAGCTTTACAAATGTCCTACATAATAAGTTAATAGAAATAAAATGCGAAAAAACACTCAAAAAATTAGTGAAAAATGGATTTCAAAAAAAATTCAAACACAGCAAAACAATCTTAAAATTAAGAGTAGTATCCAGATAGAAAAAGTTTTATCACACTTAGTCCCTTTAACACAATGTCCTGTTAGCTACTAACTGAGACTTCAACTGACACATTTATTGTTAAGATATAAATTTTTAATTTAAATTTAGTTGACAATATGTATGGTTAACCCTTGATGCTGATGTTAGTTTTGTAGTTTGTTTGGCTTGAGGTCAATTATTTTGTTGAAATTAAAAATAAATAATTAAAACAAGTAATTTTTATTATTTCTTTAAAATTATTTAAATTTTCGATATTTCAACGAATTTCCTTGATCATCATTCGGGAATATTTTAAAAAAAATTTTAAATAAATTCATATTTCACTCCTCACTTATTCCAACCACTTTGTTAATGATGTAGTTTAGCATACGGTTTTAACAAAGTGTTTGGAATTACAGCGGAGGGAAATATTAATTTATTTAAAATTTTTTAAAAAAAAAATTCACTGATGATGGCCAAGGAAGTTGGTCGAAATATTGGAAATTTAAATTAAAAAAAATAATAAAAATTAATTGTTTTAATTAATGATTTTTAATCTTAAATAACACTGTACAGTAGAGCGTATCACCTTACAGGCAAAAAAAAAGTGCGCCGTACACCTTCCAATATGAAGTATTTTTGCAAGGAGGTTTCAAGAAAAATTTTATTTTTTTTTTGCCGAACGTAGGGTTTGCCATTTTACATTTTTCGTTATATCTTTGGCATTTACAGTCGGATCTTAAAGTATGATACATCGATGTTTTTCTGCTCTAAGGGCCATTGACCACAAGTACCCCGTTATAGTAGTTACCCACCAGATCTCAGTTGCTACCACCCTAATGTACAACCCTAATGCCAAAAAATTAAAGCTCGCAAAAAATCATTAAACTTTTTGTAAGGAAGTATTTCGATAAACCGAGTAGAAATTTTTTTTTATATTGGTTGCCGAACGTAGCACTATAGGTAAAATGACCCCATCAAGGAATCACTGAATAAGGATGAAAATCTATTAAGGAGGTTTTCAAGGTTGCTGATTTCGAATCTGAGGTAAAAATTTTCAAATTCGAAATGGCGAATCCAATATGGCGGCGTAAATTTTAAAATTTCTTCTGATTCACATGAAAATTGCTATACGGGGGTTTTCAAGGTTGCTGATTTCGATCTGAGGTAAAATTTTTCAAATTCAAAATGGCGGATCCAATATGGCGGCGTAAATTTTAAAATTTCTTCTGATTTACATACATATCGGTATCGGTTTTAAAAGTTGCTGATTTCGCATCCGAGGTAAAATTTTTCAAATTCAAAATGGCGAATCCAATATGGCGGCGTAAATTTTAAAATTTCTTCTGATTCACATGAAAATTGGTATACGGGGATTTTCAAGGTTGCTGATTTTAATCTGAGGTAAAATTTTTCATGGCGGCGTCAATTTTAAAATTTCTTCAGATTTGCTGATTTGGGTAAAAATTTTAACTGTGTAAAATGCAAACTTTTTTTGTCCAAAATCTCAAAAAAAAATTAAATTTTTTTAAATCTGGGGCATGTTTTAGCAGAAAATTGAACAAGTGGAAACTTTTGTAGAAACTATTTTTTTTTTTAATAAAGCTATTTAAAATGTTGCTTTAATTTCATTATCTAAAGTAATTTCATTTCATTTTTAATAAAGTTATTTAAAATTTCCTCTTTGTTCGTTCAGATTTCTCAGGATACTCTTTCTTTGGAAGCCCTATTGAAGCTGCAGTTGGCTTAGTGTTAATTGCCAAAATAAATTCAGCGTTTAGCCAGAGTTCGCTTTGCATCTGAAATATCTTTATCTTCCTATGAGAACTCTCCCATCTAACTGAGATATTCTTAAAATAAATTCTCACTTTATTCTTCCCATAAGCCGATTCCTCATTCAAAACACTGCCGCATTCAGCTTTACCAACAATATAATTGTAAACAGTAGTATTCTTCTCCTCTTTCTTTTCCTCATCCAAGTAAACTTCCCCAAGTTCGCTATTTTGCAAGCGGAGGCTGCCTACCAAAAATGATATTCCTCAAAAAACGCAAAAAATCGCAACATAAAATTGACAAATTAAACTCAAAATTCATTTAACACGTTTCTGATTGTTTAAACGCAGCCAAATTCAGCCAACTTTTTAAAATCTTATCCAAAGTTCATTTTTCAGAAAAAAAAAAACTTGAATTAAAAGTTATGTCAGAAGCATGAGTTTTTCGCCAAAAAAAAATTGTTTTTTCATAAAATCTTTCTCTTAAACCACTAAGCACTTACTATCACTTATGTTTTGCATATTTAGTTTAAATTTATGTTTTTTTTTTAACTATTTAAAGAAATTTAAAAATTCGACCAAATTGCACTTTATATACTGCGTTCAACACTTTGCTCACAAACAATGATTTTAACCATTTGCTAAGCAGTCGTTATTAATTTTTTACAAAAACAAAACTTGCCGTTATTTGCTTTGATGAATTCTTAATTGAATACCAAAGAAAAAAAATTCATTCTTGAATGTTTGAAAAATAACTTTTTGCCACAAAAATGGGTCAAATTACCTATGGTGCGTAGGAGTCGCCTTTTTTAATTTTTTTCATTGGATTTTTCCTTTATAGCAAAACACTGGTCTCCTCGAGGCAAAAACAGCCATATATCGTACTTTAAAATCCGACTTTAAATGCCGAAGCTATAACGAAAAATTTAAAAAGGCGACCCCTACGTTCGGTAAAAAAAAATAATTTTTTTTTTTTTGAAATTGCCTTGCAAAAATACTTCATATTGGAGGGTGTACGTCGAACTTTTTTTTGTGGTACGGTCAACTGTACAGCAATTTCGAACTTTTTCCAAAATTACGGAGTTCTGACAATGAACTCCGGTAGAGGAGACAAAAAAAAAATATACGTGTGTCGGCGTTTTTAAAGACCATATCGAAATTATGTTTTAGGGGGTTAAAGTTTCCCCCCTTTTTCAAATATTTATTGTGGATCGGCATAGGAAACCATGTGAAACTTCCATTTTAGGTATAGGAAGTGTTCAGCGAACAACAAAACACTACGAGCAACATTTTTATGGAACATTTTATCCTTCTAGCTCTTCAATTAAAGGGACGTTTTTGGCACCCTTTTTAAAAAGGGACAAAAACTCGTAAGTTGAAGAGATAGAGGTCTAAAATGTTCCACAAAAATGTTCTTCGTAAGTCCGCTGAACACATCCTATACCTGAAATAGGAGATTCACATGGTTCCCCCTAAAATCCATTTTTTTTTTTTTTGGACATTTGAGCATCAATTCTGAATAAGTACGAGATTAAACCCTAAAAACACTCTTAAAGTTTTGACTTATTTCTGGCATTGAAATTAAATTTTTAACTTTTATGTCTTCAGAGACTTAAAGTAGAATTTTATGGCAAATATTTTTGCGAAACATTTTAACCCCCTAACTCTTCAACTTACAGGGCTTTTTTGTCCCTTTCTAAAAAGGTGGTCAAAAAAGTCCCTTTAATTGAAGAGTAAGAGGGTTAAAATGTTCAGCAAAAATATTTGCCATGAAATTGTGCTATAAGTCTCAGAAGATATTAAAGTTGAAAATTTAACTTCAATTCCAGAAATAAGTCAACACTTAAAATGTGTTTAAGGGTTAAACTCGTACTTATTCAGAATTAATGCTCAAATGTCCAAAAAAAAAAATGGATTTTAGGGGGAACCATGTGAATCTTCTATTTCAGGTATAGGATGTGTTCAGTGAACTTACGTAAAACACTACGAGGAACATTTTTTTGAAACATTTTAACCCTCTAGCTCTTCAATTTAACCCTCTAACCGGCCTAAGCTTTTTTGCAATGAAATTTATACCATGTGTTTCTCACGAAAAATAAACAATAAGTTCTTCTATAAAATTTTTTTTCGTTGCCTACTTTAGGCGATTTGGGTCAAAATAGTTTAAGGGTGAATCTCGAAAACTAGCGCATAGAAATTACTAGGTTTAGGCACAAATTATTTATCTTACCAAGATATAATTACAATAAAAAAATTACATTTTTTGTGCTGTTACTTAAGAAGTTGTAGCGATTTTCGTTTTTCTAAAAATGCGAAATTGAGCGAAAACGCACCAAAATTTCAATATATATTATTCAAACTTATAAGCTTTGCTACCTATACCAAATATATTCTTTTTACCAAATTTCAGAAAAATCCGTCCATTCGTTTTGAAGTTGAGGCGATGTCCTTTAAAGGTATCCTTATGGAATCCTGTGCGTCCTTGGACCAAAGTAAGGAACTTTTTGAATAGCTTAAGCTCCAATCTTACTTCATGGTCACTATGAATTGTTTTAGTCAATTTAAATATGTTTTTAAGATTTTTGAAACTTTTGGTTGTTTTAAAATATTTAATTTTTGAAATTTTACCAAATTATATCTTTGACACTTTCTCGTTTCCAAACCGTGCATTGTATACAAACAAATTCTTCACAAAAAATTTTACAAATTTTGTTTTCTGTTGAAAAAGCATAATTTTTTATTATAAAATACCCCTTTGGCGCATTTCTGGTCAATTTAATATACCTCGCCTGGAGGCGGGCTTGCCGGTTAGAGGGTTAATGGTATTTTTTGCCCAAAAAAAGTCGAAACTAAGGGAGATAGAGCAAAACATTCAAAACGTTTGCTACTTTGGAATATCAATATGGACCAGGTCCAGGAATGGTGCCAAGACCATATAATTTGGAAAAAAAAATTACCTTTCAGCAAAATTACAAATAAAACTGAACTTTTACAAAATTTTTCTTAAATTACGATTTGGTAAATTTAACAAAAAAATTTCAAATTAATTTTTTTTTTTTTTTTGGTAATTAACATTATGTTTAAATAATTTATATTTTTTGAGTGTAACTTTTCTACTAATTTTGCTCATATACTGGATTGTTTTACACTAAATTTTTCACTAAAATTATGAGTGTTTAATTGTTTAAAGTCGTAAATTATTTACTTACATGAAAGATCTTTCGAAGACGGATTTCGTAATCGGAAAGATATCTTTAAATGATTATGATTGTTTAAATTATAATTTTAATTTTTTAAATAGTATATTGTTTTGATATTTTTGGTTTTCACTGTAAACTAACGTCCTCCATGTGCTAAAAACAAAAACAGAACAAATAAAATAAATGTTAAATTTTTTCATTAAACCTGCTAAACTATAAATAAATATTAATTTAATTACAAACAAATTAAAAAATTGTATAATTTATTAAAAGTTGATTTTCATGACGTTATAGTCATAATTTATAATTAATAAATAAGTTTTTAAATATAAGTACCTACCTATATATAAATATTTTATCCTATTATTTTCCTATCATATAATTTTAATGTTTATATATTTAAAAATAAAACTGCCATTTTTTAACAAAAACAAAACTTTATTTAAAAATCAAAAGAAATCAAAAATTGTATTAAAAAAAACCTCTATACATTTTAAGGCATGTTTCATTAACAAAAAAAAGAAAAAAGAAAACGTAAATAAAAAATTCTATTGTTAAAGACTGAAAAAAATTAACAAAAAAAAAAACTCCTAAAGTGTTTTATTTCACAAAAATTGTAATTTAAAAACAAAAAATCTGTTGTTTATCATATTACCCCAATTAAACGATTAAACCTCGTATTTGGGGTTTTTCTATACATACCACTTCAACAACCGCTCTATGCTAGGAGTAGTAGATTTATTTACAAATTGTTTAACAAATTTGTTTAACATTATAATCCTTGGGCATTATTTAAAAGCATTAAAAAACAATTTGCTAAAATCCACACATTACAAATAATGAAAAAAGTTTGATAAAACAAAAATTATTATAAAATAGAACTACAAAAAACTATGTAATAAAACTGCGGAAAACTAATACCCACAGTATGTGAAAAAAGAGTATGTATTAGACGTTGCACAGTGGTTTTAAACTAGAAAATATGTTGAAAAATATCAAACTCCAAAATTACTTGTCGGATAGAGGCTAAATCTATGGCTGATTGTAGAGAAAGAGGAAAGCTCTTCAGAAATAATATCGTAGTCACCCTGTTTTATAACAAGATGAGCACCAGCTTGCCAAGATAGACTACCTCATGGATAAAAAAAAGGGTTTCAAAACTTCTAATACCTTCAATGATGTCAATGATTTTATAAATTCTGTGTAGAATTTGTATATTTATTACCATTTATTTTTCGATCGACCCCACTGTTATTGTTTAGTTTTAACATAAAGCTTAGGTGAATGTTTTTTGTTTTGAAAATGTTATATGAATTAACCATAGTTAAATGTAACAGCAAAAGAGCAGATTTTAATCCTCAGATTTAAAAAAAAAACTCATATAAAAATACAGCTTAAAATAAAAGAACAACAAAATATGTGGGAGGTAAACTATTTATAATCTTCAGTAAAGCTGTCTGCATGAGGGGAGATTCCTGTACTTACTAACAACCACACAATAGGAGACTAGTGCTATTTAATTTATGCATTAGAAGAGAACGTTACATAAAGCAATTTTAAAGAATTGCTTAATGTAACGAAATCTTCTTTTCTGCTATATATTGTATAAAATAACAAAGCGTCTGACTTACTGACTCAACATAAACCGTCTTTTGTAAAAATTATAGTAAAAACCTACTAAAAATTAGTTAAAAATAACCTTGCAGAAAAAACTGCTGAAATTATCAGATTTTTCTTTTCTAAATACTACTAAAAAAAGAACAGCACTCTTAAACTTGCAGGATTTTAGTTATATTTTAGTTAACTTTTATAGTTTTTGTGATTTCTTTAGTCTACCAATTATTAAGGAAAACTTTTTGCTGAAATTTAACTCAAAATATAAATATAAATTTAACTCAAATATAAATAAAATTTTGCATATTCAACGGCTTTATATTTGCCGTTCTTATCTTGCTAATATTTAGTAAAAATAATTTGCTAATATCAGCAGTTTCTTCTACAAAGTTATTTTTAACTAATTTTTAGTAGTTTTAACTACGATTTTTACAGACCTTGTTTGTTCTATTTGTGTAGGACCCTAGAATTTAGTATGTAGATTCCTCTTTCGGCATAGATATCAATAAAATGCAATTTTTGGATATTTTTACTGGGAGGGTAAGTGTAAAAGTCATTTTCTCAAAAACTAAAAGGAACATGGCACTGAAAAACATTTGTATTAATTGCTTTTTAAATTTCCTTTCGTTTGAGTATAATTTTGGCCAAGAAAAAAGAAAAAAATTTTTTCTGCCAAAAAAATCAATGGACTATACACTGTCTTTTTTTTTGAGTGAAAATTTTTTTTCTCAATTTCCCCCCAATATTATACTCAAATGAACGGGCATCTCAAGGCCTATTAAACAGTATATAATTCTTTGGAAAATTTGGTGCAATGAAGTTTTCCTAATCGATATTCATTAATCGTCATTTTCTCGATAATCATTAATCGTCATTTCTCAAAAACTAAAAGGAACTTGGCACTGAAAAGCATTTGTATTAATTGCTTTTTAAATTTCCTTTCGTTTGAGTATAATTTTGGCCAAGAAAAAAGAAAAAAAATTTTTCTGCCAAAAAAATCAATGGACTATACACTGTCTTTTTTTTTGAGTGAAAATTTTTTTTCTCAATTTCCCCCCAATATTATACTCAAATGAACGGGCATCTCAAGGCCTATTAAACAGTATATAATTCTTTGGAAAATTTGGTGCAATGAAGTTTTCCTAATCGATATTCATTAATCGTCATTTTCTCGATATTCATTAATCGTCATTTTCTCAAAAACTAAAAGGAACTTGGCACTGAAAAGCATTTGTATTAATTGCTTTTTAAATTTCCTTTCGTTTGAGTATAATTTTGGCCAAGAAAAAAGAAAAAAATTTTTTCTGCCAAAAAAATCAATGGACTATAATACACTGTCTTTTTTTTTGAGTGAAAATTTTTTTTCTCAATTTCCCCCCAATATTATACTCAAATGAACGGGCATCTCAAGGCCTATTAAACAGTATATAATTCTTTGGAAAATTTGGTGCAATGAAGTTTTCCTAATCGATATTCATTAATCGTCATTTTCTCGATATTCATTAATCGTCATTTTCTCAAAAACTAAAAGGAACTTGGCACTGAAAAGCATTTGTATTAATTGTTTTTTAAATTTCCTTTCGTTTGAGTATAATTTTGGCCAAGAAAAAAGAAAAAAATTTTTTCTGCCAAAAAAATCAATGGACTATACACTGTCTTTTTTTTTGAGTGAAAATTTTTTTTCTCAATTTCCCCCCAATATTATACTCAAATGAACGGGCATCTCAAGGCCTATTAAACAGTTTATAATTCTTTGGAAAATTTGGTGCAATGAAGTTTTCCTAATCGATATTCATTAATCGTCATTTTCTCGATATTCATTAATCGTCATTTTCTCAAAAACTAAAAGGAACTTGGCACTGAAAAGCATTTGTATTAATTGTTTTTTAAATTTCCTTTCGTTTGAGTATAATTTTGGCCAAGAAAAAAGAAAAAAATTTTTTCTGCCAAAAAAATCAATGGATATACACTGTCTTTTTTTTTGAGTGAAAATTTTTTTTCTCAATTTCCCCCCAATATTATACTCAAATGAACGGGCATCTCAAGGCCTATTAAACAGTATATAATTCTTTGGAAAATTTGGTGCAATGAAGTTTTCCTAATCGATATTCATTAATCGTCATTTTCTCGATATTCATTAATCGTCATTTTCTCAAAAACTAAAAGGAACTTGGCACTGAAAAGCATTTGTATTAATTGTTTTTTAAATTTCCTTTCGTTTGAGTATAATTTTGGCCAAGAAAAAAGAAAAAAAATTTTTATGCCAAAAAAATCAATGGACTATACACTGTCTTTTTTTTTGAGTGAAAATTTTTTTTCTCAATTTCCCCCCAATATTATACTCAAATGAACGGGCATCTCAAGGCCTATTAAACAGTATATAATTCTTTGGAAAATTTGGTGCAATGAAGTTTTCCTAATCGATATTCATTAATCGTCATTTTCTCGATATTCATTAATCGTCATTTTCTCAAAAACTAAAAGGAACTTGGCACTGAAAAGCATTTGTATTAATTGCTTTTTAAATTTCCTTTCGTTTGAGTATAATTTTGGCCAAGAAAAAAGAAAAAAATTTTTTCTGCCAAAAAAATCAATGGACTATACACTGTCTTTTTTTTTGAGTGAAAATTTTTTTTCTCAATTTCCCCCCAATATTATACTCAAATGAACGGGCATCTCAAGGCCTATTAAACAGTATATAATTCTTTGGAAAATTTGGTGCAATGAAGTTTTCCTAATCGATATTCATTAATCGTCATTTTCTCGATATTCATTAATCGTCATTTTCTCAAAAACTAAAAGGAACTTGGCACTGAAAAGCATTTGTATTAATTGTTTTTTAAATTTCCTTTCGTTTGAGTATAATTTTGGCCAAGAAAAAAGAAAAAAATTTTTTCTGCCAAAAAAATCAATGGACTATACACTGTCTTTTTTTTTTGAGTGAAAATTTTTTTCTCAATTTTCCCCCAATATTATACTCAAATGAACGGGCATGTCAAGGCCTATTAAACAGTATATAATTCTTTGGAAAATTTGGTGCAATGAAGTTTTCCTAATCGATATTCATTAATCGTCATTTTCTCGATATTCATTAATCGTCATTTTCTCAAAAACTAAAAGGAACTTGGCACTGAAAAGCATTTGTATTAATTGCTTTTGAAATTTCCTTTCGTTTGAGTATAATTTTGGCCAAGAAAAAAGAAAAAAAATTTTTCTGCCAAAAAAATCAATGGACTATACACTGTCTTTTTTTTTGAGTGAAAATTTTTTTTCTCAATTTCCCCCCAATATTATACTCAAATGAACGGGCATCTCAAGGCCTATTAAACAGTATATAATTCTTTGGAAAATTTGGTGCAATGAAGTTTTCCTAATCGATATTCATTAATCGTCATTTTCTCGATATTCATTAATCGTCATTTTCTCAAAAACTAAAAGGAACTTGGCACTGAAAAGCATTTGTATTAATTGCTTTTTAAATTTCCTTTCGTTTGAGTATAATTTTGGCCAAGAAAAAAGAAAAAAATTTTTTCTGCCAAAAAAATCAATGGACTATAATACACTGTCTTTTTTTTTGAGTGAAAATTTTTTTTCTCAATTTCCCCCCAATATTATACTCAAATGAACGGGCATCTCAAGGCCTATTAAACAGTATATAATTCTTTGGAAAATTTGGTGCAATGAAGTTTTCCTAAACGATATTCATTAATCGTCATTTTCTCGATATTCATTAATCGTCATTTTCTCAAAAACTAAAAGGAACTTGGCACTGAAAAGCATTTGTATTAATTGTTTTTTAAATTTCCTTTCGTTTGAGTATAATTTTGGCCAAGAAAAAAGAAAAAAATTTTTTCTGCCAAAAAAATCAATGGACTATACACTGTCTTTTTTTTTGAGTGAAAATTTTTTTTCTCAATTTCCCCCCAATATTATACTCAAATGAACGGGCATCTCAAGGCCTATTAAACAGTATATAATTCTTTGGAAAATTTGGTGCAATGAAGTTTTCCTAATCGATATTCATTAATCGTCATTTTCTCGATATTCATTAATCGTCATTTTCTCAAAAACTAAAAGGAACTTGGCACTGAAAAGCATTTGTATTAATTGTTTTTTAAATTTCCTTTCGTTTGAGTATAATTTTGGCCAAGAAAAAAGAAAAAAAATTTTTATGCCAAAAAAATCAATGGACTATACACTGTCTTTTTTTTTGAGTGAAAATTTTTTTTCTCAATTTCCCCCCAATATTATACTCAAATGAACGGGCATCTCAAGGCCTATTAAACAGTATATAATTCTTTGGAAAATTTGGTGCAATGAAGTTTTCCTAATCGATATTCATTAATCGTCATTTTCTCGATATTCATTAATCGTCATTTTCTCAAAAACTAAAAGGAACTTGGCACTGAAAAGCATTTGTATTAATTGTTTTTTAAATTTCCTTTCGTTTGAGTATAATTTTGGCCAAGAAAAAAGAAAAAAATTTTTTCTGCCAAAAAAATCAATGGACTATACACTGTCTTTTTTTTTTGAGTGAAAATTTTTTTCTCAATTTTCCCCCAATATTATACTCAAATGAACGGGCATGTCAAGGCCTATTAAACAGTATATAATTCTTTGGAAAATTTGGTGCAATGAAGTTTTCCTAATCGATATTCATTAATCGTCATTTTCTCGATAATCATTAATCGTCATTTCTCAAAAACTAAAAGAAACTTGGCACTGAAAAGCATTTGTATTAATTGCTTTTTAAATTTCCTTTCGTTTGAGTATAATTTTGGCCAAGAAAAAAGAAAAAAATTTTTTCTGCCAAAAAAATCAATGGACTATACACTGTCTTTTTTTTTGAGTGAAAATTTTTTTTCTCAATTTCCCCCCAATATTATACTCAAATGAACGGGCATCTCAAGGCCTATTAAACAGTATATAATTCTTTGGAAAATTTGGTGCAATGAAGTTTTCCTAATCGATATTCATTAATCGTCATTTTCTCGATATTCATTAATCGTCATTTTCTCAAAAACTAAAAGGAACTTGGCACTGAAAAGCATTTGTATTAATTGCTTTTTAAATTTCCTTTCGTTTGAGTATAATTTTGGCCAAGAAAAAAGAAAAAAATTTTTTCTGCCAAAAAAATCAATGGACTATAATACACTGTCTTTTTTTTTGAGTGAAAATTTTTTTTCTCAATTTCCCCCCAATATTATACTCAAATGAACGGGCATCTCAAGGCCTATTAAACAGTATATAATTCTTTGGAAAATTTGGTGCAATGAAGTTTTCCTAATCGATATTCATTAATCGTCATTTTCTCGATATTCATTAATCGTCATTTTCTCAAAAACTAAAAGGAACTTGGCACTGAAAAGCATTTGTATTAATTGTTTTTTAAATTTCCTTTCGTTTGAGTATAATTTTGGCCAAGAAAAAAGAAAAAAATTTTTTCTGCCAAAAAAATCAATGGACTATACACTGTCTTTTTTTTTGAGTGAAAATTTTTTTTCTCAATTTCCCCCCAATATTATACTCAAATGAACGGGCATCTCAAGGCCTATTAAACAGTTTATAATTCTTTGGAAAATTTGGTGCAATGAAGTTTTCCTAATCGATATTCATTAATCGTCATTTTCTCGATATTCATTAATCGTCATTTTCTCAAAAACTAAAAGGAACTTGGCACTGAAAAGCATTTGTATTAATTGTTTTTTAAATTTCCTTTCGTTTGAGTATAATTTTGGCCAAGAAAAAAGAAAAAAATTTTTTCTGCCAAAAAAATCAATGGATATACACTGTCTTTTTTTTTGAGTGAAAATTTTTTTTCTCAATTTCCCCCCAATATTATACTCAAATGAACGGGCATCTCAAGGCCTATTAAACAGTATATAATTCTTTGGAAAATTTGGTGCAATGAAGTTTTCCTAATCGATATTCATTAATCGTCATTTTCTCGATATTCATTAATCGTCATTTTCTCAAAAACTAAAAGGAACTTGGCACTGAAAAGCATTTGTATTAATTGTTTTTTAAATTTCCTTTCGTTTGAGTATAATTTTGGCCAAGAAAAAAGAAAAAAAATTTTTATGCCAAAAAAATCAATGGACTATACACTGTCTTTTTTTTTGAGTGAAAATGTTTTTTTCTCAATTTCCCCCCAATATTATACTCAAATGAACGGGCATCTCAAGGCCTATTAAACAGTATATAATTCTTTGGAAAATTTGGTGCAATGAAGTTTTCCTAATCGATATTCATTAATCGTCATTTTCTCGATATTCATTAATCGTCATTTTCTCAAAAACTAAAAGGAACTTGGCACTGAAAAGCATTTGTATTAATTGCTTTTTAAATTTCCTTTCGTTTGAGTATAATTTTGGCCAAGAAAAAAGAAAAAAAATTTTTCTGCCAAAAAAATCAATGGACTATACACTGTCTTTTTTTTTGAGTGAAAATTTTTTTTCTCAATTTCCCCCCAATATTATACTCAAATGAACGGGCATCTCAAGGCCTATTAAACAGTATATAATTCTTTGGAAAATTTGGTGCAATGAAGTTTTCCTAATCGATATTCATTAATCGTCATTTTCTCGATATTCATTAATCGTCATTTTCTCAAAAACTAAAAGGAACTTGGCACTGAAAAGCATTTGTATTAATTGCTTTTTAAATTTCCTTTCGTTTGAGTATAATTTTGGCCAAGAAAAAAGAAAAAAATTTTTTCTGCCAAAAAAATCAATGGACTATAACTGTCTTTTTTTTTTGAGTGAAAATTTTTTTTCTCAATTTCCCCCCAATATTATACTCAAATGAACGGGCATCTCAAGGCCTATTAAACAGTATATAATTCTTTGGAAAATTTGGTGCAATGAAGTTTTCCTAATCGATATTCATTAATCGTCATTTTCTCAAAAACTAAAAGGAACTCGGCACTGAAAAGCATTTGTATTAATTGCTTTTTAAATTTCCTTTCGTTTGAGTATAATTTTGGCCAAGAAAAAAGAAAAACATTTTTTCGGACAAAAAAATCAATGGACTATATACACTGTCTTTTTTTTTGAGTGAAAATTTTTTTTCTCAATTTCCCCCCAATATTATACTCAAATGAACGGGCATCTCAAGGCCTATTAAACAGTATATAATTCTTTGGAAAATTTGGTGCAATGAAGTTTTCCTAATCGATATTCATTAATCGTCATTTTCTCGATATTCATTAATCGTCATTTTCTCAAAAACTAAAAGGAACTTGGCACTGAAAAGCATTTGTATTAATTGTTTTTTAAATTTCCTTTCGTTTGAGTATAATTTTGGCCAAGAAAAAAGAAAAAAATTTTTTCTGCCAAAAAAATCAATGGACTATACACTGTCTTTTTTTTTGAGTGAAAATTTTTTTTCTCAATTTCCCCCCAATATTATACTCAAATGAACGGGCATCTCAAGGCCTATTAAACAGTATATAATTCTTTGGAAAATTTGGTGCAATGAAGTTTTCCTAATCGATATTCATTAATCGTCATTTTCTCGATATTCATTAATCGTCATTTTCTCAAAAACTAAAAGGAACTTGGCACTGAAAAGCATTTGTATTAATTGTTTTTTAAATTTCCTTTCGTTTGAGTATAATTTTGGCCAAGAAAAAAGAAAAAAAATTTTTATGCCAAAAAAATCAATGGACTATACACTGTCTTTTTTTTTGAGTGAAAATTTTTTTTCTCAATTTCCCCCCAATATTATACTCAAATGAACGGGCATCTCAAGGCCTATTAAACAGTATATAATTCTTTGGAAAATTTGGTGCAATGAAGTTTTCCTAATCGATATTCATTAATCGTCATTTTCTCGATATTCATTAATCGTCATTTTCTCAAAAACTAAAAGGAACTTGGCACTGAAAAGCATTTGTATTAATTGCTTTTTAAATTTCCTTTCGTTTGAGTATAATTTTGGCCAAGAAAAAAGAAAAAAATTTTTTCTGCCAAAAAAATCAATGGACTATACACTGTCTTTTTTTTTGAGTGAAAATTTTTTTTCTCAATTTCCCCCCAATATTATACTCAAATGAACGGGCATCTCAAGGCCTATTAAACAGTATATAATTCTTTGGAAAATTTGGTGCAATGAAGTTTTCCTAATCGATATTCATTAATCGTCATTTTCTCGATATTCATTAATCGTCATTTTCTCAAAAACTAAAAGGAACTTGGCACTGAAAAGCATTTGTATTAATTGTTTTTTAAATTTCCTTTCGTTTGAGTATAATTTTGGCCAAGAAAAAAGAAAAAAATTTTTTCTGCCAAAAAAATCAATGGACTATACACTGTCTTTTTTTTTTGAGTGAAAATTTTTTTCTCAATTTTCCCCCAATATTATACTCAAATGAACGGGCATGTCAAGGCCTATTAAACAGTATATAATTCTTTGGAAAATTTGGTGCAATGAAGTTTTCCTAATCGATATTCATTAATCGTCATTTTCTCGATATTCATTAATCGTCATTTTCTCAAAAACTAAAAGGAACTTGGCACTGAAAAGCATTTGTATTAATTGCTTTTGAAATTTCCTTTCGTTTGAGTATAATTTTGGCCAAGAAAAAAGAAAAAAAATTTTTCTGCCAAAAAAATCAATGGACTATACACTGTCTTTTTTTTTGAGTGAAAATTTTTTTTCTCAATTTCCCCCCAATATTATACTCAAATGAACGGGCATCTCAAGGCCTATTAAACAGTATATAATTCTTTGGAAAATTTGGTGCAATGAAGTTTTCCTAATCGATATTCATTAATCGTCATTTTCTCGATATTCATTAATCGTCATTTTCTCAAAAACTAAAAGGAACTTGGCACTGAAAAGCATTTGTATTAATTGCTTTTTAAATTTCCTTTCGTTTGAGTATAATTTTGGCCAAGAAAAAAGAAAAAAATTTTTTCTGCCAAAAAAATCAATGGACTATAATACACTGTCTTTTTTTTTGAGTGAAAATTTTTTTTCTCAATTTCCCCCCAATATTATACTCAAATGAACGGGCATCTCAAGGCCTATTAAACAGTATATAATTCTTTGGAAAATTTGGTGCAATGAAGTTTTCCTAAACGATATTCATTAATCGTCATTTTCTCGATATTCATTAATCGTCATTTTCTCAAAAACTAAAAGGAACTTGGCACTGAAAAGCATTTGTATTAATTGTTTTTTAAATTTCCTTTCGTTTGAGTATAATTTTGGCCAAGAAAAAAGAAAAAAATTTTTTCTGCCAAAAAAATCAATGGACTATACACTGTCTTTTTTTTTGAGTGAAAATTTTTTTTCTCAATTTCCCCCCAATATTATACTCAAATGAACGGGCATCTCAAGGCCTATTAAACAGTATATAATTCTTTGGAAAATTTGGTGCAATGAAGTTTTCCTAATCGATATTCATTAATCGTCATTTTCTCGATATTCATTAATCGTCATTTTCTCAAAAACTAAAAGGAACTTGGCACTGAAAAGCATTTGTATTAATTGTTTTTTAAATTTCCTTTCGTTTGAGTATAATTTTGGCCAAGAAAAAAGAAAAAAAATTTTTATGCCAAAAAAATCAATGGACTATACACTGTCTTTTTTTTTGAGTGAAAATTTTTTTTCTCAATTTCCCCCCAATATTATACTCAAATGAACGGGCATCTCAAGGCCTATTAAACAGTATATAATTCTTTGGAAAATTTGGTGCAATGAAGTTTTCCTAATCGATATTCATTAATCGTCATTTTCTCGATATTCATTAATCGTCATTTTCTCAAAAACTAAAAGGAACTTGGCACTGAAAAGCATTTGTATTAATTGTTTTTTAAATTTCCTTTCGTTTGAGTATAATTTTGGCCAAGAAAAAAGAAAAAAATTTTTTCTGCCAAAAAAATCAATGGACTATACACTGTCTTTTTTTTTTGAGTGAAAATTTTTTTCTCAATTTTCCCCCAATATTATACTCAAATGAACGGGCATGTCAAGGCCTATTAAACAGTATATAATTCTTTGGAAAATTTGGTGCAATGAAGTTTTCCTAATCGATATTCATTAATCGTCATTTTCTCGATAATCATTAATCGTCATTTCTCAAAAACTAAAAGAAACTTGGCACTGAAAAGCATTTGTATTAATTGCTTTTTAAATTTCCTTTCGTTTGAGTATAATTTTGGCCAAGAAAAAAGAAAAAAATTTTTTCTGCCAAAAAAATCAATGGACTATACACTGTCTTTTTTTTTGAGTGAAAATTTTTTTTCTCAATTTCCCCCCAATATTATACTCAAATGAACGGGCATCTCAAGGCCTATTAAACAGTATATAATTCTTTGGAAAATTTGGTGCAATGAAGTTTTCCTAATCGATATTCATTAATCGTCATTTTCTCGATATTCATTAATCGTCATTTTCTCAAAAACTAAAAGGAACTTGGCACTGAAAAGCATTTGTATTAATTGCTTTTTAAATTTCCTTTCGTTTGAGTATAATTTTGGCCAAGAAAAAAGAAAAAAATTTTTTCTGCCAAAAAAATCAATGGACTATAATACACTGTCTTTTTTTTTGAGTGAAAATTTTTTTTCTCAATTTCCCCCCAATATTATACTCAAATGAACGGGCATCTCAAGGCCTATTAAACAGTATATAATTCTTTGGAAAATTTGGTGCAATGAAGTTTTCCTAATCGATATTCATTAATCGTCATTTTCTCGATATTCATTAATCGTCATTTTCTCAAAAACTAAAAGGAACTTGGCACTGAAAAGCATTTGTATTAATTGTTTTTTAAATTTCCTTTCGTTTGAGTATAATTTTGGCCAAGAAAAAAGAAAAAAATTTTTTCTGCCAAAAAAATCAATGGACTATACACTGTCTTTTTTTTTGAGTGAAAATTTTTTTTCTCAATTTCCCCCCAATATTATACTCAAATGAACGGGCATCTCAAGGCCTATTAAACAGTTTATAATTCTTTGGAAAATTTGGTGCAATGAAGTTTTCCTAATCGATATTCATTAATCGTCATTTTCTCGATATTCATTAATCGTCATTTTCTCAAAAACTAAAAGGAACTTGGCACTGAAAAGCATTTGTATTAATTGTTTTTTAAATTTCCTTTCGTTTGAGTATAATTTTGGCCAAGAAAAAAGAAAAAAATTTTTTCTGCCAAAAAAATCAATGGATATACACTGTCTTTTTTTTTGAGTGAAAATTTTTTTTCTCAATTTCCCCCCAATATTATACTCAAATGAACGGGCATCTCAAGGCCTATTAAACAGTATATAATTCTTTGGAAAATTTGGTGCAATGAAGTTTTCCTAATCGATATTCATTAATCGTCATTTTCTCGATATTCATTAATCGTCATTTTCTCAAAAACTAAAAGGAACTTGGCACTGAAAAGCATTTGTATTAATTGTTTTTTAAATTTCCTTTCGTTTGAGTATAATTTTGGCCAAGAAAAAAGAAAAAAAATTTTTATGCCAAAAAAATCAATGGACTATACACTGTCTTTTTTTTTGAGTGAAAATGTTTTTTTCTCAATTTCCCCCCAATATTATACTCAAATGAACGGGCATCTCAAGGCCTATTAAACAGTATATAATTCTTTGGAAAATTTGGTGCAATGAAGTTTTCCTAATCGATATTCATTAATCGTCATTTTCTCGATATTCATTAATCGTCATTTTCTCAAAAACTAAAAGGAACTTGGCACTGAAAAGCATTTGTATTAATTGCTTTTTAAATTTCCTTTCGTTTGAGTATAATTTTGGCCAAGAAAAAAGAAAAAAAATTTTTCTGCCAAAAAAATCAATGGACTATACACTGTCTTTTTTTTTGAGTGAAAATTTTTTTTCTCAATTTCCCCCCAATATTATACTCAAATGAACGGGCATCTCAAGGCCTATTAAACAGTATATAATTCTTTGGAAAATTTGGTGCAATGAAGTTTTCCTAATCGATATTCATTAATCGTCATTTTCTCGATATTCATTAATCGTCATTTTCTCAAAAACTAAAAGGAACTTGGCACTGAAAAGCATTTGTATTAATTGCTTTTTAAATTTCCTTTCGTTTGAGTATAATTTTGGCCAAGAAAAAAGAAAAAAATTTTTTCTGCCAAAAAAATCAATGGACTATAACTGTCTTTTTTTTTTGAGTGAAAATTTTTTTTCTCAATTTCCCCCCAATATTATACTCAAATGAACGGGCATCTCAAGGCCTATTAAACAGTATATAATTCTTTGGAAAATTTGGTGCAATGAAGTTTTCCTAATCGATATTCATTAATCGTCATTTTCTCAAAAACTAAAAGGAACTCGGCACTGAAAAGCATTTGTATTAATTGCTTTTTAAATTTCCTTTCGTTTGAGTATAATTTTGGCCAAGAAAAAAGAAAAACATTTTTTCGGACAAAAAAATCAATGGACTATATACACTGTCTTTTTTTTTGAGTGAAAATTTTTTTTCTCAATTTCCCCCCAATATTATACTCAAATGAACGGGCATCTCAAGGCCTATTAAACAGTATATAATTCTTTGGAAAATTTGGTGCAATGAAGTTTTCCTAATCGATATTCATTAATCGTCATTTTCTCGATATTCATTAATCGTCATTTTCTCAAAAACTAAAAGGAACTTGGCACTGAAAAGCATTTGTATTAATTGTTTTTTAAATTTCCTTTCGTTTGAGTATAATTTTGGCCAAGAAAAAAGAAAAAAATTTTTTCTGCCAAAAAAATCAATGGACTATACACTGTCTTTTTTTTTAGTGAAAATTTTTTTTCTCAATTTCCCCCCAATATTATACTCAAATGAACGGGCATCTCAAGGCCTATTAAACAGTATATAATTCTTTGGAAAATTTGGTGCAATGAAGTTTTCCTAATCGATATTCATTAATCGTCATTTTCTCGATATTCATTAATCGTCATTTTCTCAAAAACTAAAAGGAACTTGGCACTGAAAAGCATTTGTATTAATTGCTTTTTAAATTTCCTTTCGTTTGAGTATAATTTTGGCCAAGAAAAAAGAAAAAAATTTTTTCTGCCAAAAAAATCAATGGACTATAACTGTCTTTTTTTTTTGAGTGAAAATTTTTTTTCTCAATTTCCCCCCAATATTATACTCAAATGAACGGGCATCTCAAGGCCTATTAAACAGTATATAATTCTTTGGAAAATTTGGTGCAATGAAGTTTTCCTAATCGATATTCATTAATCGTCATTTTCTCAAAAACTAAAAGGAACTCGGCACTGAAAAGCATTTGTATTAATTGCTTTTTAAATTTCCTTTCGTTTGAGTATAATTTTGGCCAAGAAAAAAGAAAAACATTTTTTCGGACAAAAAAATCAATGGACTATATACACTGTCTTTTTTTTTGAGTGAAAATTTTTTTTCTCAATTTCCCCCCAATATTATACTCAAATGAACGGGCATCTCAAGGCCTATTAAACAGTATATAATTCTTTGGAAAATTTGGTGCAATGAAGTTTTCCTAATCGATATTCATTAATCGTCATTTTCTCGATATTCATTAATCGTCATTTTCTCAAAAACTAAAAGGAACTTGGCACTGAAAAGCATTTGTATTAATTGTTTTTTAAATTTCCTTTCGTTTGAGTATAATTTTGGCCAAGAAAAAAGAAAAAAATTTTTTCTGCCAAAAAAATCAATGGACTATACACTGTCTTTTTTTTTAGTGAAAATTTTTTTTCTCAATTTCCCCCCAATATTATACTCAAATGAACGGGCATCTCAAGGCCTATTAAACAGTATATAATTCTTTGGAAAATTTGGTGCAATGAAGTTTTCCTAATCGATATTCATTAATCGTCATTTTCTCGATATTCATTAATCGTCATTTTCTCAAAAACTAAAAGGAACTTGGCACTGAAAAGCATTTGTATTAATTGCTTTTTAAATTTCCTTTCGTTTGAGTATAATTTTGGCCAAGAAAAAAGAAAAAAATTTTTTCTGCCAAAAAAATCAATGGACTATACACTGTCTTTTTTTTGAGTGAAAATTTTTTTTCTCAATTTCCCCCCAATATTATACTCAAATGAACGGGCATCTCAAGGCCTATTAAACAGTATATAATTCTTTGGAAAATTTGGTGCAATGAAGTTTTCCTAATCGATATTCATTAATCGTCATTTTCTCGATAATCATTAATCGTCATTTCTCAAAAACTAAAAGGAACTTGGCACTGAAAAGCATTTGTATTAATTGCTTTTTAAATTTCCTTTCGTTTGAGTATAATTTTGGCCAAGAAAAAAGAAAAAAATTGTTTCTGCCAAAAAAATCAATGGACTATACACTGTCTTTTTTTTTGAGTGAAAATTTTTTTTCTCAATTTCCCCCCAATATTATACTCAAATGAACGGGCATCTCAAGGCCTATTAAACAGTATATAATTCTTTGGAAAATTTGGTGCAATGAAGTTTTCCTAATCGATATTCATTAATCGTCATTTTCTCGATATTCATTAATCGTCATTTTCTCAAAAACTAAAAGGAACTTGGCACTGAAAAGCATTTGTATTAATTGCTTTTTAAATTTCCTTTCGTTTGAGTATAATTTTGGCCAAGAAAAAAGAAAAAAAATTTTTCTGCCAAAAAAATCAATGGACTATACACTGTCTTTTTTTTTGAGTAAAAATTTTTTTTCTCAATTTCCCCCCAATATTATACTCAAATGAACGGGCATCTCAAGGCCTATTAAACAGTATATAATTCTTTGGAAAATTTGGTGCAATGAAGTTTTCCTAATCGATATTCATTAATCGTCATTTTCTCGATAATCATTAATCGTCATTTCTCAAAAACTAAAAGGAACTTGGCACTGAAAAGCATTTGTATTAATTGCTTTTTAAATTTCCTTTCGTTTGAGTATAATTTTGGCCAAGAAAAAAGAAAAAAATTTTTTCTGCCAAAAAAATCAATGGACTATAACTGTCTTTTTTTTTGAGTGAAAATTTTTTTTCTCAATTTCCCCCCAATATTATACTCAAATGAACGGGCATCTCAAGGCCTATTAAACAGTATATAATTCTTTGGAAAATTTGGTGCAATGAAGTTTTCCTAATCGATATTCATTAATCGTCATTTTCTCAAAAACTAAAAGGAACTCGGCACTGAAAAGCATTTGTATTAATTGCTTTTTAAATTTCCTTTCGTTTGAGTATAATTTTGGCCAAGAAAAAAGAAAAACATTTTTTCGGACAAAAAAATCAATGGACTATATACACTGTCTTTTTTTTTGAGTGAAAATTTTTTTCTCAATTTCCCCCAATATTATACTCAAATGAACGGGCATCTCAAGGCCTATTAAACAGTATATAATTCTTTGGAAAATTTGGTGCAATGAAGTTTTCCTAATCGATATTCATTAATCGTCATTTTCTCAAAAACTAAAAGGAACTTGGCACTGAAAAGCATTTGTATTAATTGCTTTTTAAATTTCCTTTCGTTTGAGTATAATTTTGGCCAAGAAAAAAGAAAAACATTTTTTCGGACAAAAAAATCAATGGACTATACACTGTCTTTTTTTTTGAGTGAAATTTTTTTTTCTCAATTTCCCCCCAATATTATACTCAAATGAACGGGCATCTCAAGGCCTATTAAACAGTATATAATTCTTTGGAAAATTTGGTGCAATGAAGTTTTCCTAATCGATATTCATTAATCGTCATTTTCTCAAAAACTAAAAGGAACTTGGCACTGAAAAGCATTTGTATTAATTGCTTTTTAAATTTCCTTTCGTTTGAGTATAATTTTGGCCAAGAAAAAAGAAAAAAATTTTTTCTGCCAAAAAAATCAATGGAGATACACTAGGGTTATGATTCATTTTTAACAAAAATTTTACCTATCACCACGTGATAGGCAATACTAAATTAATAATAAAAATCGTGTTTGCTGGTCATTTTGGCGATAAAACCTTCCACACCGAATGCAATTTCTAAAAATAATTTTTTGCTCGGGGTTTTGCTTCATTTACATAACGAATTGTTACAAGAATTATTAGCTGTATTTTCGACTTAACTATATCCGTTAACTTTTAAAAAAGCACAAAGTGCATAAAAACGTTTTTTAGACGAAAACTAACATATTACTTTTCGTATGCACGTTAACTTACAACGTGGATAATTATCAACGTTGAAAACTCAACGGTTATACATTTTCACACCTAGGGTAACTTCTTCGCGTTACTACCTAAAAAGTTTTGCTGACGTACGTTCGATTATACCGGAACTATCATAAATACTCACTATTTAAAAAAATTTGATACTCCAATCAGTTTAACGTAGATTTGTTATAAATACTTAACGTTGATAGGTATGAACGAAAATACAGCTATTGTAAACGACAAAAAATATATCCAAAAGTCCCTCCAAAAAGGTTTCGTAATTTTTACCGTAAATAGCTTTTAATACGAATCGTTTGAGTCTCATTTGTTTAAAACTTCGGAGAAATATTTTAATTAAACTAAAAAAATATAGACCAAATTTAAACCCTTTTTGGTGCGGGAACTTTTTTGCAGCGAAAAAGTAAGATTGGGTTTCTTAATATTTTTTTATGTCCTTTTTGGCTAGGGCATGTAAAATTTGATATTTGCAAAAAAAAAATCAAAAAGTCATAACCTTACTATACACGTCTATAGAATGCTAAGGGCTTCGCAAGTTTTGCTTAAAAATTAAACATGATGCCATTATCTATATCGCATATCATTAAAATATCACTAGTAAAATAATTTGATTAGCCCTACTTTTATGTATTTATTTTATCTCTAAGTATCAAGCAACGTCATTTAATTTTAATATATAAAAATAAAATAATTTTTTAATTATTTATTAAGTTGTTTTTTATTATCAATAATTACTTTTTAATTTTTAAAACATAAAATTTTTTAATGTTAAAAAAATAAAAAAAAAGGAAATAACCCAACCATAATTGCATTCGGTTTTGGTGGACTCCCTAAGGACCACCTAATGTGTTATATAATAAACAATTAAAATTTGTTTAAAGCTTCTGCATAAAATTCTGCTACATGCAAGCATCATGGTTGGCGAAAGAAAGATGGGAGAACATAAAGTCAGACCATCTGATCACCTGACCATTTAACCAACAGCATTATCCACATTACAGAAAGTACTCGTAGCTTGTGAACATATGCTTGCGAGCATAATTCTTTAACAAATTAAATTCCATGTGCGTGTTATGGTAAAGATTGCAAACAGAGTATGAGTTGTGGACACCATAAAGGTATTCCATAAATAAAAGCAAACAAAACCAACAGTATCCGTATATCCATATCAATTTATGTGATACTTCAAGCCATTCATAATATGGATATATTAATATATAAATATTAAATCTGAAAAGGAAAAAAAAACCAACCAAAATTTACCGAACTGATTTTTATAGATGATTTTAAAGCATACAGCAACATACTGCAGGTGGTTTCATCTGAAGTTTCAATTAAAAATAAATATTTTGGTTAACAAAAAAAAAAAAAAAAACAACGTGGTTAACAATTTGTATGACTAAAAGGATAACGAATGGGTAAAAATTTTATTACACACGAATATTTTAAAAAATAATGCATCTTTTGTGGGTTTTAACGATATAACAACTATTTACAAATAAAGAGAAACATATTTTGTATATATTAACCAACTGTGCATTAATATATTAAGTACAGGCGAAAGTTATTTCACTATTTAAATTAAAAGAGCCTATAGAAAATACTAGTGTATTCAGTCGATTAATCGTTATTCGATTAATCGAACAATTTTGCTCAGAAATTGTTCGAATAATTTAAAATGTCCAAATTTCGAATAACGAATAATTCGAATAATTTCATACGATTAATCGAAATTGGTAGAAAATTACGAAAAAGGTTAAAAAATATAAAATATTTATTTAAGTAAATATGCTAAAATCTCAAAAAAAAAATTTTTTTAAATCGTGATAAATAATTTGTTGTAGGCTTGTACCTATCCGGATCAGTGTTAGAATTGCTACGGCAATTGTAGCAGTAGCAACGAAATTTTACTATAAACTCTAGCTTAAAATCGAAGAGTTTTTATTTTCAAACAAAACTACCACTACTGCTACATGCAAGTTTTATTTTTAGAGCAGTAGCAATAGTTTTGTTTTGAAAAAAAGCAAAAACTACAACGAGAGCTTTTGTGAAATAGCAATAGCTCAAAAAAATCATAATTAAAAACTCTGTAGTCGAGTTATTGAAATAAAAGAAAAGCTACACACACAAGTCAATAACAACATAGCACAACAGAAAAAAAGTGGTAGTTATTGTGAGAGTTATTGAGCGAGTTTTATGGGAGTCTTTAAAATCAAATATAAGAAAAACTACTTGATGCCTACATAATAAAAAATATGCAATATACATACATGATAAGCAAGCTGGCCAGACTTGTTGTTTTGTCTCTAAATTTGGGAATTTTTTGTTGGTCTTGGGGACAGAGAATCTTTTTGGGCATTTAAAAAATGTTTTGGGGATATTTAAAATCTTTCGTAAATTTCGAAGATTATACTAATTTTGTATAGTTTTCAAAAAAATTTAGTAAAGTTTTTTGCACGTAATTTCGAAGGTAAAAATTTACCCTTTTATACATTTTCTGTAACACTTCAAAGCTTTTTGACGTGCTTTAATTTGGTTTGTTTTTAAAATCTACAAAATATTTTGTAGGGTATTCAAATACAAAAAAAAACAAACCGTATGGTTAAAAATAAAGACGATTTTAAATTAAAAATATTATTGCATATTTAGAACCATTTTTACCGTTCATTGATTTAAAATCTTCTCCGTTCAGAATTTTTGTTTTATTACTTATGCACTGAGCTTGAAGTAAGAATTTATTCATTTTAAGAATCAGTGAATAATTTAAAATAATTTAAAATCAATGATTTGATATTGAATAAAGTGAGATAATTAGCGTTTTTTTTAATCACCTGGATTTAGAATTTTTCATACAAAAAGTGGATTTATTAAATCCAAAAAAAAGCTGGATTTAATAAATCCATAATAAAAGCACAAATATATGAAACAGCCTATTAATTTAATGACAGAAAAAAATACGAACGAAAATTTATTAATTTTTTTTTATGAAATATGTTTAGAAAAAAAAACTACACCGCACTAAATACATATTTTTGGATTTATTAAATCCAAGTGATTAGAAAAAACGGCTAATGATTTGGTCTAATTTATATTGATTCGATTGAATAATTTGTTTTAAAACATAATTCTAAAGTTACAACTCTCTATTGAAAAAATTTACAATGAATAGTATTTTGAATTTTATGGAGTTTTATTTTCCTACAAAAAACTATACATAAATGTATTTAAAATTGGTAAAATTTTAAATTTTTGATAAAGATTAGCATGTAAATAACAAAATTTTATATTAAGAATAGTTCTGAACATTTGGTTCCCTCATACAATAATATCACAACATACTTTTTCGCATTTAGCCATTATTTTTTGTAATTAGTTTGGAAAAAAAATTGTGCATCAATATATAAGCTTCCAGAATGAAAATCGCTGACTGAGCTTTGTAATAAATATTTTGTACCATAAAGACTTTTTTTGCGTTCCGCTATTATTTTGCAATTTTTTAAGTGCGGTTATTTTAAATTCATAATCTAGAAACTACAATATAATACCCATTTCTTATAAAAAAGTTAGTGGTTAGTTTACAAAAATAATTCGCAAAAAAATATATGTATTTTGCAAAAAGGAATATTTTTGCATCAATATGTTCGTTTGCGGAATGTAAATCGCTGATTAAGATTTTTAATTAATTTTTTTAAAGCATATACAATTTTCCACGATTGCGCGTTTTGAATATAAGGTATTAATATATCGATCAAATTTGCGTACACCATAAAAACTAAAGAACGCGAAATAGCGGATTTAGTTATAAAGTTTGTATTTTTGTTTTTTATTGTACGTTATTTTTTATTCAGTTAATCCATCACAAAATTATTGAGAGAGTTATTTTTGACAAATTGCAAATTTTGCATATAAGACGCCATATAAAATATTAATTTATTAATAAAATTTGCAAACCGAAAAATTTGAAGAAAAAAAAAATGCGAAATTGCTCATTTGATTTCAAGTTTAGTGTATTTAATATTTTTTGTTGTAGGTATTTAGGTTTTTATTTATTTTTTATTTTGAATTGATCAAATAACTATTCAAATACTTGTTAAAAACAAAATTCCCTAAATTTTGATTTTCATTTTAGAAATTTAAAATTCGCAAATTTTTGGAATTTTTATTTTAAAAGTTTTAGTGTATTTAGTCTATTTAAAATTAAAAAGCCCCCCCACTCCCCCCGAAAGAAATTCCTAGCTACGTGCCTGTCGTAAACATTTTCTTAAAATTTTTTAAGAGTTTAAATTTACCAGCACTATTTTAAAACACGGGAGATTTTTTTTTTTAAATATGATCCAAATTTTTATTTTTGTGTTTTATAGATAAGATTTTATCAATTTAATTTACAAAAACTTATAACATTTTCTACATATTTGCATTGCGTTTTATATAATTGAACTCAATTGTACAAAGATGTACAATCAATGATTATAACATTACTTCCTTTTTTCCATTAGCACCTTTGTATTTTACTTGTCTACCTATCTTTTAACAAAAAACACAAGAACGAAAAACTCGCAAAAAACTACACAAAAACTACCAGAAAGACTCCCAAAAAGCTACCAGAAAAACTCTCACAAAGACTCGCATGGTTTTATTTAATAACTACATACATACAACAAGTAAACAAAACTCGATTGTGGGTTTTTGTTTTTTAGCTACAACTATGACTCTGTGTGTTGTTTCTTTTTGTTTTTTAGCTATAACTACAACTCCGTTTGTGTTTACTGGTTGTAGCAGTAAGAAGAGCTCGCAGAAGAAAAACAAAACTATTCAAAAACAATGAATCGCTTTTTTGTTAAAAACAAAACTACACAGTTATGTTTGCTACTGCTATCGAAATGTTTTGTAATTGTAGCAGTAGCTAAAAACAAAACTATGATTTCAATTAGAGTTTTACTAAGCCTGATCCGGATTTCATTCTGGCCTAAAAATATAATCAAGGGACGACTTTTAGAATTTCTAGAAATATTTGTTAGCTTCAACTCAATGAGAATTTTATGTTTTCAAGTAGGGATTTCTTAAATCCCAAAGAAAAAAACAAAAACAACATAAAATTATCACAGTATGCTTTGTCATCTTCCAAATTACTACTTTGTTTGTGGACTTATCTAATAAAGTAGTATCTATTTACGTATAATAAATTTTTAATTATTTTTTACGACTTTTTAAACATTGATATTAAACGAAAGCATTAATATTTATTATTAATTAATTATAATTAATGCTCAATGTATTAAAGTTTGTTTAGTGAGCACTCTGAATTAATAAAATAGAATAAAGTGATGGAGGTACAAAAACGTTGAGGGAAAATAAATTCTCAACAAAATTCCTCTCTACATTTACGTTTTTTATGTACTCAATGCATAGGAAAAGATACAAATTAGAGGTTAATCACAACTGGGTCGATTGTCGACCGACGACAGCAAAAGTCGTCGCGATTAATTTAAATTCAGCGACAATCGACCGTCGACAGTTGTTGACGTTTAGAAAATAAGGAAAGCAAAACAAGAATATGGTTGTATTTGTTTCACCACAATTCTTCACCAATTCAATTGGTCTTTCACTAATTCTTGTTGTTTTATATTTTATTGTATTTAATTTAGCTTTTTTTCGTAAATTATGTATTTTAAATTTCAATTATATTTCTTCTGTCAAAAAAATAATTTTTTTGTAAACAAAATACGAATTTTTGCAACTCTAATACGAATTTCTGCAACTCTGTTCCCTTAATTAGTTAAAAATATGGCAACTATTTGACAAATATATTGAGTGTGTATTAGTGTGTCGTCACGAAAATAGAATAGATTCTATTACGACGGCAAATCGCCGGACGACATGGCGACATTTTTTTTTTTTTTTTTTTTTTTTATTGAATTCATTTATAATCAAAAGCCTAATGGCCTAAACGATTACATAGTATGTTATGAGTAGGTTCTAAATAACTTAAAACTAATATAATATAAAACAACTTTAATAAACAACTTGTAACGACACGTTTTTTCGCAGTATGCTGGGGCAGAAATCAGCGATGTCCAGGGTTCGTTACAATTATTTATTTAAAAAAACAAAGAGAGAGAACACTGTTTGTATTGCTTTAAAAAAAATTTTTTTTTATTGATATCTTTATTCTCTAATACTTATTACTATCACACAATTAATTTTTCACCGACAGATTCACACACGACGATTTTCCACTGTAGCCTGTAGTCAAATATGGGTTTATCCTGGCCTCTCTACGTCAGTAGTTTAATATACCACAAGGTAAAATATCAGTTTGCGAGGACTATATCGAGAGAGAGAGAAAATCTAAGGGCTAACCTCAGTTTTCTCTAGCAACTAAACGCGATATTTCGTACAGGATAACCAAAAAAAAATAAATAGAGAAATATCTAAGGGCTAACCTCAGTTTTCTCTAGCAACTAAACGCGGAGAGAGAGCAAGTTTCGCACCGAATACAATAAAAATAGAGAAAAATCTAAGGGCTAACCTCAGTTTTCTCTAGCAACTAAACGCGGAGAGAGAGCAAGTTTCGCACCGAATAACGAAAAAAAAATAGAGAAAGATCTAATGGCTAACCTCAGTTTTCTCTAGCTACTAAACGCGGAGAGAGAGCAAGTTTCGCACCGTATACAATAAAAATAGAGAAAAATCTAAGGGCTAACCTCAGTTTTCTCTAGCAACTAAACGCGGAGAGAGAGCAAGTTTCGCACCGAATACAAAAAAATAGAGAAAGATCTAAGGGATAACCTCAGTTTTCTCTAGCAACTAAACACGGAGAGAGAGCAAGTTTCGCACCGAATAACGAAAAAAAATAGAGAAAGATCTAAGGGCTGAACTAAACGCGAGAGTTTCCTTTTACCACAAAATTAGATTTTATTATTTAGGGAATTGGCAAACTCCTCACTAAATAGTAGATCTTACCTTGTGGTCGTCTACTGACTAACTCCCCAAAATTGATCAACAGCACTGCCTTTTATACTTGCTGATCAAACACACACAAACATTTTAATACAACTTATAATACAGTAGTACCAATTACACATTAGTAACATTTAGTACAAAACATATGTGACAGTGTTGTACCATCTAGTAGTATATGATTAGTGATGCAAGTATTGACAAATAGATGGCGTTATTAATAATTCCGTTAAATTCAAACAATGATAATATAATATTACTAAAAATGTTAATAATTTATGTAGACAAAAACGAGAACCGACTTTTGTCGTTACATTACCTCCCCTCTTCGGGAAGCAATAGAGATGCTCGAACTCTTGAAACTTAGGCAGTTGCAATTGGAAGTATAGAACATTCTAGCTGGTTCTAACTGAACTGATGACGTCGAAGATGATAAACTGGATCACGATTTTGTCGATGATGATTTGAAGACCATGACAAGGTGGATGATGACTGGGATAATAATTGGGATGCTTATGACGATGGTTTTGATTACGATGATGGGAATAATGTTGATTAGCCTGATGATGATAAAGTCGTTGAAATTTACGGCAATTACGTCCGGGTGGCCTTGAAATGGTTGCGATGATGACGACGATGATAATGATGACCTAGCATGGTTTCTCTCGTTGACGAAGGTTTAACGTTGGACCAACGTATTCTGCTTTTCTGGATTGTATGTACAAATTCTTTGAAGGAAGTTTTTGTATTTTGGACAACGTATTTATTTCACGTTTCTGGTCCAGGTAGATGATGGAAGATTTTATTGTAGGGCGGCGTAAATTTTTTATTTTGGTTTTATAAAGATATTTCCATTTAAATATTTCGATTGGACAACGTATATAAGCAACGTTTCTGGTCCTGGAATTCTTTTCAGTATTGATTTCACGGTAGGACACGTAAAGAATACGATCTTGGTTCTTGTAGATTTTTTTTTTAAATTTTATATTATATGGCATGTCGTTGTTTTCTTGGTTCGCGATAATTATCGGCATCTCGATCGGACAACGCAAATAATATCGTTTCAGGTCCCGAGAATTTCTTAGCCGCCTGTCTTCTCGCAATTATCAACTCTGTATTATATTCAGCTACTTTAAAGCAATTTGAAGTTGTACCGTTATTAAATTTGTCATAAAGTGGATTTGCCAATCGATGTCCATGTCCGCGGGAAAGGGAGATCGGAAGACAAGATTTCGATTTGGAGAGCTCTGGCTTAACACCCGTGAGATTCTTCTTCCACGTTTCGCGTCTTTGATTTACGTTATGGTTTTGGCAGGATTCACATCGATGCACATAACGTCTTACGTCACGAGATATTCCGGGCCAGTAGTAGTATTTGGAAATATTCTCGATAGTTTTTCGTATACTTGAATGTTTGGAAGTGTTGTTTTGATGATTTTGTCGAAGTATTGTATTTCGTGATGGACCAGGTACACAAATTTTGAAAGGAGAGCTATTCTCATACCTTAGATGATGTGGAAAACGACGATATAATTTACTTTCAATAACAGTATAATCAGGATATCTTTCAGGGCACTCATGTACTTTTTGCATTCTTTTCTGCAACCACTTGCATTTTAGTGTCGGTGTAGGCTTCACTTTACTATCTGAAGAACGATGTTTTAATGCGGTTTTCTTCTCAAATACTTTTGAATGACGTAAATAACAATTAATTCCGCTGGCTTTTATTCGAGTTTGGGAATTATTAAATGAGCGTGGATTATTATTGACATTACCAACACACTTTTCCTTGGAACGACAACGATTAACTGAATATCGGGTATGGCCGTTGAGATTGGTTAGGTCAGTCAGCGCTTTAGTATGTTCTCCTCCATTTTGTGGTGATATTATAATATTTTCGAATTCCTCGGCTAATAAAATCAGCTCATTCAGGGACGAAAAATCTTTCCGTCGAATGTACCAATGATAGTCTGTACGAGTATTGCGATAAATCCTTTCGAGTTTTTGGTCTTCCGGTAAATTGGCATGTCTCATTAGATTTTGTAGAGATAGCAGATAGTCCTTAAATGTTTCCTTTGAATGTTGAGTCCGCTTACGAATTTGGTCTTCCAATTTTTCAAAATATCTTGAAGAAAGGAAAAATTCTATAAAGTCAGTTTTAAATGATGACCATAATTGCCAGTATTTGTTGTTGTTTCTAAACCATATTAGAGCCTTATTACACAAAAGTAGTGGCATAATTTGTGGAAGCTGATGTAACACCACGCTGTATATTTCAGCCAATTCTTCAACACGATCGATAAATTCTAAGGGGTTTTGTAATCCATCATAACTTAACCCCCATTCTCTCACCTGATTCACAAGAATCAATCTAGATTCGATATGCGCCGAAAGATAACCACCATTTTCAGAGGATAGCAACATCCTGGATGATAGCTTCTTAGATTGACGGAGCACAATAGTTGGTGAAGTAAACTTAGGTGAACTTGAAGACGTTGATGACAATTTTTAATGCGTTTACACTTTTTTTTTGGTTTCTTTTTCTTTATTTTCCAAATTGTTTTTTTTTCAACTCTTTTTATCAAATCTTTTTTTTTTAAGTCTGTTTTCCCGACGGCTGTTAATTCTCAAATTTATTCTCAATTTTTTTTTATATAATTTTTCAATACCGCGAAAATTTTTTTTTTTTTTTTTATACAATTTCAAAAATTGACAACACGTTACAGTCTCGACATTTTTATTTTATTTCAAGTTTGGTTTTCGACAGTTTTTTTTTTCCGACAGTTTTTTTTTTTCCGACAGTCTTTTTTTTCACTTAAACAGTTTTTGTTTTCTTCATAGAGTTTTTCTTTCACACATTTTTTTTTTTTCAATTATTACTATCACAATTATTATTTCGATCTTATTTGATCTCACTTTATTTTCGCGCGATTACGATTCCGTATTTTCCCGACTCTCTCATTTGTCTGGAACAGTCTCCTACTGTCCCTGCTCGGGCGCCATTGTAACGACACGTTTTTTCGCAGTATGCTGGGGCAGAAATCAGCGATGTCCAGGGTTCGTTACAATTATTTATTTAAAAAAACAAAGAGAGAGAACACTGTTTGTATTGCTTTAAAAAAAATTTTTTTTTATTGATATCTTTATTCTCTAATACTTATTACTATCACACAATTAATTTTTCACCGACAGATTCACACACGACGATTTTCCACTGTAGCCTGTAGTCAAATATGGGTTTATTCTGGCCTCTCTACGTCAGTAGTTTAATATACCACAAGGTAAAATATCAGTTTGCGAGGACTATATCGAGAGAGAGAGAAAATCTAAGGGCTAACCTCAGTTTTCTCTAGCAACTAAACGCGATATTTCGTACAGGATAACCAAAAAAAAATAAATAGAGAAATATCTAAGGGCTAACCTCAGTTTTCTCTAGCAACTAAACGCGGAGAGAGAGCAAGTTTCGCACCGAATACAATAAAAATAGAGAAAAATCTAAGGGCTAACCTCAGTTTTCTCTAGCAACTAAACGCGGAGAGAGAGCAAGTTTCGCACCGAATAACGAAAAAAAAATAGAGAAAGATCTAATGGCTAACCTCAGTTTTCTCTAGCTACTATACGCGGAGAGAGAGCAAGTTTCGCACCGTATACAATAAAAATAGAGAAAAATCTAAGGGCTAACCTCAGTTTTCTCTAGCAACTAAACGCGGAGAGAGAGCAAGTTTCGCACCGAATACAAAAAAATAGAGAAAGATCTAAGGGCTAACCTCAGTTTTCTCTAGCAACTAAACACGGAGAGAGAGCAAGTTTCGCACCGAATAACGAAAAAAAATAGAGAAAGATCTAAGGGCTGAACTAAACGCGAGAGTTTCCTTTTACCACAAAATTAGATTTTATTATTTAGGGAATTGGCAAACTCCTCACTAAATAGTAGATCTTACCTTGTGGTCGTCTACTGACTAACTCCCCAAAATTGATCAACAGCACTGCCTTTTATACTTGCTGATCAAACACACACAAACATTTTAATACAACTTATAATACAGTAGTACCAATTACACATTAGTAACATTTAGTACAAAACATATGTGACAGTGTTGTACCATCTAGTAGTATATGATTAGTGATGCAAGTATTGACAAATAGATGGCGTTATTAATAATTCCGTTAAATTCAAACAATGATAATATAATATTACTAAAAATGTTAATAATTTATGTAGACAAAAACGAGAACCGACTTTTGTCGTTACAAACTTTATATAACTACTGTTCCTAACCTAATGCACGAATACGTAATACTAAAATTCTTAATAACAGTTAACCACAGCAAATGAGCAGTAGCCAGCCTCAACATTAAATATGCTCTACAAAAAGGTTCCTAAAATCTCTTAGTCCCAATGAAAAATTATGTGCGCTGTATGGTAGTACCGTGCTCCAAAGTCTGTAAATTCTTGCAACAAACGAACGTTGCATGAAAATAGTATGTATTAATGGACAGTTAACAATAGCCGTTCGAACTGAATGTGAAAAATCAAATAAGTCCAGCAAGTATTGAGGATTTCCAAATTTTACAGTTTTATAGAAAAGCATCATTACCCTTAAGCTAATGAAATCCTCAAAGCTCACTCCCAAAAAATCCTTCGCCTCAGCCGAAACATGATCGTAAAACCTTAAACCATAAACATATCTTATAACCCTGTTAAAACATTTCCTTAGCCTAACAATATTTGTGTTCGACGTGGACGTAAAAATTTCCATTCCATAAAGAAATATTGGCATAAAAAAAGATTTCGCTATTAGCTTCCTGACGTGTAAAGGAAAATTATATTCTAAATTATTTATCTTCCTAAGAGTAAACGAAACTCTGGATATGACCATATTCAAATGATTATTAAATGAAAGGGTCTCATCCAAATAAATGCCCAAAGACTTGTGATGTGACACATACTCTATAGTTGCACCACTTAATTCTAATCGTGGAAAGTTCACCGTATTACTGCCAAATTTCATGGCATACGTCTTCAGGGGATTGAGTACCAGTCTGTTTTCTTCCGACCACTGGGCGACTCTGCTTAAGTCATTGTTAAGTGCAATGAAAAAATTTGAAAAGGAAATGTTACCACCCATACATCCAAAAAGCTGTATATCATCAGCGTAAATACGTGCATTACAGAAATTTAGTGACTGCATAACATCATTAATATAAATCATAAACAGAATAGGAGCCATAACGGACCCTTGTGGCACACCTCTATTTAATCGAATACATTCAGATATTCGATTTCCTACCTTAACAAATTGACTTCTATCACTGTCGACCCAGTTCTGATTAATCTCTAATGTGCGGGGTCTTATATTCTTCTTTAACTCTTTAACTCATTGCGGTGTGGTTCTTCCCGATTTGGATAAAATTTGAATATGTAAAAGAGGGGACAGAAAAAATAAAAATATTGATAAAATCTGATGGCAATTATTACCTTTTTTTCAATTTTTATGAATTTCAGAAGAGTTACTGAATTTATATTTGTTCCTATTTTTAAATAAAATTATTAAAAACACAACAAGTGTATGTACTATTTTACAGAAATTTTTTTTCGATTAATCGGTTAATTTAAAAATTTTGTTCGATTAAAATCGGTTAAGAAAAAAACCAGAATAATTATTTGAACTATTAATCGATTAAAATAAAAAGCCGATTAATTGAATACCCTAGTAAATACTTTTTTACTACACTCTGATGGCTCTACAGAAAACATGGTTACTTCAACAAAAGTTATTCTGGTTTTTTTTTGGCTTTAAATAAAATTTGTTGACTTTAACACATTTTTTATTGCATTAAACAATTCTAAATTAAGTAAAAAAAATTAGTTAAACTACAGTCTTATTCGTAATTATTATGAGTGTAAAATTTATTCCAATTATAGGACTTTCAGCCCTAAAAATGTACTTAAATTAGTTCAAATCGTCTTTGCGCTATAACTCTTAAAGTAAAGGTTTTACAGAAAAATATTAAATGGGCATATTTACAGGCAATGAAGTGGCTAGTATTTTTCTCATACACACTTTCGATGTATCAATGACGCGTCATCGGGGATTTAAGTGGTTAAAGTCAAAAGTAACCACTTAACTCACTTTAATATTAACCACTTAAATCGCCATTACAATTCATTGATGTGTCAAAAGTGTGTATGAGAAAAATTCTAGCCACATTATTGCCTTTAGGTATCCCCATTTAGTATTTTTCTGTAAAACCTTTACTTTAAGAGTTATAGCTGAAAGTAGCTATTAACCAATTTTAGTCTATTTTTAGGTCTAAAAGCCGCGGGTGACTGACCTGTTTTAATACGAGAGGATCAATTTTCGCGGGGATATTATTTTTTATGCCCAATCTACCGGAAAGTGCGTGGGGAGTTGAAAAATATAACACTTTTGCTCTATTGAGCGCCAGTTTTGAATAAGCACGAAATTAACTCTTAAACACATTTTAAGTTTTGACCTATTTCTGGCATTGAACCTAAATTTTAAACTTTGATATCCACAGAGACTTATAGTAGAATTTCGTGACAAATATTTCTGCCGAACATTTTGATCCTCTAACTCTTCAACTTACGGGCCGTTTATGCCCCTTTTTAAAAAGGTGCCAAAAAGTCCCTTTAATCGCAGAGTTAGAGGGTTAAAATGTTCATCAAAAATATATGTCATAAAATTCTACTATAAGCCTCGGAAGACATCAAAGTTACAAATATAAGTTCAATGCCAGAAATAAGTCAAAACTTAAAATGTGTTTAAGGGTTAATTTCGTACTTATTCAGAATTGCGACTAAATAAATGGTCCACGACCCTGGATTTTAGAAGGAAACCATGTGAGTCTTCCATTTTAGGTAAAGGGTGAGATCAGTGAACTTATATAAAACACTACATGCAACATTTTTGTAGAACATTTTAACCCTGTAACTCTTCAACTTACGGGTCTTTTTAGTGCCTTTTTAAAAAGGGGCCAAAAAGTCCCTTTAATTGGAGAGTTAAAGGGTTATATAGTTCCTTAAAGATGTACCTCGTAGTGTTTTGCATTAGTTTGCTGAAAACATCTTATACCTAAAATGGAATGTAATAAATCTATAACTCAGGATCAGTTTTTGGCCTTTCTGTCATGGTATGGATGAAATATTAAAAAAAAGCTTATTTTTCTTCAAATCTACGTATTTGCAGATGTCCAAAACTAAATGAGAGACATTCATAGTTTTGACATAAAAGGTCATAAAAGGGTTAAAAGTTTGTATATAGAAAATGTTTGCCTTTTCATTTTGTAAACAACAACTATGTAACTTAATCAGAAGAAGCTTCTAGTTTAAGAGTTATATATGGAAAAATCCATGAACATTTTTTAGGGTAATTTTGTGGACATAAATGTAAACGGCCTGTCCTGTTTACACCGCAGAAACCTAATTTTTGCACGGATCTTACTTTTTACACTCTACCTATACGAAAATGTGCGGGAAGCTGGGAAAATAACACTTTTGAACAAACGTATGCTCTAGTGTAGGAGAGTGTAGTGTACCTTGGTACTTTTGAAAATCCTGTCTAAGATTAACATAGATGCGACAAATCTTTAAATGCCGAAATATTAGTGGTGTTGTTATAGATTGCAAATAATAAAAACTTTAATAATTCTTATGCATTTTAAGGAATTGCAATTTTTTTAGAAAAGTGAAAAAGTGCTCCAAACTACAAATTGGCGTGTACCTTGGAACTCGTAAAAAATTAAGGAAATTTCTTTAAAAAAATATTCAAAAAGTTCCAAGGTACACGCATTTTAATTTTTGCAAAAAATATAATTTTTGTCTTATTTGTATAATATAGTTAAGAAATTTACTCGTTACTGCATTTAGAAAACTACAAACTTTATATTGATTTAAGCCTGTAACTTGAAATATCTTGATTATTTTTAAAAAAATAGTTTAAATTTTTTTCGAAAATTTACTTTTGTCGATCCAAGGTACACGCATCCAATTTTAGGATCTCCTATAGACTTATCTGAAACTTTGAGCAGTTTAAAATGATCATTAGGCAAAATAAAAAACTTCATAGAAGACTTTACAATAAAACATTAACAAATAGGAGAAAAATGTAAAGTTCCAAGGTACACGCGATCCAAGGTACACGACTTTCTTCTACATGTAGTGTATGTGTGGAGTGCACGAGGGCTTTTTGAGGTTTTTGTTTCGGCATAGAACAATTTTTAAAGTTTTTCTTTTTAAATTCGTTAGAGATCATTAAATTAAAATGATAGGCTTAATGAGTTCCACACTAATAGTAAACCTAAAAAACAACGATTTTTCAAAATAAAATTTCAATCGTTTCAAATTTCCCAACTCTAAATATCGCCAAATTAGTGTTGGCCCAGAGTAATAACGCAGCGATTTTTTCCATAAATTTTAACATTTAAAAATCGCTGAGCATTGCTGTCGTGAGATAGAATCTATTTCATTTTAATGACGGTTTTTGTTATTATCCCATTTTTTCTTTCTCATTCTCTCACCACTGTTGTCAACGCTATTGTTATTTTTGCTGGTGTTCACTACATTTTGTAATATCAAAGAGTATAGATAACAAAGGCAGTCAATGGCTACTCTGACTCTTTTTCTATTTTTATGCAAGAAATTTATAAAATTTTTAAATTATTAAAATTTTTTGTTTTCTTTATTCAACTTAGATATTGAAAATTATTATTATTATGTTTTCATTAAACTAAGAGTTATATGAGTGGCATATACCCCTTGTTATACATTAGGGTGGTTCGATTTTGCAATCGATATTGTGCCATCGATTTTTCGATAGCTTTTGGCATGAGGAAAAAAGTTTCACTACGACATATCAAAAAACTCATTTTCGAGGCGCTAAAATTTAAATTTTTTGACTTTTTCTCAATTTTTATTTTTAAGGTTTTTTTAATAGGTAATAAAATAAAATCGGCTGATTTAATTTTTTTTTTATATTACGCTAAAAACGATGGCCATAGCAGTTTTTCCAAAAAATGTTTTTTTTGAGGTATTGAACGAGTTTTTGTCGAAAAATCGATCTTTTTTACGCGTTAATTTTTAAGGTTATTTTTAGTAGATAAGTTAAAAAAATTCGCCGATTTCAAAATTTTTAAATATATCCTATCCAAGGTATAATTGTACGCTTAAAACAATGGCGATATCATTTTTTCGAAAAATAGTGTTTTTTTTTGGGTTTTTAGAAGAGTTTTTTTCGAAATTTGGGAGCCTCGAAAATTATTTTTTTATATGTCCTAGTGCAACGTTTTTTTTCCTCATGCCAAAAGCTATCGAAAAATGGCACAATATCGACAAATGTTTGTCCTTACAAAACGGCCCACCCTATTATACATATATAATCCATGCTAAATCATGTCTCTGGCGCGGTTCGTCGTTATTTCGTTTAAATTTAAAAATAAAAATTTGACAAACATATATTAAATGAATGAATTAAATTAATTTTAATCGATTTAACAGATTTTTATACTGACATATTACACTGTGGTACAAATTCAGGTTAGCAAAAGTTAGGTCGATTCTGAGAGGGAGGGGTGAAAATAGAGGCTAAATTAGAAGACCCGTATCACGGCGTTTGCTTATGTTAGTTCGAATTTTTTGTATGGTTTTTTGGCTATAACTCGTCGACTAATTGATATTTTTTAAATATGTAAAAGCCAAATTATTGCTAAAGACATATGCAACAATTAAAATTTTTAAAAAAATTGATTTGATTGATTTTTTTTTGTTTTTTTTAATTGTTGTTCAGGTCGCTAGCTATAATTTGGCTTTTACAGATTTAAAAAATATCAATTAGTCGACGAGTTATAGCCAAAAACCATATAAAAAATTCGAACTAACATAAGCAAACGCCGCGATACGGGTCTTCTAATTTAGCCTCTATTTTCAACCCTCACTCTCAGAATCGACCTAACTTTTGCTAACCTGAATTTGTTCCACAGTGTTATTGTACAAGATTACAACTGTTGGTTTTTATTTCGTGTATTCTAAATAACAATAAATCCATAAAAACTTTTAAAGTTTTAGAATGTGTGGATTATCAATACTAAATACTGAGAAATTACTTTTTTCCATCCCATATAAATTAAGAAAACTCGAGTAAAAAAAGTTAAAGTCAAGCATACCGACTCGATGATACCCTACAACAGTTTGGTTGAAAGCCAATTAAAATTTAGATCCCAAATTTTTATGAATGAAATATTTTTCCTCACAAAGTTTTTAATTTAATGAAAACACTTCATATATTTTATTAATCTATTTTTATTGTACAATAACTATTCATTGAGTGTATGAAACTTTTAATAAATAAAATTAAAAAATGTTCACAATATTCTATGAAAAATCCTATTAATTGAATGAAAAGGACGAGCTCCAGTAAAACTTGGTTGGTTTTATGAAAAAATTCATTAATATCATGTTATAGGTTGAAATGAACTTGGGGCAAAATTTGTCTATAAAATGATAAAAAAAAATTAGAAAAACCGTAGGAAATTTTGATGGTAGCTAATTTTAGGCATATTTAAGAGAAAATCAGAAGTATAGTCCATATGGGCGATAGGTCGAAATTCGAAACGATTCTATCTAGAATCAATAGACTTTGCCCATGTGAATCATTGTACCATATTTCATTAAAATATCTTCGTAGTTGCGACCTGCAGTATTCGAAAAAGGCAATTTTAAGGGGACCTTTTTATACATACACTAGGTCTAAACATGGACCGATTCTAAACAAAATTAATAGGTTTTGTCCTTGAGCCGATATAAGTCCGTGCTCCAAATTTCGTTAAACTAGCGTCTTGTAATGTGCAAACATGCCCATTTTAGAGAGACCTTTATACGGGCACTAGATCTAAACATAGATACTATTTTTCATAGAAATATCTTCATACTTTCCACCTGTAGCGTGCGAACAAGCCAATTTTGGGGGGACCTTTATATGGGCACTAAGTCCAAACAATGGCCTATTTTAACAATGATTTTATGCATTTATGCTTCGTCCTTTTACCGATATAAGTCGGTTTACCAAGTTTCATCAAAATATCTTAATATTTGAGACCTGTAGCGTGCGCACAAGGATACATGGACAGACAGACAGACAGACAGACAGACAGACAGACGGACGAACATCGTTAAATCGAATCAAAAGTTATTCTGTATCGCTCAGTATACGAAAAGGTAGGACTAACTCCAATACTTTTTGGTGTTACAAACATCAGCACAAACTTATTACACCCTGTCAATGTAGTGGTGTAGCGTATAAATATATTTGTTATACGAGTTGCAGCAAAAGTTTACAGAATTTCAACAAGTGAAAAATTAAAACCATATTTGTATAAACAGCAGGAGACTTTTACAACTAACGACTACTGCTATTATGCTGTTTTACTACTATTTCTTTTTTTTTGTTTTTGTATAATTTGTGTATTGCAAAATAATCAGTTATATAAAATTCTTTATCCTTTTCATGGTACATGCATATCCCAGCAAAAACAGACATTACCGAGTAACTAAGCGAGTAAGTAACACACAAAGGGTTTCACTACTTACCAGGCTATTTACTCGCAACATTGCTTTTGTTCGCGATGTCCAAAAATTCATGGGTAGTCATTACCCTCTCGCTTACAAAAAAAGTGCGAATAACGAGTTACCCATAGTGAAAGAATAAGTAGTTACTCAAAAAGATAGAATAAGTGGTTACTCAGAAGTTAGGAAATAAGTGGTTACCCTACATTGTGAAATAGTTTGTCATATTGGAAATATAAATTTTTACCTCGGAAAATTTTCTATTCAGTTGAAAAAATGTTCGAAGCAATTTAATAAATAAAATAGTAATATAAAAAAGACTAAATTAGTACTTATTTAATCAATTACCAGTAAGTAATTACTTTGCAAGAATATATAAGTACTTCTATAACTTTTTATCAGTAAGTCATTATTTTTTATTTTAAAGTAATGCAAAAGGTAATGACCTATCGTTACTTGGTAATCCGTAAGGTAATGACCTGGCATTACCATGTTTTTGCTGGGATATATTTCTTATTATAGTTCTTCATATAGTTTATTATATATAATAGTATTCAATTTTCATAAATAAGGATGCAAAATAGGGATATTCACAGATAATGCAGTGGCAGTATAATACTTAAAAACCACAATTTTTTTTTCAAAGAGGGCTGAATAATTTTCTAAAATTAGGCTTTATAAATTTAAGAATATTATGCAAATACTAGGCCTTACTAAATGATTTGTAGGCTTTAAAAAATCACAATTTGTTCCCTTACAGTAGGCTTTACAAAGCTAGAATTTGTTGACTTAAACTATTCAATTAAAACTACGATTTGTTTCCAAAAAGTAGGCTTTCCAAAACCAAAGTTTGTTTTCTAAAAGTAGACTTTAAAAAACTATGATTTTTTTTCATAAAGCAGACTTTACAAAATCATAATTTGCTTACAAAAAGTAGGCTTTTCAAAACCTCGATTTGTTTGCTAAAAGAGGGCTTTACAAAACCAAGATTTATTTCGTGAAAACAGTCTTTACAAAACCAGATTCCTTTCATAAAAGTATGCTTTACGAAACCGCGATTTACTCTTTAATCCTAAACTTGAGCCTATGATTTGCTTCCTAAAAGTTGGCTTTAGAAAACTACTATTTGTTTTCTTAACTCATGTTGGCCACACTGTTCCGTTTTCAACACAGTAAATTTCAACGGCTATATTTTTTTACTGAATAATAATAATTCGGTGATTTTAAAACAATAAAATAGTATGGTATCTTTACTAAACACTTGAATAAAAAATTTGTGGAAAATTTTTATCTACAGTTACTAAATAATTATTTAAAAAAAATAAATTTTTGACCTTTTTTGGTGGAACTTTTTTTTAGAATTATAAAAAAAATATCCCAGTGCCAAAAACACTCTACAACAATTTCGAACTTTTTTTAAAGTTACGGGGTTCTGACAGTAGATTCTGGTAGAGGACACCACAAAAAAATATACGTGTGTCGGCGTTTTGAAAGATCACATCGGAATTTTATTTTAGAGGCAGTTAAAGTGTCCCCCCTTTGGCCTGTTCATCCAGCATATCGGTATATGAAACTATATGTTCTTTACATCTGAGGTGTAGGGTATTTTCAGCAAATTTGTAGAAAATATTAAGGCAAATATTTTTGTGGAACTTATTAACTATCTAACTCCCTCTAACTTGCCTCTATTCTAAATAATCGTAACAAACTCCCCTAAAAAGGGGAAGGGCAGGAATGGAATGTTCTACAAAAATGTTGGCAATAAAATTCTACTATATATGTCAAAACACACCAAAGCCCAAAACTTAGCAAAAACAGCAAAAACCAGTCAAATTCAAGATTACCCATTCAGGGAATTTAGTTATTATTTAGAGTTAGTAAACAAAGTGTTTCAAAAATTGATTTTTTGGGGTTAAAGTATATGAACAAATTATTTTATATTAAATTTCACTATAGGTCTACAAACAAAAAAAGCTCTTGTTAGCGTACATACAAAAAGAAATACTTAGTAGGGTAGAGGGGGGATCCTTCGCCACTTTTTTTTCAACGAACTGTCATTTCTTAACTCCCAATTATTTTTTAAAAATTACTTTCAATTTAAAGATCTATTCTATTAATTTCTATGATTTTTATTTTAATTATTTGCATATTTTCAATTACTTTTTTAATGATTTTCAAAGTAACCCAAATTGGCGTAACTGCCCCAAACTTAGTGGATATTCGCCAAAAAAAAGAGCTAGATACAATTTCAACAAAACAAAATTTTTTAATACGGCAAAGTCAATCTTTTAATGATTGAAATAAATAATTTAGAATAAATTCTTTAGGATATGTGATTCTTTTTAATCAATAAATCTCCACTACATAAAAAAAATTAATAAAAAACTGAACAATTAATATAAATTTAAGAAAGAACACGATTGTTCTAATTTACTATTAAACATATTTTAAACATTTTAAACATATAGAAAAGTCTTGTAGAGCATTTTAGGCAGGGATGTACCAACTCTTTGTAGCTCCAGGGGCCATCTTGTGATTGTACCCCAGAGACAGGCACTAACATAAAATTCATATTTTTTCACACTTTTTAAGCATTTATTAAAATCAAATTATTATTATTTGAAAGCTTAGGAGCATAGAAAAATTAAAAATCATTTTTTATCACACGATTTGAGGAAGTTATTGCAAAATGTAGTTGTTTTCAATTATTTTTTTGGCACCTCTGCTCTACCAGAATTTATTGTCAGAACACCGTAATTTTTTTCGTGTTGTACTGTTGAAATTAGTTCGCCAATTGTATATAATTTATGAAAATCTGACCGATCGGAGCCTGAATTTTCCAAATAAATGATTTTTAACAGGCAGGCTAGATTTATATTTGCATTCACGAAGTTAAAAAAAATTTTAATTTTCTTGTATTTCTTTAGTCTACTAAATATTAAGCAAAAAATTTTTACTGATTTCAACGGGTTAAGTTGTTAGTTTCTATTAACTAAAATTTAACTTCTATAGTGCCAAAAATTAAATTTTGTATTAATTAAAAAGCAAAAACGTTTATAAAAATTGGATTAAATTTCATTTCAAATCGAAAATAAGTTTTAGTTAATTTAGGTCATTTGATTAATTCAATCATTGAATTTATTTTATTTGTTAATTCAATCGATTTTTATTTCCCTATTTAACTTTGTTTACTTTCCAAACAGAATTTCTTACTTGAGTAAAATTTTGGAAAATTTTTAAATATATGCAATAGAGTTTTTACCTACAACTTCGAATATTTTAAGTATTCATTTTAAACACAAGTTCTTGTATGAAAATTAAAAAAAAAGATTAATTGTTTTTGCCAATAAATTTCTTTTTAAAATAATATTTCAGTGTACCCATATATTTAGTTAGAATATTCTTCCACCTCAAGTCCAAATTCTAATATGATATTGTCATATTAGATTTTTATTTGTTGTTTCAAAAGTGTACCTTTCAAAAATGTCGAAAATGGCACAATTGTGCCACCAACCTCATCACTGATATGGAATAAAAATAGCTGTTTTTCCACTCTCAAAATCGGAGAGAAAATCTGTTTTCAATAGAATTGTCCGTCACGTTACTACGACTCATTTACGTCGATTACTCAGCACTATTTGTTTCTCACTGAACAGGTTGAATCAGCTGATTCGTCACGTTATATTTACGTCCAAGTAATTTGGGCTTAAGCAATGACACCCAAATTTTTGCATATTGTTATTCATATTTTTTTTAAAGGCTTCTATTAGCAAACTAATCCTGAATACACTTAATAAAACATTTATGTTAAATGCTGCAAAATGCCCACTCTTGATTTATACATAAAAAAGGCAATTATATTTTATGCTTAAAAGGCGTGTTAAAAACTTATTAAATACTTTTGGGATTGCAACATTAAATAGCAACAACTACTTCAAACTAATTTTAACACAAAACTCTGCTTTACAGTTTACAATCTATTACCCAGAAAACTACCAGCAGGAATAACAAATTTCAATGCGTAAATTAAAAATACTACTTTATAATATTTGCATAAATTTTAGCACAAACTCTGTTTTCTCATAAAAAATAGATAAGTGAATGCTGCAAAAAAAAATTAACAAGTAGCATGTTTGGAGGTCAGTAATGAATAACTGAATAACCGGAAAACATAAGAAAAAAATATTTATGATGATTTTAACATAAAAGTTGTAAATTTCGGCAATAATTTCACAAAGAGTAGAGTTAAAGTTATAAAGATAAATGAATAGTAAATTTGTAGTAAATATTTTCAAATAAATAAGGCAACAAGATTTGGAAAACGTTTAAAATATTCAACAAAAGTTTCGAGATGTTTTTAATTATTTTTATGCGAAAGCAATAGTGGCATGTAAAAATTTTAAAGTATGAAATACAACGAAATACCTGGTTCTGGTTCATTTCTCAAATTGTATCTTTTCAACATGTCACATGACTAATATGGGACAAGCTATTGAACTCTACATAAAAACATAGTTGAGTGGCATGATCCAGAACCTAAAAAAGAATTAGCCCAAGACATGTCACCAAACTGTACTTTGGGGTCAGTTCAGTGACATTGACTTGGTTGATCCTGTGATATGTTACAAGGAGTAAATTTTCATTGATAAGACTACGTTTTTTTAAAGTGACACGTAATTGTTATGTCCCTACACCAGTCTGGTTGAAAGCCAACTAACGTTTTGATCTGAAATCCGTTGAACCGGACTTGTGTCAAAATTTCATCAATGGAAAAGAATCAATGAACTTTTTTCTTGGGCCCATGTGAGTGGGAGTATCAAAGTTTATGAAAATATCTTTGTATTTGTAGCATGCGAACAACTCACTATGTGGACAGTAGATAACCCATAAAGTATATGGAATGTGCAAAAGTATTATTTTTCACATCCCCACGTATTTTCCGGTAGATTTGGTGTAAAAAAACAGTATCACCCAGTTTTGTCTCACCCAAAGACTCGCCAGTGGTTAGTTTACGTGAAATTGATCGAAGTAATTTTCAATTGTTAATTTGTCTTTATATGAAAAACTTATTGTGTATTGCCATGACCGGGGATCGAACAGGCAGCTCTCCACACAGGCTATGACTCGTAGTATCGCCTCTTAATAAGATACACCACGGTCGGAATAGCGGCGAGGTTGGCTAATTGAAGTTTTTCATTCACAGCCTATACAATGTATTTTTTGTAATCTGCAGAGGCAGAATTAACTAATACTTGGGCGCAGAAATTCGCAAAGAGAAAAAAGATTTGTTATGACAACTAAATTTTGTAGCCAATCGATTAGTTAGTTTGTATCTACAAAAATTTAATTTAGACAATGCAATTTGCTCGTGACAACAGAAATTCATTGGCCTGAATAAAAATTAACGTTCATACTATCCTGGGGTCATATTTGACTCCATTCGTAGTATGGCAATATTTCATCAATCTTTTAATAAAAAACAATGTTGTACTTAAAAAACTGGATTTTGTTGCCTCAACGAAATCATTCTATTGACAACAAATTAGTTTGGCTGTATAATCATTTTTTTTGATGATAATATTTTTTAAAATTTGTACTGACTTGAAGTCAGAAAAACATGGTCACCCTAAACTAATGTCAAACAACAACAATATGTTGGAATGTGGCAAGAAGAAAAATATAAAAAAAATTTAAATAAAATATAGAGGAATTCACTTTCTGTGTGTTCCCTGCTAAAGACGTCATGTGAAATAAAAAGCTTTTGAAATGCCGTTTCCGTTGCTATTTTGTTCTTTTTTTCCCCGTCACGATTTAAGATTCCTATTCTGTTTATATAATGCTTATTCTGTAACTTGGAAAACAGAAAACAACTACGCTCTTCAAATAATAAATGCTCTGAATGTGAAAATCAAACTTAAAAAATGCTCTTCATCGGAGTCAAAGAGGGTAACGGAGCGTTAAAATTCCACAAAAAGCCCCACAACTACAACAGGGTCGCCCCTAGAGTGGTGAAATGTAAGACCGACCCGCAATAATTTTTGCTCCTACTATTTTTTGTAAATATACATACCCCCTATCACCACTCGGTAAGGGGCGCACAATGCTTCGTCCCATGGACAAAAATCAAAAAAAAAATTTTGATAAAAGAAGGATTATTTTAAAGATTAGAAACTAACTCAAATAAATGTGAAGAAAAATATTTGGTGTGATTGCTTTTGCCGCCAAGAGAGGGCGCTAAACTAATTTTATGCAAAAATGACTTAACAGAAAAATGGGTTTTAATTGTTTCACTAAAATAATTCTCAAAAATATATTTTTTTAAAAACTTGTTCGCGGATTTGTTTTTTAATTACTTCAATATATTTGTAGTTAAATTAAAATACGGATTTTAGTATATGTTTACAAAACAATTATTTTTTATTGCTCCGAAAAACACATTTTTTTTGTTGAAAATCCAAAAATTACTTAAGTTTAAAGGAGTATAAAAAAAAATTATATAAAATTAGATATTTTTTTCGTCTTTTTTTGAAAGTTTTTACTGTTTTATAATAGATCATTAAAAAAATTAATTACTAGTTTTTACCACAAATTAAAAAAAATGGATTTTTTGAAATGCCTAAATTCATGATTTTTACAAAAATTTCACGCATTTAAGAGTGTTTAGTATTCAAACCATGTGAACCTTCCATTTTAGGTATAGCATGTGTTGAGCGGACTTTTGTAAAACTCTACGAGAAACATTTTTGTGAAACATTCTAACCCTCTAACTCTACAATGAAAGGGAATTTTTTGGGCCCTTTTTAAAAAGGGACAAGAAAGACCCGTAAGTTGAAGAGCTAGAGGGTTAAAATGTTCCACAAAAATGTCCCTCGTAGTTCGCTGAACACATCCTATACCTAAAATGGAAGATTCCCATGGTTTCTCCCTAAAATCCAGGTTTGTGGGACATTTGAGCGCCAATTCTGAATAAGTACGAAATTAACCCAAATAAATAAATAAAATAAATAAATTCATAAAAAATTTTAATTTTTAGGCAAAAAAATATTTTTTTTTCTCCACAAATTTATTTTTACCGGCAAAACTGTTGATTATAAAGAAAAATGTTATATGAACGGATTAAAGAAATTGTAATTCTAAATTTTTCTAAATTTGTTTCATCAAAATCGGACAAGTGGTTCTCGAGTTACAACTAAGCGAAAAAACATCAAGATAAGGAAAAAATTTAAAAGGTCATAAAAAAAATGACACATACGAACGCCAAACCCTTTGAGGGTTTTACTATAGTGACCTAGTACCATCACCCTGACTTGGAATTTCTCACCCCCCAGACAATAATCCCAAAAATGTTCCATAGTGTTATTGAATCGATTTTACCCAAATTTGGCACAAATATGGCTTGACCTTATATAAATTCACGCAATCGGATAATTTTTGCAGGTTTTATAAAGATTTTAAAATAAAGGATATATGGCAGGACTGAGAGTCCCTTGCTTCGATTTTGATAAAAATTTATACAAACGTTTCCAGTTTTATGTGCATCTCAATGTAATTTTACGTCAATTTATTTTTGCTAGTATAATATTTTTAAATTTCAGGACTTATGGGAGGTGGGCGTGTCCTTGTCCCGATATTTCCAAAAATTTAAATTTTTCTTAACTAAGGGGTTCTATGTCAGTATACCAAATTTCAAAATTCTGTCTCCACTCCTTCTATTTTTGTCCAATCGTTATATGGGATCAAATCACTGTGAGGCGCCCATACAAGATGACATTTTTATAAAATTTTATCCCACCACCCTAACTGTCCAAAGGGTGGCCCTAGGCAAGTCAAAAGTATGACTGATCCCCAATATTTTTTCAACCCCCCCCCCCCAACATTTTTTCGGAACATATCTAGCATCTAAATTCAACCCTTAAGGTGTCCCCCGAACAATTTTTCGCAGCTCTTTAAAGTTAAAGTTGGTAGAAAATGAATTTATTTATAATGTTGATGATGGTAAATTTTGTAATTTTAATGAATGAATTTATCCCTATAAAAGAACTAATACACAATGACCCTTTACTTATCAAATGTTTTTTAATCAAATCTATTGAAATTGTTTCATTCATTTCAAAATATCTCTGTTTAAGCTGACAATTGTTGGACATCAAAATAAACGTCAGTTTTGTTTAACAACAACCATTTATAAAATTACCATCAAATTCATAGTTGTGGATGGCGCTCGGACATCATCCCAATGGATATTGTCCCAAATAATGGAAAAGGGGGATTATGATCGTTTGCATAATGTCAATTTATACTATGACCGTTTTTCATTTGGATCGTCATTGAAATATTATTTTAAATATTGTTTTTTTATATATATTTATATATAAAAGCTTTAGTTACGGAAGCCGGAGTTAGATATAGATTAAAGCCTTTTTACTCAAAAAATCTCTATAGCACCGAAGCCGGTATTGCACATACACCAAAGAAGAACATACCTTAGTACATCACCATTGAAAGCTTTGTCAAACAGAAGAAGTCGGTAAACATAATATAGAATTTGAGAAATTATGGGGATTATGAACCATATTCTGGGCTTTATATTCATTTTCATCTGGGGACTAAATCATGGATTAATGTCCATTGGGGTTAGATCATTTCACAGCTGTGGATACATTGTCATCAAAGTTAATTAGAAATCTCGATAAACTATATGTTTAACTTGAATTCCCATTTCTTTTTGCTATTCGTTTTGATATTTTCATTATCCAAATGTTATTTTTGTTTAACATCCCTTTATTTAAAAGTACAAAACAAAATGTTTGATGAATATTTGACTTTGAAACAATGACATTTTCAGCAACGTTGTCAATTGTCAATTTATATTGACCAGATATGTTGATGATGGCGATGATGAGTCATGTTATTTGAACAAAAAAAACAACAAAAAAAAACCAACACATTGAATTGCTAAATCCTCCCCCTTGTACCCTGATGACCCCATAAAACAATAATTGAAAATATCCTTTGGATTAAGTGAAATAGCCAAAAACTTTCATTAACTATACGCAAAACAAATGTTTATAGAATTCTTAATGAAGTTTTTGACAAAATTGTTCTATACAAATAAATGATTGACATTTGGGTATTAATTGTTGTGGTGAATTTTTTTTTTATTGATAAATGAAGATATAAAGGGGTGGAAAAACTAGTGGAAAATTATATTAAAATCTGTTGCTTTTTTTTCTTGACTGTCATACATTATTTAGATTCAAAATATAGGCCATTAAACTCATGATCAAAACCCTAAAGGCACATTTACACGAGAGGGAACACAGTTAGAGATAGAGCAAAAAATAACCCTGAATAGCTTAAATCATTCACAATAGAGCTACTTAGAGGTATTTTTGATTGAGTTTTCTCTCACGTTAACGTTAACGGCGGGACTCATACTGAGAAATTAAGTTTAAAAAAATTGCAAACAAATCAAAAACAAATTTTTCCTTTAACTAAGAGTTAACTCTTAAACCTTCAGTATGAAAGCCAGCGTAGAAGAAAGTTATTTAAATTTGCGATTGAAATCCTAAACGTAGGATATTTAAATTTAGAATCAAGATCCTCAAATTAGGCCATTTATACACATAATCAAGAAACTCATGCTTAAGATTCAAAAAGTCAGCTATTTAATGCCCCAGAGTGAAAACGGTAATGGGTTATTAAGTATTATTTTTTGAACTATCAGCAAACTACGGGAAATTTTAATAAAATGTCACCGAACTGGCCCCTTTATATGAAATAGACTGGTCACTTTTACATGGCCTTGTGACAATACAAATCCTAGGACAGGTTACTGAACTCTCATAAAAAACAAAGTTCAGGGACCTGTCCTGGGATTTGTCTTGTGACATGTCACAAGGGGTTAATTTCCCCTCCTATGACAACGCCATGTAAAAGTGACCACTCTATTTCTGGAAATTTTTCTATACGATAAAAGTATTTGGAATCTGGAGGGTTTTTTCTTGTGGAAATTCCAATGAATCTGAGGATTTTTCTATACAAAAATGTTTAAAGAATCAAAGGAGTTTGCAATATGAAAAAGTCTTCAGAATCTGGATTTTTCCAATAGAAAACCAATATAATAAGAAGCCATAGAAAAACCTTTAGAATCTGAGAACTTTTTCCTAAGAAAAACTCTATAGAAAACTAAGCAGATTCTAAGCAGTTTTTTCTATAGAAAAACCCTCAGATTCGGAGAACGTTTTCTATAAAAGGACTTTTAGAGTCTGATGACTTTTTCTTATAGAAAAATACTCGGATTTCCTATAGAAAAACTCTGTTTCTGAGGAAGTTTTCTTATCGAAAACCCAAAGATTCTGAGGAATTCTTCCTATAGAAAACCCCTCAGATTCCTATAGAAACCCCCTCAGAGGCCTTTATCCTGTACAAAAGCTCTCAGATTCTGAGGGCATTTTTCTATAGAAACCCCCACAGATTTTTAGGAATAGATAAAACCTTCAGCGGCTGAAGATTTTTTCCAATCGGAAAATCCCTCAGATGTGTGTTTAACAGAACTCAGAATCTGAGTTTTTAACAGAATCTTATAGCCCGAAGAATTAGAGAATTTTTTTCTTTGAAGAGAAAGCCCTCAGAATTTATATATTATTTCATATGAAGAATTCCTCAGAACCTAAGTGTTTTTCTATTGGAAAAAGTGCATTTAGAATTTTAGATTTATTTAAAAAAAAATTTCCTCAGAATTTTATGTCGGAAACCCCTTTAGAATCTAAAAGTTCTTCTTTCAGAAAATCCCGAACCCTGAGAGATTATCTGTAGCAACACAGTCACTCACATTTCTGTGGATTTTTACAGTGAAACATGTATAGCTTCTTAGGATTTTTTCCATTAAAAATCGCGGGTTCTGCCAGTGCTGCCGGTGCATATTGTAGTTGTTTGGCGTAGTAAACCACAAGCGCTAAAAGAATTTTCCCCAGTACTTGCTGGATATTCCGTTGATTCCGCCACCATCATCTAGAAAATTAAACCAAACGTTGATTATTTAATAAATTTAACTAATAAAATTATATACATTACCCCGTTTAGCGCTTCTTTGTACATTTTATTCAAGATGTGTTTGTGATTAAATTAAATTGTGATATTTCACATTTCAGTTTAATTTTCGAAGATATTGCCTAACTTCAATAGTAGAAATTACATTGCCTTAAGGTAAAATCGTAAAGTAAATATAACCTATTGGCATAGTTATTAAAACTATTTTTCTTAATAACATACAAAAACAGGGCTACCTATGCCAGCCTCTAGTATTTTTTTGTGTGATAATATCTGGAGATAATCTTAGATCTAATTTGATGCGAAAAATGCTAGATCGAATTAGATCCAGCAATATATTTGGAGATAGTAAGGTATAAATTGATCCGAAAAATGGCAGATCGAATTGTAGACTGGATCCAAAAATATATTATGTTTAACAAAATTTATATAAAAAAAAATTGATTTTATCAAATCAGACAGTTCATATACAAAAGTACAAAATTCACGTCTTTCTGAATTTTTTTACGTTATGTAATGTCTCGATTTGTGTGTTCCAATCATCATTTTCTTATTGCGGATATCTGATATGCTGATGCCCACGAAACAATTGTATTGTCTATCATGAAAATGGTCAATATTTGCGAAACAACAAATAAAACCTAATATGAAATAAAATCATATTGGAATTTGGACTTGAGGTAGAACAATATTCTAACTAAATACATAAAAATATAGAAACTCCGAAAAAACAAGTTTTGAATTTTTTAATGCAAAAATTTAAATAATTGTTAAAAAAAATATATACATATACATAAAACAAAAATTTATTAATTGTTGTTCGAGGTCAATTATTTGCTTATTATGAAATAACATAAAAAGTACTTTTCTCAAAAACTCAGTTATTTTTCCCTATCAGGATATTCTGCTAACAAATACTTCACAGAGTTTTTTCTTTCAAAATATTCTACACCGTTAGCAATCAAAAGACGATCATTTCGGAAATTTTCCAGTTCCCCATCATCAGTTTTCTTCAGAAGGTGTGGCATTACTGCAACTATATCATGTTTATATAGATATATATGTATTAGGGCGGGTCGATTTGTAGGGAGGCAAAAAAATCGCTGATGTGACAAGGAAAATCGTATTCTAAGGATCAAAATAAGAAACTTTGCCCGAGGAGCCATACCTCTAAAACGAATTCTGATGTCCAAACTTTTGACCCGTAGGGTCAAATTTTGAAAAATCCCACTTTGACCCATTTAGAGTGCCCCAATCGAGTCTAAATCTATGACGAACCCCCACCAACTTTGGAGGGCCGACCAACCTGGGGGTTCCCCAACAAACATTTCAAAAAATCACCATTTTTGCCACTTTACAAATTGGTGCTCAAATGTCTCACAAATCTGTATTTTAGGAAGAAACCACGGGAATCTTCCATTTTAGGTATGGGATGTGTTCTGCGAACTTATGTAAAACACTACGCGGAATATTTTTGTGGAACATTTTAACCCAACTTACGGGTCTTTTTTGTCCCTTTTTAAAACGGGGTCAAAAAATTCCCTCTAATTGAAGAGTTAGAGGGTTAGAATGTTCCACAAAAATGTTCCTCGTAGTGTTTTACAAAAGTCCGCTCAACACATCCTATACCTAAAATGGAAGGTTCACAAAAAGAAAAAACTGCCATTTCGCTAATTTTTTCATGTAAAGTGCCAAAAATTGTGATTTTTTTAAATGTTTGTATGGGAAACCCCCCAGGGGGGTTACAGGGGGTGTGCTACTGGCATGGGTGTGTCGGCCCTCCAAAGTTAGTGGGGGTCGGTCATACATTTGGGCTCGATTGGGACACTCTAAATGGGTCAAAGTGGGATTTTTCAAAATTTGACGCTACGGGTCAAAAGTTGGGAGATCAGAATTCGTTTTAGAGGTATGGTTCCTATGGCAAAGTTTCTTATTTTGATCCCTAGATTTTTCTTGTCACTTGGGCGATTTTTAAATCGGCACGCCCTAATATGTACATATATATGTATTAGTCACACTTCGAGGATACAGCAAAAAATGTCCCTAAAGTATACCCTGTACCCAAATAAATGTTCTCAACGTATTAGTAAGGAATACGAATTAATTGAGAATCGACCATAAAGTATACAAATATCCCTTTGTATACTTTATACTGGTGCTCTTTCTAGTTCAATTTGTTGTAAAGATCTGGTTAGCTTTTCTAGTTAACACCTCTTTAAGTGAAAAATTTTAATAAAAATGTCCTTCTTAAACATTTTTTACAAGCGTCTTCACAAATTTGTCTGAAGATACAGCAGCTGATAAAAACAATGTACCCAAATTTACAAGAAAAAAAGTCTGGACTTCTTTTTGTAAGAAGTAAAAGAATATTACTCTCTCATGACAGCTCTCATTTACCCAAGTTTGGAGAACGCGAACGTTTTTTGGTAAAATTGGGATTCCGCGTGATCTCATTGTTGACTACGCCAACACAGCTAATATTATATAAAGAATACTTTTGTATAAAATTGTTAAAAACTTAAATTAAGTTGTCGATAACAAAAAGTCATTTGAAATACTGTTAGAGATGGATAAAAGCTTTTCATTATGCAACAAGTTACCGATAACAAAATTTTCTACAAAAATTTGTTATCGATTACAATGTATGACTATAAAAGTTTATCACTTGAAAGATTAACCATTAAATTTATTTTAGTCATGTGTTTTATATTTTTTTGTTTATTTCAATGTTAAAAATCTTGCTGATGTTTTGAAAAATACTTGGAAATTAGTTACAGTTGTCCATAGAATTGTTTTTGTGTGTGTTTTTGCAACATAACGATCTTCTGGGCACGATTTAAATGTTTTTTTGTAGAATGTTTTGTATGCAGCGTTGTTTTCTTGCCACTTGGCAGACAAAAAACATTGTTTTCTTTTTACCATAATGTCAGGGAGTGCTTAGAAAATTCATGTTTTCTACTGCCTTCCAGGCTTCCTAAACTAAACCACCACTTTTGTGTGTGTGCCATCAATGTATACAACAATTTTAGTCAGTTATTTTTTTTTTTTCATTTTGTCTAAATGTATTGAAAAACAGATTTCTTTTCTAAAGGCCCCTAAAGGAAAATTTTCTTTTATGAAATCCAAATTCAATGACTTCCCTTTTGTTCACTCTTATAAGCTTATATTGAATGAACAGAAAAATGAATAGAAACTAAGGAAAACATTAAGAATTACAAGCTTGCTTTTCACATTTACATATTTTAAGCGAAAACCTAAAGGCCAAAAATGGAAATTATATATAAAAAGAACAAAACAAAAAAAAAAAACGAAATAAGAAAACATGATGCATTCTAATGCACATTGTTGAATTCAGTCAACGATGCAGACTAAAAGACCATGAGAAGAGACCATTATTTTTATAATGGAGGGAAAAAGTAGTAATAGATGAAAATCGGTGTGTATGTTTGCGCACGTTGTTACAATAGCCACACTTGGTAATACATATTACAAGGAAACAATCACTGCATAATATTTATAAAACAAAAAAATATATATATGAAATAAACATGTTTTTTTTTCTTTCAGTAAAATTAATATTATTTAGGCCCGATTACTGAATGTCCAGTTAAAATTTAGCTAACAGTTAAATCCAAATTTTATATAAGAAACAACAACAAATGTGTCTGTTAAAGTCGGGCCTTAGATTCTAATGGCCAGTTTTATAACAGCCCTACGGGAAATTTTAACAAACTGTCACCGAACTGGCCCCTTTATATGAAATAGAGTGGTCACTTTTACATGGCAATGTCATAAGACAAATCCCAGGACAGGTCCCTGAACTTTGTTTTTTTATGAGAGTTCATGAAATTTCAGACAAATCCAGTGAGAGAGTGGTAAACAGTAATTGAGCGGCATGCATTGAGCCTGATAGTACTTAATCCCACCGAAGTAAAATAACATAACAGGGCTATGAACTAAAATTTCAACAAAGTTCGCCAACTCTACATCAGATGGCGTGCAACAACCGTTACTCTTTTATTAAAAGTAACGAGCTCACAATATATTTGCAGTAAAGGTTCAACAGTTATTTAAAAAATAAATCGGTAAAGTTGTTTTAATTGAATAAACAGTTAAATTACAAAGAAATATATTTTTTAACTTTTTGTATTATTCATTCATAAACAAAATACACAAAAATATGAACTTTCGATATTAATTTAAATATTCAGTTAAAATTAGTTTTTTAAAACAAAAGTATATTGAGTATTAAAATAAATGGAATAAACGAAGAAACTATTTTTATTACCGTTTTTATCAGTTATATTTAACAATTAAAAATAAACGACAAAATACAATTGTTTTAGGCCCGATTACTGAATATCCAGTTAAAATTTAGCCAACAGTTAAATTTAAATTTTATGTGGGAAACAACAACAAATGTGTCAGTTAAAGTCCCAGTTAGTAGCTAACTGGACATTCAGTTTTTCAGACATTAACGAAAAGTAAGTCATCTTTTTAACTGATTTTCAATTGTTCTGATTTCCATATTCAATAGAATTTAAGGAAAAAATATTCCGATTGTGTGTTTTTCTGATTACGCTTTTATAAGTTAACGGATATAGTTAAGGCGAAAATACAGCTTATACATATGTATACATACATATGTGTAACATACTCCAAGATCATCATCTGGTTATAGCCCTTGGTATAAATTTATTATGAATATAACCCCAAATAAAAACTGTAGGTATATAGGAAATAACCATCCATAATTGCCAATTTCAACAATTTTTCTATATAGAGAAAAATTATTTCTTCCATGGAAATATTTTTCTTTTATAACACAACAAAAGATTAACAACAGCAAAAAACAAACTTAAAAACGCCTTCTCCTTGTTTTTTTTTTTATAGAATTCTAAAACTTCTTAGAATATTGCAACAAAATTATAACTATTTACATAAGATACATAAACTCAGTTAAGAAAGCATTAAATAGTTTGGTAACAACTAACACTATGTGCAGAAAACATAATTGTTGCCCATTGTCTAACAAACAACAATAGACACAACAATACACAGGCATTGAAGAATAGACAAGCAAATAAATAATACGATTTAGATAGAGATTAGGCTGTATCAATCCCAAAAAAAAACACACAAACTCATATGAAAACCCCTACAAAAATTGATTATCTGAAAGAAGAATTATTAGAGAAGTCTTTGAATATGATTGGTATAATAGCATTTCTTTTGTTCAACGTGAAGTTCACAAAATAGACGGAGAGAAACAATAAGCATAATATAAGATGGTTGTTGGTAACATTTCAAGTTAAGATTTTTATACATTTGACTTTTGGTGAAGTAACAAGAAAGAAAAACAAAAAAAAAACTAGGACGAGAAAATTTTTTAGGGTCTGCAAGAATGAAATGAAAGAAAAATAAAACACCACAAAAAAGAGTTAATAGCAATAAGGTTATTATGGAGGTTATCAATAGAATCAAAAGCAATACACCGAGAGAAACTTCATTCGTATGCAGTCCATTAAATGGACTAAAAATTATAGCGATCTGGCATATGATGAACATGGAACATGTCGGCGTTAGCTACATATTTTGTGTGTGTGTTTTACAGTGCTGCCAACCAAATTATAACAAAAACCGCGTTGCATACAATTAGTAGTATGAATACAAAGTTGTTTAGAATAGTAAGAAATTAATCAGAACTGGGTCGACAACGACAACGACATGTGCTTTTTCATATATTTTGTATGGGAAGCAAAATGTCGCCATGTCGTCCGGCGATTTGTCGTCGTAATAGAATCTATTCTATTTTCGTGACGACACACTAATACGCACTCAAAATATTTGTCAAATAGTTGCCATATTTTTAACTAATTAATGGAACAGAGTTGCAGAAATTCGTATTAGAGTTGCAAAAATTCGTACTTTGTTTACAAAAAAATTATTTTTTTGACAGAAAAAATATAATTGGAAATAAAAATGCATAATTTACCGCAAAAAAGCAAAATTAAATACAAAAAAATGTAAAACAACAAGAATTAATGGAAAACCAATTGAATTGGTGAAGAATTGTGGCGAAAAAAATACAACCATATTCTTGCTTTGCTTTAATTTTTTTCTAAATGTCAAAAAATGTCGACAATCGATTGTCGCTGAACTTAAATTATTCGCGACGACCTTTGCTGTCGTCGGTCGACAATCGACACAGTTGTGATTAACCTCTAAAAGTGGGTTTATCTGTTAATCAAAAAGATTACAATAGGGTTTAATCGACTCGTTTAGTGCTTGTTTAAGCAGTTAATCTAACTTTTAGGGGATTAACTAACCGATAATTTGACAAGACATTAGCTTCTATGTAAAGATTTTCATAAAAGTATCGTAATGCTAGCAAACAAGATAGAGCAAAAAGGACCAACATTTTAATGACTCGTTTATTTTATGTACCCCTCACATCAGACCTTTAAAAACATAATTCCTTAATTCGATTTTTAAATCTGATTGAGTTGTTAACATATTAGATTTGTTTTCAGCTTTCACATAAGTATACGATTATCAATGTTGAAACCATCAAGGTAAATGACACTGATGATGGCTTTGTAGCGAAAGTCGAAAATGCGTATTCTGTGTTGCTGGCCTTATCGAATTCTGTCAAATTTTTTATTCTTTATAATTTACTTGTGAAAATTGTATCATCTTTCTTTAATTTGAAAAAGAATTTCATTTTAAAAAAAACGAAATGATATAACTCACAAAAGGAAATGAAAATTTTATAATCTCCCAACAATTTTAATTTTGGAGTTTATTTCATTGGGGGGTTTTTTTCCTAATGAAATAATCTCCAAATTTTGAGATGAAATAAATCCCAAAAAATTAAATAACCCCCTGGAAAAATAAAAATGCCCTGCTGGCAGTCCGTTTCCGATATACACAAATTGCCTGCACTTGTACGTAAAACCATACGTGTGGCAACATTTGTAAAAAAGGTGACAAAGAGGAGATAAGAAGATAAACAAAAAAATCTAAAGTAGAATGTTTGTATGTCTGTGTGATCACTTCTGAGAGTAAATTATCATATAGAGAAACTAGATCTAGTCTGAATTGCAAATTAATAATGTGTTTATAACTTTGAAAAAATGTTTATTCTTCTTCTTAACCTCAAACCTACCCCCAAACACGTTTACGCCATTGTTTGGAGTTATTTCGCTTTTTCCTTTGGGTGTTATTTTATTGTTTTGCCGTACTTAGGGGTCGCCTTTTTAAATTTTTCGATATATATTTGGTATTTACAGTCGGATCTTAAATGAATAAAATAGTTTTAAGAGATGTTTTTAATTTGGGGTTATTTTTTATTGTACATACTTTGTTGAAAAAAAAAAATTCGATTGTCAAATCGATATCTCGCTGCTGTTATAAAGTGCAAATGTAAAACGTCAAGATTTCCGTCCAGATTTCAATTGAAATCTCGGGATTTAAAAACAGATGTGAATTTAAAAACAGCATTAAAGATAATATTTTACAAGTGTTATAGTTTAAATTGTAAAGCACATATTGTAATTTTACCTAACCAAACTTGTGAATAAAATATAAAAGAAGAAACAGCGTAAAGACCCACAGTACTTTTTAGTGATACTAATTCTTCAAGCGGAATATAAAAAGTGAAATAAAATGTTCGAAGAATGTAAATGATTAATTTGCAATTAACGTATTGGAAGCGCTGGGACCTGAAGTGACGCGCTATTCGGCACGCGACCCGCCGGCTACGCGGCGCATTGTGACGAGTGCGCCACGGCCGATCCCAGCGCATTCAATACCTTTATCTCAATTTGGTCGAGTAATTTTACTCATTGCCAAGGAGTTTTACTTGTTAATGATTTCAAAAAGAAAATTGAATAAATGATGTGTTTATTTACTTTAAAAGCATTTAACTAATGCTCCTTTAAGCATTATAACATTTTTAAGAATATAAATTTTTTTTGGGGGAAAAAATTGGTCTTTATTTAATAAAATTACATATAGACCAAACTCAATGCCATATTGCCCCAAAAACCTATAAAATTTACAACAAATTACACACAGCTTTTTTGGGCGCAATGACATTTTTTGTATTTGGGATTTAGGGCTTTGGACGCTATTCCGAGTAAATGCCGGTTCTGTCGATTGGAAAGCTGAATAAATTTATATATGGGTGAAATCAAAAATTTGATAAATTTTTGGGCCAAATTTGTGAGAAGCAAAAAGTGTTAATATTTCGGTTTTTTCTTAATGGAATCAGTAAGTTTAGTCATTATAAACCTAATTGCAAAAAATCTCTTCTACAAGTTGTCGCAATAACTTTTTTTGCACAATTTTAATTTTTTTTTTGTTGTAACGGAGTTTACATTTCTGCAAGCAAAAGATATAACAAAAAAAATTGCGTACGAATTTTCTTCAATTTATTAGTTTTTCGTATTTGGGTTTTCAGCTTGCTTTCCAATGACATATAATTTGTGTTGATCAAATTGGCGGTTTCGCGAATAAAAATACAATTCATTCCGCGAAAAAAATTTTATTTTTTTTTTTAATTTTGTATTTTTGGTCCTTTTAAATGCTTTTCAAAAATATAAAATTTTTTAAAATCCAAACATAAGTTGCGCAGTTACAAAATAATATATTAAAAACATAACATTTCGCGATCAAAAAATTCTTAAATTGTGTGAAACAAATTTAATTTGTCAAACTAATGTCAGTAATGACTCGAAATATCGATTCAAAACCAATGAAATGCAAAATCAATCGTTTTTCGCTCCAGCATCTTAGGGTAAAAAACTGATAACTTTTTTTGATTTGACGCAAAATTATTAGTTGAATCGTCTTTTGACACATGAATATTAGTTGAATCACCTCTGTTTATGGTTATTTTAAAATATTTTAAACATTTGTCTGCATTTATTTGAATGAAATCTGATGCAAACAATTGTGGTTGCGGAGTTTACAGTTACGGAGTTTACATTTGGTTACTTTTTTCGTTTTCTTTCAGAAACGCTTTGTCAGAATTTTTTTTCCGAAACAAAATCGCATGATGCCTACAAGGTGAATCCAAATATGACATTGTTTTTCTTACTCGTTAAATAGTTTGGTATAAATAGTTTGGTATTTGGAGTTTACAAAATTTTTTCAAATCTTATTAAAGACATCCTTTTTCATCTCGAGAATGTTACATGCTGCGCAAAAGCTTCAAGTCTGTTATACTGGATGATTACTTACAGTCCAACAATCATTTGAGTATAAATAACATTATACTTTTCGCAATATAAATAATAGATAACTCCAAAATTCTGGTATATGCATTTTTATCAAAAATTATGACGAAAAATCGTTACAGAGTTGAAGTCGTGATAGCTAAGATATACGAAAAAGTTTGTAAAATGTATTAATTTTTATTAAAAACGGCACTTTTTCTCTTCATAAAAATTCTTACCGTTAGTGTTTAGCTTTATTGGTTATTAAAATATAAGCTATTAAAGTTAAAAAACCTTATGAGTTATTTGTTACGGAGTTTACATTTGGCCTATAAAATTGGTCACAAATTTTATGTATTAACCAAAAATTGGTCAGATTGTTATAAATTTTGTAAAACAGGTGACAATGCGCTGAAATATGTAACTCAAATGTAATCCATGCATTAGAAATTAGGTGGTTACACGGATTTTATCACATTTTTTGATATAACCCATATATAAAATCAGTTTAGCTATTAATTAAACAATTAATAATATTGAAATTTCACCGGCGATCGTATTCGAGAAAAACGTGAAACCATGTTATGGAATACAACAATGTTCCTTATGCAGCCAGTTTTCTTTAATCTTTCGAATAGCTAATAACAACATTATACACCCACAATATATTTACCGTAAAGGTTCAACAGTTATTTGAAAGACAAATTAGTAAAGTTCTTTCAATTAAATAAATAGTTAAATTACAAAGAAATATATTTTTTTAACTCTTTACATCAGTCATTCAATAAACAAAATACACAAAAATATGAACTTTCATTATTTATTAAAATATGCAGTTAAAATTTTCATTGAAAAGCATACTTCTGAAAGTATTGTTACGTTTTTTACCATTTGAAAACGTTGGTTTATTTCCTTTAAATAAACCATGTTCTTTTCTACTGCAATCAAAATAACCAATCCAACTGCTAACACCAATTGTTACATTTTACCTTATAAAAACGTTAGTTTATCTCACTTAGATAAACCGGGTTGGTGCTCTTACCAAATAAAATAACTCTTACACTTTTTTTGATTGAGCTTTACACTTATTTATCATTTAACACTGTATTTCTGTATTAATTGTTATACAACAATATTACACATACACAAACTCTAATAACACTATGCGACAGTCAAAATCGGGATGAGATGAAACCAACGGGAAATGTTATATCGGTCAAAAACAAGTTATACGTGTCCCGGCGTTTCGCTGGGTCACCACTAGGAATCGAGATATATCTTTTTTTTGACATAACTCGAGAACCACTAGTCCGATTTTGCTCAAACAATTTTAAAAAAATTAAAAATTACAATTCCTTTAATCTGTTCATATAACGTTTTTCTATATACTCAACAGTTTTGCCGGTAAAAATAAATGTTTGTTACCGCTACCATAAAAATCAATAACCTTTTGTTTATTACTTTTTTTTAATATTTTAGGCAAAAAAAATTTTTTTAAACGAAAAGTAAGTGTCCTCTTTTAAATTAACTTTCAATTGTTCTGATGTGTATATTCAGTAGAATTAAGGGAAAACTATGGTGAGTGTAGAATTAATAATGAAGAAATGTAATTTTGATATAATATATCAAAAATACATTTCATTACATTACATTATGCCGAAAAGAACACTGAATGAAAGCTACAGTTAATTGCTAACACATCTTCAGTCGTAACCAAAAATGAACAGATTTAGCTTTTTATCGAATAAAAGTAAATAAAACAATTCAAAATTAAATCTTTAATAAATAATCCTTCTATTCAATTCACTTTTTCTTTTCTGTGTAAGTTTTCATTCCCGCCACATCCCGAAAACTTTTCACAATAGTGTCTTTCATTGTTAAATCAACATCGAACAAACAAACCCACAATACAAAACTATTTAACTACGCCACCAACAACAACTTTGTACAGTAGTACACCGAATTAAGAAGAAGATATTGCGAGGGTGATAAAAAGACATAATGCACGTTTTTAACTAACTAAAGAACTCCAAAATACGAAAAAAAAAAGAAAACTTATAGACACTTAAAAGATTTAAAAAGCTATACAAAGTAAATCTTTTGTTAAACAGAAAAATATCTAGTAGAAACTTTAAACGTAGTTACTTGCAAGAACTAGTTACGGTAGGTTTCTTTTATTTTTTTTTTTAGTTTCTACAAAAGGTTTCTTTGTTTGTTGCCATATACAAAGATCACCTTTAATTTAAAAAAAAAAAAACTTTTTTTAAAGATCTTTAGGCATGATGTGAACCGTTTTAAGTCGCGCCAAAGGTCAATAATGCAAAAAAAAAACAACAACGAGAACCTTAATTTATTTTCTATACAAACAATAAATGTTTAAACACTATTTTTTTTATAAAATATAAACAACGAATATTTGCCATAAAAAAGAAAACGTGAGAATTTAATTTTATATTTTTTATTTCTATTTAAGACACTTACTTAACCTGGAGATATAAAGGTAAAATGTTTTTGTTAACCCATTTAAAAAAGGATTTATTGAATATTTGCAAGAGCTTGCTCTAAATTTGGGTTCCCAGTAAGATGTAGTTATTTTTTTAACTAGTTCTTGCAAGGAAACTTAATATATCAATGGTCGTAAGATGATGAAATTACCATTGAGATGAGGATAGCAAATGACTTCAGTATGATGGATAAGTCCATTGGTATGCTTAACTCAATTTACGAGATGACATGTTATGATCATCGATAAAAAAAAATTAAAAACCGATTGCCAAAACAATCAAAAGGAATATGAACCATTAAAATGCAAAAGGGACCAAAGTTTGTGATCACCAGTAATTTGATTCAAATACTCATAGAAATGAACCTGGAAAAATAGCAGAAAAAGCTAGTAAAACGAGTAAAAAAGTTGAAGTCGGGCATGCCGACTATACGATACCCAACACCAGTCTGGTTGAAAGCCAACTAATGTTTGGATCCGAAATTCGAATCGGTTGAAATGGGATTGCGTCAAATGATAAAAAATTTAAGAAAATATTAGAAAATCTGCAAGAAACTTTGAGTCTTTAAGGGAAAATCGGAATTATAGTTCATATGGGTGATAGGTTCACACATGAACCGATCCTATGTGTAGGTCTTGTCCTTGGGCCTTGTGAGTCAGTGTCATTAAAATACATTCGTATTTTTGACCTTTAGAGAGCTTAAATAGCCATTTTTGGCCTTTATATGGGCACTTGGTCTACACATGGACCGATTCTACACATTACACTGTGAGACAAATGGTAGGTGTCAGTGATCGGGAAGGGTTCAAACTACTGGGGAAAGTTATATGGGTAAAAAAGAAGTTATACGTGTCCCGGCGTTTCGCTGGGTCACCCCTAGGAATCGAGATATATCGATTTGACCTTTGGTGGTCTTTTTTTTGACATAACTCAAGAACCACTAGTCCGATTTTGCTCAAAAAAAATTAAAAATTACAATTCCTTTAATCTGTTCATATAACGTTTTTCTATATACTCAACAGTTTTGCCGGTAAAAATAAATGTATGAAGAAAAAAATATTTTTTGCCTAAAATATTAAAAAAAAGTAATAAACAAAAGGTTATTGATTTTTATGGTAGCGGTAACAAACATTTATTTTTACCGGCAAAACTGTTGAGTATATAGAAAAACGTTATATGAACAGATTAAAGGAATTGTAATTTTTAATTTTTTTAAAATTGTTTGAGCAAAATCGGACTATAAAGATATATCTCGATTCCTAGGGGTGACCCAGCGAAACGCCGGCACACGTATAACTTGTTTTTGACCGATATAACATTTCCCGTTGGATTTTGACTGTCGCATAGTGTTATCAACGAATTTTGTTCGTAGGTCCATGTGAATCAGTGCTCCAAATTTCATTAACATACCTTAATTTTTGTCACCTGCAAGAATGCTCACACTTGAGATACATGACATTTCTAATAAAAATGGCATATTTCACGGAGATCTTTTCCTTCGCAAAAGTTTCTTTTGAGTCTCTTTCATATTTAGCTCCGCCGCAATGGATTAAAAGAAATTGAATTTTAGAATACAATTTTATAAAATTTTTCTAAACTTGTTGAATTTTTTTCAAAAAAAAAACAACAAAAATCTTTTTTTCCTATCTTTTGTATAAAATTTTTAAACTAAATTTATGACCATAAAGGCCAATGGCAATTTAGATATATATGAATTTTCATACTGGTTAACATACCAACCAAGTTTTAAACAGTTTAGCCAAATGTTTTTCAAATAAAAATCAAGAAAAACAAAAAACAAGAGCCTTGTAGATCATGTTGAACATTGTTAAGCAGTTGTTAGCCTTTTCTCTTATTTTGTTACGATCAAGTATAAAAAATCTAATTTTGATGTGTTGCAGGCATTTTTAGTGGGTTGCAAAAATAGCATTAAACATGTCTTTCAATTAACTAAAGCCAAACGAGCAGCAGCAGCACATTTATTTGTTAAAGATTTAAAATGCATAAACTAGACTTACAATTAACCTTGGTTAGCATTAAAAATTGGATAAATATGTTAAGCCGTAGCATATAAACATATGTGGAAAATATATTAAAATATATGTGCATGTATAAACGATTAAAAAATTTAAAGTCGGGCATGCTGACTATATAATACCCTACACCAGTCTGATTTAAAGCCAACTAATGTTTGCATCCGAAATTTGAATGAGTTAAAACAGACTTGTTTCAAAATTTTCTATAAAATCATAAAAGAAGAGAAAATCGGAAATATAGCCCATATGGGCGATAGGTCCAAATATGGATCGATCATATTAAGAATCAATAGGCTTCTTCCTTGGGACCATGTGAGTCAACGAACCAAATTTCATTGAAATATCTTCGTATTTGCGACTTGCAGCGTGTAACAAAGAAAATTTTGGGGGGTACCCTTATATGGGCACTAGATCTAAACATGGACCGATTTCTACCAAAATCAATAGGCGTCGTCCTTGGGCCGACATAAGTCGGTGTACCAAATTTCATTGAAATATCTTCGTATTTGCGACATGTAGCGTGTAAAAAAGACAATTTTGGGGGGTACCCTTATATGGGCACTAGGTCTAAATCCGGACCGATTTCAACCAAAATCAATAGGCGTCGTCCTTGGATCGACATAAGTCGGTGTATTTTATTTCATCAAAATATCTTAATATATGCGACCTGTAGAGTGTTCACAAGAATGCATGGACAGACAGACAGACGGACATCGTAAAATCGAAATAAAAAAAATTCTGAGCCGATCGGTATACTAAAAGGTGGGTCTAGGAGCAATATTTTTTGGTGTTACAAACATCAGCACAAACTTATAATACCCTCTCCACGTAGTGGTGTAGGGTATAAATACTCTTAAAAAAGTTATAAAAATTAAGAATGTGTTAATCAATTTTTATAGTTAGCTTTTTTGTACTAAAATTTGTTGTTATTCTAATATTTTTTGAAAAAAACTAAACTTTATAAAACAAAAATGATCAAAAAATTAGATGTCATGCTTTACAATCCACTTCTTTCATTAATTCCAAAGTATCCGTAAGTGTATTTTCCTGCATTTTTAGAAGTAATTCTGAACAACTTCAAAACTGTCACTTTTTTCATTGATTCCAAAATATCCGTTAGCACACTTAAAATAGTGTGTAGTTTAAATTAACTGAAAATGTAATTTAGAATAAATGAAATATCACTTGAAAACCGGTCTACTAACTTTTCATTTAAATCAAAAGAAATTTAATAGGTTTGAGGTTAAGAAGAAGAATAAACATTTTCTTCAAAAGTTATAAACACATTAAATTTGCAAATCAAACTAGATCCAGTTTCTGCCTTTTTTTATGGACAGACTTCATCAGTGATTTTCCATTAAATAGTATTATTGTTTATATTTTTCTTGTCGGATTGTCTCTACATGAATACTTTCAGAAGTGATCAAACAGATATATACAAACATTCTACTTTAGATTTTTTGTTTATCTTCTTATTTCCTCCGTGCCACCTTTTCACGAATGTTGCCGCACTGAGAAATGGTATTTACGTACAAGTGCATGCCATTTGTGTATATTAGAGACGGACTGCCAACAGGGCATTTTTATTTTTGTAGTTAAGTGTTGTTTCTTCAAACGCGTCGTATAGACCAAATACAATTAATATTGTAATTAATATGTATTTTTATTAATTCTAATTTAATAGGTTTGAGGTTAAGAAGAAGTATAAACATTTTCTTCAAAAGTTATAAACACATTAAATTTGCACATCAGACTAGATCCAGTTTCGCCCTTTTTTATGGACAGGCTTCATCAGTGATTTTCCATTAATTTCTAAATGATAATAAATTAACTACAAAATTCTTAAAAAATAATGATTTTACATTTGTTTCGTTTTTTGAACTTTAAAAAAATGAACTACAAAATCCGTAAGAATAAATGATATTTAGTTTATTTCGTTTTTTATAACTGACCTAGAAATCTAAAAGGGTTTCTTTTTTTAACAAAACATTTTAAATTAATATATTAACTGTTACAGAAAATCCATATTTATATGTAATTTATTTTTCAAATAAAAGACAAAAAAAAAGTTGAAAAATATATTTCTTTTCATTTTAACTGTATAATCATTTAAAAATAAATGTACGGATAACTTTTTAAATAAACTACAGTCAGTTACTGTAATAATATTTTTAGTGTATATTTTTAAAGATTTTTTAAAATTAATTTTGAACAGAATCCCTGCAAAAAGAGAACATCTACTTTTTAATGCATGACTTTTTATTCTACATTCAAAATAAGATGATGCAAAAATAAAATAAAACAAATACAACAACACATAGCGACATGACGCACAAGCATAGTTTTCTACAGAAAAATTGTTAAATTTACAGCAGTGTCGGATCTTTCCTATGACACGCACGCGTTAAATTCATTGATCGAAATGCCAAATTTTGAACTACTAACAGCTTCAGAAAAAACACAACTCAAAAATAAAAGTAGTTCAAATTTGGTATTTCCATTAATGAATTTAACACGTGCGTGTCATAGGAAAGATCCGACACTGCTGTAAATTTAACAATTTTTCAGTAGAAAACTATGCTATGTTTTGTTGTATTTATTTTATTTTATTTTTGTATATTATTTTATTGGATGTAGATAAAATAGTCATTCTTTTTGAAGTACTCCTTAATATTTTTGATGGGATCCAAACAAATCTCTAAATTATTACTTCTAAAACATTATTCTGATCCTAAGAAGTGATTTTGATTTCAGTTACAAACAGATGATCGTAAGTTCGAATTCTGACAGCACCAATATTTCAGGTTAATTTAATTCCTAAAATTTCATTTTCGCAAAATTTTAAGTTTCTTTCACATTATAATAGCGAATAAGTGTTAGATTGGGATAAAAATATAAAATTTTTAAAATTCAATAATATAATGTGGATTTTTTAGCAAAATAAAATAAATCCAAAAATAAATCCAGTGATTAAAAAAAAGGCCAATATCTCGCAATGACAAAGCGATGTTTTTATTTCCAGTCAAAAAATATCTCGGCGCTTTTTTCAACTACTTTATAAATTTAAAAAATAAAAATTAAATCCATTTCGAAAATTTTATAGTAAAAAATTTAAACTGACTGTATTTTTTAAAATTTATAACTCAGTGATTTTAGAAACCTTATAAAGTAGTTGCAAAAAGTGGCACTGCGAAAACTTGGGTTGGTTTAAAAATCGCTCGGCCAAACCAAATTATCGCCAGTGGTGTTTTCTTCAACCAGATTCTACATTTTAAAAATTAATACAATTGTTTAAAAATATAATTGATTTTCAAGAGGTATTCCATTTAATCTTCATACTGATAAGTAAATATATCCATTTGATAACTTCTCTGTATCAAAAAAAAAATCAACTGTTTAAAACAACAAACAGAACTGAATAACTCCCAACGATAAAATTATATTCAAAATGAAATAAATCCCAACAAAATGAAATAAATCCCAACTGTAAAAAAGAAATGAAATAACTCCCAACAAAATTTAGTTGTAAGTTATTTCATTTGGAAGTTTTTTCATAATGCAATAACTCCCAACAAAAAATTATGAAATAAGTCCCAACGGATTGGGAATTATTTCATAATAAAATAAGTCCCAATTTGTATGTAAAATTTTTGGGACTTATTTCATTTTTGTTTTGGGACTTATTTCATTTGGGAGTTATTTCATGATACCGTCCCTGTGTACTCAGAAATGAACGCATAAAATCGAAATTTTGTACAAAAATTTAAAAAATTCTGAATTCTTAAAAATGAGTATTAAAAATTAATATTCATTTTGAGACAAGTTTTTAGATTGTAGAGAAGGCTTTTTGGATTGTTTTCTGAGGGTTCATATTTTCTACCAAAAAAAGGGGTTTTCGAAAAAACAACAATCATTTTTATGAGTCACATCTAAATCTTATTTATGAGCGCTCCAAAATTGCTGACTGGGTATTGAATTTCGAACGCCTATATAGGATTTTCGTATCATAATTATTTGAGAACAAGTGAAAATAGAACAGTTTTTATATAAAGAAAAAACAAAACTGCAGCTTCGTTTATTAAAATAATATTTTAAAAAGGAAATGCAAGCGAAATATTGAATGCTCAAACGATTACACCCAATTCACATAGAAAAGTTAGTGTAGTAAAAATCGGATTAGCTGCTTCAATGGGCAGGAAACAAGTCGATTAAATTATATTTTAATCTCCTTTATTAATAGTTAATCCTACTTTTAAAAGGGGTACTATTTTTAAGCTACTTTGTATTACTACCAATTGAGTGTAACCTTGTGTTTTGTTATAACGACGCTATCCAACACTATAAAACACACACACACATGGAAAAAGTCAAAAATAGTGTTTTTGAAATCATTAAGAAATGTTCATACAAAATTGTATTTGAAAATTCCTTGCTTAAGTCAAATTTTAAAAATAAATTATTCCAAGTTCTGACTATAAGTCAGATTAACTGTTTAAACAAGCACTAAACATTAGACCGTACCTCAAAAAAAGTTCGCCGTACACCCTCCAATATGAAGTATTTTTGCAAGGCAATTTCAAAAATTCGTTATAGCTTCTGCATAAAGTGTGATATATCGATTTTTTTTGCCTCGAGGAGACCAGTGTTTTGCTATAAAGGAAAAATCCAATGAAAAAAATTTTAAAAAGCGACCCCTACGTTCGGCAACCAATATGTAAAAAAATGTCTACTGGTTTTATCGAAAAACTTCCTTAGCAAAAGTTTAATGATTTTTTGCGAGCTTTAATTTTCTGACATTAGGGTCGTACATAAGGGTGGTAGCAACTGAGATCTGGTGGGTAACTACTAGAACGGGAAACTTGAGGTCAGAGCAAAACATTGGTCTCCATGAGAGAAAAATATCGGTATATCCGACTGTAAATGCCAAAGATATAACAAAAAATGTAAAATGGCAGACCCTACGTTCGGCAAAAAAAATAAAAAAAAAATTTTTTTAAACCTCCTTACGAAAATACTTCATATTGGAGGGTGTACGGCTCAATTTTTTTTTGCCTGTAAGGTGGTACGCTCTACTAAACATGTCAATTTAACCTCCTTTTAATGAGGTTACTATTTCTAAACCACTCTGTATTCATAGTACTAATTTTATGCAACGATGTTCTTTGTTATAATTCGGTTGGCAGCACTGTAAAACACACACGCTAAAGTTAGATAAAAATTAACGTTAAGACGCTGCAGTAAAAATATTTTGGCGCTGTCGACAAATATGTTACTAACGCCACCATATTCCATATTCATCCAGAGCTTTGAAGAATTAATTACTTAATTCAATTTTTCAATTCTGAATTAAAAATTCGATGAATTAATTCACTAAGCACCATATATTGAATGGAATTAATTCATATTTGTTTTCGTTCGATTTATTTTGTTACGAATTAATTCAATTGCAATATTTCTTTTTATTAAATCAACGCGGTGAACGCGTTCAATTTTATAAATCGAACGGAAAAAAAGTGAATTAATTCCTTACTTACTAACTATTAATTTTTCAAACTAGTTATATAGTTATATTTTTTTTCCAAATTTATCTATATCTGTAAAGTTTTTATTTTTAATAGTAAAAGGCTTTATTTTTGAATCATGTAGGTTGATAAACAGCATCCGGTTTCTAATTTGTTACTTGCATGCGCTGTAAAATTGCTTATTTAAAACTTTTATTTGTACATTATTGTTTTCTTCTACTGAACGGCAGAAAACAAGCTTTGAATTCAGTGAACTTATTTTATTTTTTTTTTAATTCAGTGAACTTATTTTATTTTTTTTCAATTCAGTGAACTTATTATTTTTTTTTTAACTCACTGAATGTAATTTTATTTTTTTTTAATTCATTGAATGAAAATGAAATTGAATGAATTCAGTGGTGAATTAATTCAGTAAGGAATTAATTCACTTTCTTTTCCGTTCGATTAATAAAATTGAACGCGTTCACCGGTGAATTAATTCATTTGATTTAGTAAAAAGAACTATTGCAATTGAATTAATTCTTTGAATTTGTTGTTTGATGAACGCATTCAGTTGAATGAATTCAGTGAATTACTTAAGAAAAGGAATTCATTCAATTCTAGAGAAAATTGAATTCGATTGGTAGTGAATTCATTCAGAAAGGAATTAATTCTTCAAAGCTCTGTATTCATCATATGCCGGATCGATATCGGTGAGACCTTGGTATTTTAAACTGACAGAGTTAAACTTTTAACTATCAAGTTAATCAAAAAATGCATGTGTTAGCGATGAAAATTAAAAAGTTGGATTAACTGTAATCAAATAAGAATAACTTTTGTGTCTAAACGCACAATAAGACCTGTATTATAGTGAGCACTTAAGTAAAATCTATCACTTAAATGATATGTCTTCGAAATTTTAAGATTTTAAAGTCTTTTAAGCATTATCTTAGTTCATCCATTTGAAGAGTTCCCTTGCATAATAAATTTCAAAATAAAATTTAATATTCACTGTAAAACTGACCCTTAACATTAAAGTAAATCCTTGATTTGGTAGCTGAAACCATAAACACAATATCTCTTTTGGCTATAAAAATTCTTTAAAATACTTTACCATCTTAACAAAAAAAAAATTTATTGTCAACTTGACAACAATGACGACCGACAAGCTGTTACAATTTTTTTCTTATTACCGCAAATACATATAAAACTTTAAAAGGAAGTAGAAAACTACAAGTTTTTGAAGTATGATTACATGGTTTTGATGTGTAAAATTTTGATAAACTGTCCACTTTAACCCAAGCAGAAAAAGTAGTATTCTGCAATATTTCTATATAATTTTCTTTCTACCAAAATAAACATTTCAACTTGATCGTTTGAAACATTTCAACTTAAACGTTTCAAACCAAATAACTGTCATTTTTTATTAGAATTTTTTTTAAAATGTCATTTCATGTAATTGAATTTGACATTAATGATTTGGTTAACAGACAAACATGGCGCAAATGATGTTGATATACTAGTAAGAGAAGAAAAGTATAAGTAAAATATGAAGTAGTTGGGGAAACAAACAGCAAAAGTGTTTTTCAAACACTTGTTTTTAGAGCACAAAATAAGGATGGTGTTTATGATTGTCACAAGATATCTTTTTGCAATATAATTAAATGACAAGTTACTTCTTTTCTCGCCTTTGTCGTTGTATGTTGTCAACAACAGATAGAAAATCGTTAGAGATTAAAAGATATTTAGAAAAAGCCACAGTATTTTGTAAAAGTTTTTTTAGGAAATAACCCAGGAAAATATTTTACAATTAGTTGCCAACCACACCAATTCTGCAACTCATTCCACTAATTTCGATTCTAGGAAACTAGTTCTGGAACCCGTTTCACGGTACTCACATGTAAGATATAACTGACAGAGAATCAGTTCTGGAAATAGATTCTACTTTGGAGTTGTAATTGCGGTTATTTTTGGAACAATTGTAAACAAAAATCTTCGGAGTTAGAACAACTCACACTGGGCCAATTGACCCCATATTTTTAACAAAATTAAAATCAAAAGTTAGGAATTTTAACAAATTAAACCGTCTTATGAGACAAGTAATATTTGCGGTATCTTTTGGGACAGTTTCATAAAAGTCGGTCAAGCGTTTTTTTTTAAAAAGACTGTTCAAAGCTAGTACAACATATTTTCTTAGTTGTGGTTTTAAAATTATTCGGACACATTGATATATTTACTTTCAGGCTATTAATATTATCGATAACTTTTCTGTCAACATTGAAATAATAGTCGAAAATTGACACCCTTGCCCACCTATATGAATGTTTGTTTTTCGCTCTTTAGAAAGTCTATTTCTAATCACACAACAAATCCTAAAGCAGATGTAGAATCTATATAAAATTCGCTGTATCGGAAAAGTATTATTATTTTCATATATTTGGACTAACTGCCTATATATAGGAGATAAAAACAAGGTTTATTTTATAAAAAACCATCAAAAAAAGTACATTTTTAATTTTGTTGTTTTGTTTATATTTTTTTTATTATTTATATGTTAAGTGGTTGGGGCTCTGCTATGAATAAAATAAATGTTATAATTTTAGTACTCTGGAATTTTCTAAACTATATTAGAGCTGCCTCTTATGCGTATGGGTAGTCTACTGCTTATTAGGTTTGTATAATGAGTTGCGCACTAGCGTTTGTATTGTTGTGTGTGTTGTTCTGCTGTGTGTAAAGTAATAAAGTGTTAAATAAATAAATGTCTAATCTCAATATCAAACTAAAGAGTGTGTGATTATTTTGATGGCAATAGAAAAGAACTCGATTTATTTAAAGTAAATAAACTACGTTAGTTTAAAAGGTAGAAACAAATTCGGTTGTAAGCACGAATCTGTTTTCTCTGTGTAATGATTTATCATTACTTGGTAATATATAGAGCAATGCCCTATGTTTTTGCTGGCCATAGCTCATAGCAGCCACATAGTTTGCATTATACGTCAAAAAGCAGTTACTGCATTAGAGGGTTAAATCAAAAGTTGTGTTTGATCTTGTAATTAAAAGTGCATTTAATTAAATTTTTAATTATTTTATATGGAACAACATGGTGTATGATTATTTTAATACAACAGTACGTATGAGTTATTTAAAAAAAAAAAAAAAAACAACATAAAGTATTAACATTTTTTTTTAGTTATCTGACTGATATGTGTTTTTTTCAAATCTGTACACTACAACAACAAATGTTGAACTTTTTCAACGAAAACAACAACTTTAAAAAGTATATAAAGAAAAATACTGACATGTTTAAGTGGAAGATTGTTTCAACTATACAAATAATATATCGCCAGCTTAGTGAGAAAAGGGGATAAATCCGATTTTAAAAAAGTTTACAGGAATTAGAGATAAATTTTAGTTAATAGAAAATAACTTCACATGCTAAAATTGCAAAAAGTTTTTCTAAATAATTAATAGACTTAAAAATCAAAAAAAACAAAATTACTTTAAGTATAATTGACATTTCTTAACCTACAGAAATAATAATTTATACCAGTCCTATGATAAGTCCCGTTTTAACCAGTCACGGGATAGTAACTTTGAGGGCAGTTTAGTGGTATGTCATCAGTTCACAAGTCACGGGGCCAGTCCTTTAAGTCTAATTATCACTGGTTGACCAACAGCACTGGTTAATTATACCAGTACTGTGCCAAGTCCTGCTTCAACAAGTCACGGGATAGGTACTTTGAGCCCAATTTAGTGGTATGCCATTGTTACAACAGTCACAGGACTACACCATTTCCAATTGTTTTTCAAAATTTTATCAATTGTATATCAGATTTATCAATTGTATTTCAGAAATTATCAATTGATCTTCAGTTTTATCAATTGTATTTCCGAAATTATCAATTGATTTTCACTTTTATCAATTGTATTTCAGAAATTATCAACTGTATTTCAGAAACTACCAATTGTATTTCAGAAATTATCAATTGTATTATTAAGCAAATTCAGTAAATATGCAATTGCGTAAAACTGTTTTGTACACAGTTTCGTACTAGATAATACAAACAAAATAATTTAAGATAAAATATTTAGGTATTCCGGGAAGTGGATCATATTCCGGGAATAGATCTCTGTCGAAAAAATTAAAAATGTAATAAATACAGTGAAAAATCGAATAAACATTCTAATGAAACTGCCGATAGTGTGTGCAACAAGCCAAATATCGAAGAACGGATTTTTTTTTATAATTTTTTTCTATAAAAACTATACGATTCTAAGGACTATTTGCAATAGAAACCTCTCAGCTTTCGGGAACTTTACCTATCGACTGCCATAATTTCTCCCAATGGAAAATCCCTCTGATTCTGAACACTTTTCTCTATAGAAAAACCCTCCAATTTGGGGCATATTTTCCAATAGAAAAATTCTTATATTCTGAGGATTTCCTATACAAACAACACCAGTTTTCTGGAACTTTTTTCTATAGAAACTCTCAGATTCCGAGGACTTTTTCCCATAGATTATCCATCAGCTTCTAAGGGCTCTTTCCCATAGAAAAAGTTTGCTGAATGTGAAAAATTTTTTATAATAAAAATTCCTCACAATCTGAGGTTTCTTTTCCTATAGAAGAAATTCTATGAATCTGATGTTTTGCCATACGAAAAAGAACACAGAATCTAAGGCATTTTCTCGAGATAGGCGACTTTCTATAGAAAAGGCCTCCATAAGCTAATGATTTCTTGGAATAAAGTGCCCAGAATCTATAGGAAGAGTACTGAGGGTTTTCTTTAAGAAAAAGTGAACAGAATTTGAAGTTTTTCCATAGGGAAATCTTCTCAAAATCTGAGGTTTGTGTTAGGCTTAAATATAAACAGAAAATTTTTTATTACCCATGTGAAAATCGAAATATATATGAACATACATGATCATACATTGACTAGTATATGATCATACATAGGCATACATGTTCATATACGTCAATGCATAGTTCAATTCATGACCATACATTATCTCATATATTTCCATATATCATATATGAGCATATATGATCATATATGAGCATACATGTATCATATATGACCATATATGGTCATATATGAACATGTACGGTCATATACTCTCAAATTTCGAATCCGAAGATATATGGAAATATATGAGATAATGTATGGTCATACATTGAACTATACATGGACGTATATGATCATGTATGCCCATGTATGATCATATACTAATCCATGTATGATCATGTACGTTCATATATATTTCGATTTTTACATGGGTAATTAAATATTTGAAAAATGATTTTATTCTTTTATTTTTACGCGGTATGCACAAAAATGGTAAAACTACACATAATTTGTAAAAAAATCTTACTTATTTTCAATGCAAATTTACATATTTTGTGTGTAAACTGTTGCATAAAGTGTGTAATTTTTTTTTCGTTAACATTCTTGGAGTTAATTTACCATATTTATAGTAGGAGTTTAGTTTCCTAATATAAATTGGGTAAATTTAAACAAAAATTGATTAGAGCGCTTTTAAATTCTTCAAATTTTGAGAGCCATTCTCATGTAATTTCTTTTTGGTAATTGGACTGGAAACGTAAAAATAGAAGTTTTTCACCGAAAAGGTGTATTTTTACTTGTTCTCTTACACCGCTCTGAAATCTCTATTTCTATAATGTGTGGCACTTTTCACTCTTAGGCAACGATATATGCTTTTTATTTTTTTGCTCTCTGCTACTACTTACAAGTGAAAATTCTTTAGAAAGTGTTGCTATATTAAAGTAGTATGTACTGCGTTTTATAGCACATGCTTACAAAACTTTTACACTATTTACGCTTAAGTATTGAAAGTGGAAAATGTTGCAACAATAAGTGGAAGTAAAAGTTAAATATTAAACAATAAAAAAATGAATTTTATGTTAAAGGAATATTTTAAAATACTTTCAAACTAAAGTTTAATATAATAATAATATAAATAGAAAAAAAATTGTATGAATATTTTATCAATGGAATTTTAATAACTATTGGATAAAATTTAATAACAAGAATTTCAATTACTTTCATAAATTTCAACAACATATTATGCAAATGTTTTGTTTAGTAATAAAATATTAATACAATTTATAAACACACAATTTAACCTGAACAAATATAAATAAATAAATTTACTTTGTGTTTAATATGCATTCTCTGTGTTTGATATCCTTCCTGTGAAAACTAAAACCTTCCCTCATTAACTATGCACAACAAATTACAATATATTGGTACAAATTATTGGTTTAATATTCGGTTTAATTATGGTCAATTTTCTGCTGCTATATTTCCTGGTAGTTATATTAATATGTGCTTTTAATAATGGCTTTCAATTATTTTACCTCAAAATTTTGTTAACATATATGTTGCAGTTATTTCAGTAACTAATACAAATATTGTAATTATTTCCTAATATATATATACGACACATATATATCGTCAGCTTATTATTGGTTTGACCCATATGCCAAAAATAAATTATCGCGAAAAACTATAAATAAGCCTCACATTTTTTTAATTTTTACATGAAAAATTTCAAGTTACATTAAAATCGATACTAGATATTTAAGTTACGATATGAGATATCGCGAAATGAGGTTTGGCATCTTAAATAGGTCATTTACATTATATGCATTCCACTTGCTAACTCAATTTTTTCAAAACTGGTCCGTAGATCAAAACAATAATATGCTGACGACATGTAAATTAATTGAAGTCCTTATTTGGGTATAAATACTATAAATATATAATGTTTTTTCATATGTATTGTTGTGTATATTTTTGACAAATTTTAACCACACACAACCGGATGTCATTACAAACTTTCATTTTGAAATTTGTGCAATTTGTTTGTGATATATAAAATACACTCATAGAATATAAGCAATTTGGAAGATCGCCAAAGAAATTAAAAATCTTCATTCCTTAATGTAGGGGAGATACTTGCAGGTTGCGTTTGAAGAAGGAAATCACAAAAAACGGCCCCATATGAAAAAGAAAAAAGTGCTCTTTCACCAAGACAGTGCGTCGTGTCACAAGTCGTTGGCTACCATGACCAAATTGCACATATTACACTTTCAATTGCTTCCGCACCCATCGTATTCGCCCAGCGATTTTTACCTGTTTTTAAACTTCAAAAAAATGCTCGCCATAAAGAGATTTGGTTCGAATGAAAAGGTATCGAAATGTTAAAACGGCGTTGGAGTGATTGCATTTGTTAAAGGAGGCTATGTTGATGAATAAAATCGAATTTTGCAAAAAAAATAATCGTGGTTTTATTGGTTATCCTATGAACTTTTCAGCCGATGCACAGTGGGCCAGCATCTTAGAATTTTGACTAAAACTAGAATATTGAGTATATGAGACTAAAAGCTGATCACGAATCTGAAATAAAAAATATAAAATTCAAAATGGCGGATCCAAGATGGCGGCTATTAATTTTTAGTTTTTATTACATTGGACTTAAAATAATCAATTATATAGGTCTATGATTCGCTGATTAAAAATCTGAAATTAAAATTCTGAAATTCAAAATGGCGGATCCAATATGGCGACTAACATTTTTCATTAAATTTCTTATGTCGCCTGATTTACTTCAAATTTCCAACAGGGGAAGGTTTTGGGTAGCTGATTACGAATCTGAAATCAAATTTTAAAAATTCAACATGGCGGATCCAATATGGCGGCCATAAATTTAAAATTGTTATGTGTTAGAAAATAAATTACACTCCCATGTGAAAATTGAAATATATATGAACATACATGATCATACATTGACTTGTATATGATCATGCATGGACATACGTGATCATATATGACAATGCATAGTTCAATGTATGACCATACATGATCTCATATATTTCCATATATCTTTCGATCCGAAATTTGAGGGTATATGCCAATACATGTTCATATATGACCATATATGATCACATATGACTCATATATACTCATATATGATCATATATGGCCATATGCATCCATATACCCTCAAATTTCGGATCCATAGATATATGGAAATATATGAGATCATGTATGGTCATACATTGAACTATGCAAAGTCATATATGATCACGTATGTCCATGCATGATCATATACAAGTCAATGTATGATAATGTATGTTCATATATATTTCGATTTTCATATGGGCTGTACAAAAAAAAAAGTTCTGATGACAACTAATTCTGGCAGAGGGACCAAAGAAAAATATAAGTGTATCGGCATATTAAAAGTTTTCGTCTGACCCTATGTTTTTGGGGGGTTAAAATTTCCTCTCTTTTGAAAATGTTTATTGTGAATCGGCATAGGAAATCATGTGAATCTTCCATTTTAGGTATATGATATGTTTAGCGAACTATTGTAAAACACTACGAGGGACATTTTTGTGGAACATTTTAACCCTCTAACTCTGTAATTAAAGGGTCTCTTTTGGCCATTTTTAAAAAGTTTCAAAAAAGCCCCATAAGTTAAAGAGTTAGAGGGTTAAAATGTTCCGCAAAAATATTTGCCATGAAATACTACTATAAGTCTCTGAAGACATCAAAGTTGAAAATTTAATTTCAATGCCATAAATAAGTCAAAACTTAAAATGTGTTTAAGGGTTAATTTCGTACTTATTCAGAATTGGCACTCAAATGTTCCACAAACCTGGTCGTTAGGGGCCTAGTCTGTGTGAGAAAACAAGAACCTTCATTTAAGGTAATTTTTAGTGCTATTTTTTAGTTTTTACTAAAACTCTGGAATGCTCGAAATCAGCGAGATCTGAAGGTACTTTTTCAGTTAAAGGGCAAAATCTCTAAAGTTTATGAACGGTCGCAAACGGTCGCAAAAACCTAGTTAGAAAACATCTTATGGAACACATTGGCACTCAAGTTTTCCAAATGTCTCTTGGAACATTTTGGAGCTTTTTTTTGAAAATGTAGAATTTTCAAAAAAAACCCACATTTTTGAGGTAAAATTAATAATTTTGTTACTTTTTTCGCAAATACTTAACAGGTTTCTATTTTTTTTTGAGAACTAGTTTCAGTTTTATAATTTGAGATTGTGTTTGGAACAAATTATTGATTATTTATGATTTTTTATCGTATCATTATAAAATAAAAAATGTCACAAAATTAAAAAACTTTGACTTTGAACTCTCGACTTGACTTGAATGATAAAATATTTCACTCACAAAATATTCAACAATCCTAGACTTTGAATATATAAACATATTTTCCCTTTACCTGAATTGTACTTTTGGCAAAAAAATGGCGATGCTGGCCCACAGTGCGATGTCTTAGCTTATGCACGAATCACTCAGAAATTGTTTATTTTTAATTAAGTGTTTGTAACAGTCGCATAGAACAATCGTAATTAATATTATAATTAATTACTAAAGAATTTTTTCTAGAGCTGATTTATAAGAAGAAGAAAATATTTTTATTGAAAAATTTTTGAACAGAAATAAAGGAATCACCTGATTGCGGCAGTTTCGTCCCATTATTAATTTTTAATTGTTAATTTGTCTCTATAAAAACTTATTGTGTATTGCGATGACCGCGGATTGAGGTACGGTCTACTGTGCGGCAGCCCGCACAGTAGACCGTACCTCAAAAAGAAAGTTCGCCGTACACCCTCCAATATGAATTATTTTTTTTTTGTCGCCTTTTTAAATTTTTCGTTATAGCTTCGGCACTTAAAATCGGATTTTAAAGTGTGATATATCGATTTTTTTGCCTCGAGGAGACCAGTGTTTCGCTATAAAGGAAAAATCCAATTAAAAAAAATTTAAAAAGGCGACCCCTACGTGCGGCAACCAATATATAAAAAAAAATTCTACTGGGTTTATCGAAAAACTTCCTTAGCAAAAGTTTAATAATTTTTTGCAAGCTTTAATTTTCTGACATTAGGGTGGTACATTAGGGTGGTAGCAACTGAGTTGTGGTAGGTAACTACAAGAACGGGATACTTGAGGTCAATGACCCTTAGAGGGAAAACACTGATTCTAGAGCAACCGGTTCCACTTTGGAGCTATAGAAGGGGTTGCTTTTGGGACGCCTTCAAACAAAAAGAATCGGTGTTAGAATCGACAGTAGAAGGGGTTGTGAATGAAAAGTAGCTATGCTACAACCGATTCTTTGGGACAGAAAATTGTCCTGGGAATAATAATTTTGACATGCTTGTTTCAAAGAAATATGTATATAAAAACTAGGTATCAAATTAAAGAACTTTGAAAATCGGTCCAGTGAAGTACTACAAATATAAAAAATTTTCAAACAAAAAAATTTCGGACAACTTTGGAATTTATTTTAACCCATTAAATATCAATTTGGGTCAATATCTTTATCACTAAAACTTTCTTAAATTTGTTCCCTTTATCACATACTCACATTTCAGGAAAATCTAAAGGGATCCCCAAACAGATTCTCTTGTCAACGGTTTTTATATGTTTTTAAATATTTTTTTAACAGGAAATTTATTAAATTAATCTAGAAATAAAGATAATTTAGTCGTAATTAGGAATTGATATTGATATTTTTGGGTGGTTTTAATTCTCAGATGCAACAATACTTCCTGTATCTCATTTAGTTTTCGAGATATTTTATAAGTTTTCGGGATACGGGCAATATTAAAGTTTTTTTCTCTCAGCGAGTCTGAGGATAATCGCGATATAAAAATAAAGCCAATTTTGTTTAAATTTTCTGATATTTTAACGGCTAGTGAAATATTGTTTGTCTAGCTCGTTTAGTTTCCGAGATAGGGACGATTAAAGTTTTAACTAAGCGATTTCTTTATTTTCCAAAGAAGGTTTATTATTACTTTCTTCAGCCAAACCTCTGTGTACATTTTTATTTATGTCACTTAAATTTCGATAAATATGGATTCCAGAGTTTCCTATTGCATTTACCGATTTTTTCCCATTTTCACAATTTAGTTTATATCGATTTTGACTTGGTTCAATTTTATTTATTTTACAAATTTTTTTTCGATTTGTCAGATTTTCACTAATTTTTCCAATTGTAGGATTTTGCCAACGTTTACTAAATTTTTTTCCGCGTGTATGGTATACCCAGTTGTGTACGTGTAGTATAAATAAGTGCTAAATCAGGAATATTTGCATTAGTGTTAGTAAATAAACCCATTTACAAACACACACAAACACTTACATTCACACACACAGAGTGGAAAACACATCTACATAACTAACAATGTAGATTTATAGAACAAATATAAATAAATTTGTATTTGTCCAATCATAGAAATACAAATGTGAAAGCTTTTTATACTTATACAGCTAATTGGTACGAAATATTTCAAATAATACCCAATGGTACCCGTATAGAGAACTCTCCTAGCACTCAGCATTAATTTTCATTTTAAATTATAGTTAAAATTTTACATTTCCCCCTCAAATCTATCAGAACTTATAACAATAGTATTTGTAAAGGTATTTTGAAATAAATATTTTTGCCAAGTTATGTTTTTTTTTTCATCTTCATCTGTACTAGATTTTGTTTTTCTAAGTTTTTTCTATTACAAATCTTTTCCATTCTTTATCCTTTAGACACGTTCATAACATAAAACCACAATCGTTAAGTTACGTGTGCCACATCTGTACATGACTATTGAAGTTTTGAACAACTAAAAACAATAAAAAAAAAAAAGTTTAAGATTTCTTTAGTCACTTTTTTGTTATTGTTGTTGGTTTGTTATAAATGACATTGTGTGAAACATGCAAATGCTTAATACTTTGTAAACATTAGCACTGACATTTGCAGAGAAATGTTGTGAAAAAACAAATAAACAATTTAGTAAAACGATATAATATTTTGATATTATGAAAATCTTTGAACTATTGCAAGAATGAAAGGATTAAAGATGATAAGGCACAGTGGGCTAGTGGGTTTGATACACAATTTTCCTATTAAATATAGTTTTCTAGACGTTATTTTTTTTTTGGTATCATCTACAATACAATCGATTAAATATAACTAAAATTCTGTAAATTTAACAGTTTTATTTTTGCTCTTCTTATTTTATTTGGCATTTGGCAAAAAAAAAAGTCTGCTAATTTTAGCAGTTTTTACCTGCAAGGTAATTTTTAACTAATTTTTAGTGGCTCTTTCTGCTATTTTTATAGGTTTATTTCTATGAGTGTAGCGTATATCAACAGTCGCCCTTTTAAAAATTAATCTTCATATCTGATAACCCTGTATACCGGATTTCTTGTAAGTTCACCAAGGCGTATACTTACTATAAATATAGAGTTAATTAAAAAAACACTCATACGCCATGGTGAGCATTAGAGCATCAATGGATTGTGCAAAGGTGTTATTTTTTCACCTCCCCACGTATTTTCAGGTAGATGGGGGGTAAACAATAATATCCCTGCAAAAATTGGTCTTCTCGGATTAAACAGGCCGTGGCTTTAGCACTAAAAATGGACTGAAATTAGTTTAAAATTTCTTTGCTCTATAACTCTTAAAGTAAAGGTTTTACAGCAAAATACTAAATGAGCATTTATACAGTCAATGAAGCGGCTAGCATTTTTCTCATACACACTTTTGATGTATCAATGACGCGTTATGGTGATTTAAGTGGTTAAAGTCAAAATATGTGTTTAAACACTAAAATCATTTTGATTTTAACCACTTAACCATGACGCGTCATTGATACGTCAAAAGTGTGTATAAAAAAAATGCCAGCCATATTATTGCCTATAGATATGCTCATTTTATATTTGTCTGTAAAACCTTTACTTTAAGAGTTATAGCGCAAATCAGCTTTGAACTTTGTTAGTTCCATTTTTAGGGCTAAAAGCCGCATGTGACTGGCCTGTTTTAATCCTAAAAGAAAAATTTTCGTTGGGATATTATTTTTACAACCAATCTGCCGGAAAATATGTGAAAAGGTGAAAAAATAACACTTTTGCATACATGGGTCCTGTATTGGGCGCCAAAATTGAACTAGCACGAAATTAACTGTTTAACACATTTTAAATTTTGACTTATTTCTGGCATTGAACCTAAGTTTTTAGCTTTGATGTCTTCAGAGACCTATAGTAGAATTTCATGACAAATATTTTTGAGGAATATTTTAACCCTCTAACTCTTCAACTTAAGGGTATTTTGTGTCCCTTTTTAAAACGGGGCCAAAAAAGACCCTTCAATTGAAGAGCTAGGGGGTTAAAATATTCCACAAAAATATTGGCCATGAAATTCTACTATAAGAGTCTAAAGACATCAAAGTTGCAAATCTAAGTCCAATGCCTGAATTAAAACAAAACTTAAAAAGTGTTTAAGGGTTAATTTCGTAGTCAAATGTCCCACAAACCTGGATTTTAGAAGAAAACAATGTGAATCTTTCATTTTAGGTATAGGATGTGTCCACCAAACTTATGTAAAACACTACGAGCAACATTTCTGTGCGATATTTTAACCCTCTAACTTCACTATAAAACTGGAATTTTTAATTTCTCCTTAAATTTAACATTAATTTAAATATTTTTGAGTTTTCGTATTAATTATATTAAAGTTTTGTAAAAATAAAAAAAAAATTTTTATGAAAAATATATATTTTTTCATGAATATTCCATAGAAGAATCCTATAATAAATTTCATTAAAAGTTTTGTAGTGAAAAGTTTATACAAAAATATGTGGGCATTTTGCAGTACAGGAACATACACAAAAAAAGTGAAAGTTTTTGTTCAACTGTTAAAACATGAACGAACATGATATGAATATGCCCTTACAATATTTAACAAAACAAATTCTGACAGAAAAACTTTTTTTTTGTATTTTTAACTTTTGGAAAGAAAAATTTTGAAGTTTTACAACAAAGTTGTTAATAAAAATGAAAAAAAAGTTAACAGCAAATGAATGTAAAACTTTGAAGAACTTCCTTGAAGTAAAAATTTAAGTATAAAAATAATTATAAAATTTAAATGAACTGGAAAAAATATATTGTTTTATAAAGAAAAAATATGTTTCTCTTCAATTGATTTTAAAATAAAAAAAATGCACTTATATTCTTTATTTTTCAACAACCACTTTTTATCAGATAATTGCTTATAAAATGCATTTTCCACTTCATTTAAAATCTCTTGAATAAAATGACAGCAAATTGCAATTTAATGTTCATTTAACAGTTGTTGTTTGTTTGTTTTACAATTTTTTCCCCCGTTATTTTTCTTTTAATGCATTTAACAATAAAACTAGAGTAGGGTTTTGTTATTGTCAATAAGAGTTCCTGTTCATGATGCTTTTTATCGGGAAAGAAACGTTAGCAACAGTATCTTAGCAACACAGTTGTTAAATGTTAAAAAGGAAACGGATATTATCATTCAATTATTGTTTAACAATAATATAGAGCTACAGTTATTTTCAGTTATAACAAGAAAAGGAAAACAATTTGAAAGAAAACAAATTTCAATAAAATTTAATGTTATTCATGGTATTTAATAGTGTAAAATGAATAACCAGAATATCAAAAATAAACTCATAAAACTTTTGCATAAACTTTTAGTCAAATTTGATACAAAATTATTGCATAACTTAAGGAGTTATCAAAGTTTTATTTTTAGTAAATCACCTGAGCGTATGAGTAATATTAATTATATAAAATATTGAAATAATGTAAGCGTACAAGCAAAATCATGTGGCGGGTGTCAAATTCGACAAAAATAACATGTGAAACAAAAAGAAATTGTTAATAGAAGGATAATATTTGATAAAAAATTAACATAAAAAATAATAAAAATTCTTAACATAAAAAATTTTAACCGACAGCTAAATTCAAATTTTATGTGGGAAACAACAGCATATGTGTCAGTTAAAGTACCAATTTACCAACTAACTGAACATTCAATAATCAAGCCTTCATATTCTTAAATATATGACTTAAATATAAAATCATATTTTCTTCTATTTATTTCCAAGGTAATACTCTTTAACACACAATCTCTTAGAATTTCTTCTTAAAAGTCAATATTATTAAATATTGAAAAAGCTTTTAATAAGATAAGAATTTATGAATAATTAAATCTTTACTTTATAGCTATCAACATATTTGTATAATAACCATAATTTATTATTCCAACTCCGTCCACCCCATCCCTTATTTGTGATTTTAGCTTTTGAAGCCAAACGGAAACATTTAACACTATTTTATTATACATAAATATTTACAATACAACTAGAAACAGCAAACACACTTACAAAGAATATAAATTAATTATAATTTTTGGAAAGGGCAAAGTGTAATATATGAAGTAACCAACTGGATAAAATATTTGTTAAACAAGAATATCTTTGTTTTTTGTTATAGAATAAGACCGATATAATTATATTCAATTTTAAAGGAATTAAATGCGTTAAAATCCAAAAACTTATTTAAGAAATTAAGAAAAATAATCTGTTGAAGGCATGTGCCTATACAGATTTCATAAGGAAATCGTTAGGAGACGACGTTTATAGAATTCCTAAAAATATTTGTTAGGTTAAATTAAAAACTCAATGAGAATTTCTTGTTTGCGTCTAGTAGCGTAATGAAACTCCTAAAATATCGAAGAAGAGCTACAACAATATAAATAAAAATAACACAAAAAATTTACCACAATTTGCCCTGTCATCTTCCAAAATCTATTTGTGTATAACCAACAATGGAAAATAATATATTTTCTATTAGTGTCAGTTACATTTAAATTTACACAAGTACTTGCATATTCGTTATTTCAAATTTATTTTTATCAGAAATTAAATTTATTTTTAAAGGAATTCAACTTGCTAAAATCCCAAAACTTAAGAAACAAACTTTGAAGAATAAGTCGAATTGCTTTCTTGCCTTAGGGAATCATCAGGGAACGACGTTTTAAGAATTTATAGAAATATTTGTCAGTCTCTTTTTTTAAATATTCGATTTCTAAATATAAATTATACACAACTTACTTATTCTATACAAATATAACGAGAAACACTCACTCAACATCTTCCAGCCCAGACCACAAGGACTAGGAATCTAAAATTACGCCTTGGACATTTATGTCCATTAGGGTGGGTCGATTTAGCAATCGATATTGTGCCATCGATGTTTCGATAGCTTTTGGCACGAGGAAAAAAAATCAACTACGACATATTAAAAGAAATCATTTTCGAGGCGTCCAAACTTAAATTTTTTACAATTTTATAATAAATGCTAGATCAGCGCCATCTTGCGGTGGCTTTTTGAAACAACTAATGAAATTGTAAACAATATAACATTACAGCCTCTCCAGAAAGGTATTACTTATGAATCGGATAAAAAATGTGGCAACTAGAGGTAAAAGTATATAAGTAAAATTATTTTCTGCTTGTTTTCAACAACATCATCATCATCATTTCATCATCATTTCATCATCAAGCAGAATATAATTTTATTTATATACTTTTACCTCTAGTTGCCACATTTTTTATCCGATTTTCATAAGTAATACCTTTCTGGAAAGGTTGTAATGTTATATTGTTTACAACTTCATTAGTTGTTTCAAAAAGCCAACGCAAGATGGCGCTAATCTAGCATTTATTAGAAAATTGTAAAAAATTTAATTTTGGATGCCTCGAAAATGAATTTTTTGATATGTTGTAGTGGAACTTTTTTTTCTTCATGCCAAAATCCATCGAAAAATCAATGGCACAATATCAATATTTCAATATTTTTGTCTATACAAATCGGCCCATGCTAACCTACACGCTTACCAGTACTGGCAAAAAGAATGAGTCTAAAAATAGATTTTCAAAACAAAAAAATTTATAAAAAAAATATTTTTTTATCGTAAAATTTTTTTTAATAAAATTTTCGGCAAAACTGCATTTTATGGGGTTTCGGCAAAAAAATATAAAAAAAATATCACCCGCTCTGGAATTAAAAAAGAAAAAACCGTAATTAATTTTGGGAGGGGCGCGGCGCCGGGAGGCCCGTGGAGGGCAAAAAACGGGGGGACATAGTAACTCAAACTAAAGGAAATTGTCTCACGATTCCAAAAATGCTATTTTTTTATATCCATAAAACGTAGCCCTAACTAGAGCCATTTTTCGACCATAGGGGGATCGAAAAATGTAAAATATTAATATGAACGAAAATGGTACTCAAATGAAAGAAAATTTTCTTACGATTTCAAAAATGAGGTTTTTTTACTAATCCGTTGGACGTGAATCGAATTAGAGGCATTTTTTTAATTTTAGACCTTCGAAAAATTTTAAAAGTCTAAAATCACATTATTTTAGTTTTGGTAAAACCCTATAAATGTCCATTTTTTGTTGTTTATTTTGAAAATTTGGAACACAAAAGGCAGTTGGAAGTGGAAATGACAAAAGGAGTCAACTTTATATTGATGAGAAATGCAATTTCAGAACTGATATAGTTGAATTGCGCCGCAGGCAAATTTAATTTTTTTTTATGTAAATGTCTAAATTTTTAATGCGTTTATCGATTATTGAAAAAAACATAAAAAAAAATTTGAGTACCTTTTTACCATACAAAAAAATTTCATCGTTTTCAGTCCCCCCTCTTAAGGGACTAAAATGGCTCAAGTTAGGGCTACGTTTTATGGATTAAAAAAAATAAAATTTTTGAAATCGTGAGTCAATTTCCTTTAATTTGAGTACCCACACTTACATGTTACTATGTCCCCCCGTTTTTTACCCCCCACGGGCCTCCCGGGGCCGAGCCCCTCCCAAAATTAATTTCGGTCTTTTTCTTTTTTAATTCCAGAGGGGGTCATATTTTTTATATTTTTTTGACGAAACCCCATAAACTGCAGTTTAGCCAAATTTTCTAGTGCGAGAATCGAACCTGAGAACCCAGGTTCGATTCCCGCACCCCTGAGCTATATCGACATGTAATGTTTGATAGATAAAAACATAATTGACCTGCTGCTAACAAGTCAGCTTACTCGCCAACATACAAAAAATCAGAAAATATGTGGTTAAATATATCCTTACCGGTGTTCAAAAAATATTGAGTCTGAAAATAGATAACAAAAAATTTTCAAAAAAATCTAGAATCTAGAAAATTACTTTATAATGATAAAAATTAGTCATTATCAGTAGTCCAAAAAATAATGATATGTCAATACCGTTTCTACACTGGGGAATGGTATCCCAATTTTTTCCCAAAGATTTTAATGAAATTCGGAAATGTGATAGAGGAGAACAAATAAAAGACAAGTATGTTTTTAGCGGCCCGATCTACAAAAAAAGTGGGATCAAAAATTAACCTATTTTTATATGAAAACATGTCGAAATTGATTAAACTTAAATTTATTTGTACACAGCGTCAAAGTATTCGAGAAAATAAAAATATTGACACCCATAAATATTGACACCGTGTTGTGGTCCATATGGCAACCCACAGCCACTTAGACGAAACACTTTAAATATTGGCGGGCGTTGTGATGTAATGGTAAGCGCGTTGGAGTTTGATCCCCAGCGAGGGCAACATAAATTTAGAAAAGTATAAGGAACGAGTTTTTATCCGCAGCATCATCACTCGATGTTCTCATAGCACTTAACCCCACCGCAGTGAAATAACACATCAGGTCTATGAACTAAACAGCTTCAACAAAGTTTGCCAACTCTCTATCAGACATCGCGCAACAACTGTTCGAAGATTAAACATCTAAACATCTCCTGTAATTACCTTATTTGATACCATATTTGAAACCCTTCCCCCTTTCCCATGAAATCAATACATTAATTTATAGGAAGAATTTCCTGAGTATGGCTTTTCTTTGAAAAAAAAAATAATTATATTGGTGATAAAGGCGTTCTCAAGCCGAACAATACTGAATATCGGAAAAAGCTTAGACACTCCTTCGATTAAATTAAATGGGCATTTTTATGTGTAAATTTGTTAACCTATTTTTTAATCCCTGACAGATTACACCACTAAAGCATGACATTCCTAGAAAAAAAAGATATGTCAAAGCAGTAAAAAGCACTACAAATAATGATATACTTCTTTCTTAACAGAACCACTAAAGATTTTAACATTGAGTTGTCATAGGAGAGGAGTACTCCCTATACTTTAAGTTTTTTTTAGTACTTTTTGAACGAGTGCAACGAAAACTCATTTTCATCAATTAAAAGTTTAAAAAAATTATATTTTTTTATGCGACCTCAAGATTCCCTTCAATAAAAGAACTTATTAAACAAGTGCAAAAGGTGCACAGCTATTCAGTATTGTTTTTAGTACTATTTACACAGGTGCATAAAAAGCAATTTTTGATTATTGTCTTCTTTTTATATACATTTTTAAAAATTTTTAAATTAACAAAATATTAAATTCAAACAAATATTAAAATAAAATAAAAATTAAAGAAAAAATAAAAACATATTGGTACCGCCGGAATTTGGACCCGCGATCATCTGTTTGGAAATAAACTATATCAAAACACTTTTACGATCACTTTCAGATAACTCGATTTTTATATATAAAACTTTTTTGTGTTACTTTTCAGTCCACTAATTATTTAGCAAAATTTTTTGTTGATTTTAGCAGGTTAAGTTGTTTTTTTTCAATAAACTAAAATTTAACTAAAGTGCAACTAAAATTCTGTATATTTAACAGTTTTACTATCGCTGTTCCAATCTCACTAATATTTCGCAATATAATCTGCTAATTTCAGCATTTTTTCTGCAAGGTCTTTTTAACTAATTTTTAGTAGTTTTAACTAAAATATTTACAGGCTTTTTATACCCTCCACCACTATGTCATCAGGGTATAATAAGTTTGTGCTGATGTTTGTAACACCACAAAATATTGGACCTAGACCCACCTTTTAGTATACCGATCGACTCAGAATCACTTTTTGTTTCGATTTATCGATGTCCGTCCGTCTGTCTGTCCATGCAGTCTTGTCGCAAATATTAAGATATTTTGATGAAATTTGATTTTGGTTAAAATCGGTCCATGTTTAGACCTAGTGCCCATATAAGGGTCACCCCAAAATTATACTGTTTATACGCTGCAGGCCGCAAATATTAAGATATTTAGTACACTGGCCCCAGGATGAAGCCTATTGATTTTGGTGAACATCGGTCCATGTTTAGACCTAGTGCCCATATAAGGGTCCCCCCCCCCAAAATTGGTCCCAAGGAAAAAGCCTATTGACTCTAGATAGGATCGGTCCATATTTGGACCTATCGCCCATATGGGCTATATTTTCGATTTTCTCTTCTTTTATGATTTTATAGAAAATTTTGACACAAGTCTGTTCTAACCCATTCAAATTTCGGATCCAAACATTAGTTGGCTTTAAATCAGACTGGTGTAGGGTATTATATAGTCGGCATACCCGACTTTAACTTTTTTACTCGTTTTCTATTAGTGTATAATTTGAAGAAAAAAATCCAATTTTGCCTAAAAAATTGGTTCCGTTATTTACTTTTCGTGGCAAAGAAATAGTTTTAATTTCATTGTAAACAAAAATCAGTACATTAGACTATTAACCCATTAAGCCCCGAACTATGATGCCGTTGAGCTAGATTGATGAAACTTTCAGAATATTATTGTTTTGGCCTAAATAATATCGGTGGAGGTCAATTTAACCCACGTCGCGAAAACGCAACCCAGGGCCTTAACAATAAACATTTATTTTTATTTTTTGAAAACTAAAATTTTTTAACTCAATTTCTTAATATTAAAGTAATCAAAATGGCGTTATTCAAACAAATAAAGCAAAAAAAATTTTTTTTTTAAATAGAAGCAACACTCAGGAAATTTTTCTTATTAATTAACGTATTGCTGTCTTTGGAAAGGGGATAGAAGGGTGGTGAAAGATGAAAAATCGTGAAACAGGTCGATTAGATATTGAACCAAATTTTATTTGTGCAGACTTAGTTTAAATATCGAATAATCTGGATAAGCCTGAGAGATGGTTTGTGTGAACGTTGCGAAAACGCAACGCAGGGCCTTAATGAATTAAGGAGTTGCTTGAATTATAGTTTTAAGTATCAAAATAGTATGCAGATGGTCACATTTGTGTTACATTCATACAATAACTGACCAAAAAAGCCCATAATTAATGAGTCTTTTTTTGTTTTTTTTTTCGTTTGTTCAAATACAAAAAAACAATAGCAGCAGCAACATAAACAACACATTATAATGTAACAATAATAGCACTAAAACAAAAGAAAAACATTTACAGGAACAACAAATATGGCGTACATAAATCATTATATAAAAACATTAAATTAAACAATAAGCTACAAAGAAAGAGAACAAAAATCATTAATGTTTGAAAAAAAGTATACAAAACATTCATACTTCTGTATATTCGTAGGTACAATTTAATTTGCACTGAATACAAAAAAGAAAATGTTACTGTTTTTGGCAAGCAAATGAAAATACAACATTTATAAATAAGCTAAAATTAAATTTAAATTTTTAATTTAATCCAATTTGTAAAATATCTACTAGACATCTCTCTAAACACATACGAGTGCAAAATGGTTATGAACAAAAAACGGAACACCAGTGAAGTAATCATTTGGAAAAAATAATAGCTTGTTAACACAGCAGGCTGCTAGTACTACTACGAGTACTAACATGATGTTGCCGTTTTTAACCCGTCTGTTATATGGCCTTTTTAGTTTGTAAGTGTTCCAAATAAGGCAAAAAAAAATACAAACAAACATACAATACATATATTTAGACATCTAACTATAAATTGTTTGCTATAGTTTTAACTTTGTAACATGTTAAATGCATGTATAGCAAATACTTGGCCTTTTTTTTTGTTGAAAACTCTAATACAGAGACAAACAGATAGACAGAGAAGTGTTGTAATACATTGCAGTGTTCTATATATGTATGGAATGACAAGGGAAACGGAAACTCTACTATTAAAAATTGCAGTTGTATATACGGGTACAAGTACCTACGACTAGAGAGAAACTACACGTACACGTACAATAGCCAACTTTTGAACATAAAATTGTTAATTGACTGCAATATATATTAGGTTGGCAACTATTTGGTGAAATTTCGAACTATGGTATGTAACTACACTTAAAATAATATGTCAGTAAAAAATCTGTCAAATTGGTTGCAAATTTATTTGACTAATTTTAACAAATTTTTAGTTGAAACACTGATTTAAATACAGATTTCAGTTATCTTCATTTAACGCAAAACTAAAAATCCTCAGAAAAGAAGAAAAGAAAATTTTGGGAATTTTCAAAATTATTCATAACTAATTTTTTAGAACCCATTTGTTAATTTTTACACAATTATTTGTCAAAATATAACATTGGTAGATGGCACCACCGGTGTATTCGAAATTTTAAAGAAAGCACTATTTCTTTTCCGCCTAAGAGAGTTCGAGCAAAATTTACGAAAATTTCGACTACCCCTTCCCATGATTATAGAAATGTGCCGCAGGCTAAGGTTGTCGGCTTGACTCTCATTTTCACCATATACTTGTACTTTTTATATCTTAATGGCTGCCTTCCTAATATACACATAAACAAACTAACAGTTTAACATACGGACGGACATATTTTTTTACAGGACTTTGTACTCTTGTATACTCTCTAACTTATTTAGAAACCTTAATTTAAACCAATACAAGTGTATTTAAGTTTATTACAACCTAGTTTTATTCCTTTTTTTTTACAAAACTTTAAATGGCTTAGTATTGGTGAGTTGCACTAGGATATTAAGGTGCAAACAAAAAGTTGTGTCTGTGTTTTATTAGTTAATAAATTGTTATTTGTTCAATTTTATGTCTAATCTAGTAGTATTTGCTAAGAGTATTAAAGGCATTTAAAATAAATATTGCATAGAAACCTCAAACCTCTAATAAAAATGAATAGTACAAAGTTGTAATAATAAAAGGAATAAAATGGAAATATTAACTTAATTAGTTTTACAGTTCATTTGTACTGCAGATATGAAAAAGTTTTGTAATCCAAAGGTAGTCTTATTCGTAGTTCTCTTTATCGGACAAATGCTGTTTAATTTTTGGTTGATTTTAGGAATAAGCGCGTGACATAAAATATTCTTGAGTCATGTGATTAGTTCATTTGAACTGAATTTAAAAAAAAAGTTGGAATGATTTGGCTCCAAAGAAACTTTAACTTAAATCGAGTACTCACTTCTATTAAAAACAACTTAAGTATATTTTACTTAAATTCAATAAATTTTGTCTTATATATATTGGAATCTTAGTAAAATTTGGTATGAATTTTATGAAATTTAGATAAAATTATTCTTAAATTGAGTTCAAATATCTTAAAAATAAGTAAATTATTCTTAAATTTTAGACGCTTGAATTGCACGAATGCATAATAAAATTATTTTTAGTTTATTAATGTGAGTATATATTAAGTACATTAAAAATAAAGAAACAATTTTTTTTTTATAATATTACTTATTAATTTGTAATTCTCATTAGGTATAAACTTTCAAATATATAAGTATTTTAGTTTCGCCACCTAAAAACAAAGTTATCAATTTCATATATTTTTTAAAGTAAATGTATGAAAAAGCATTTGAGTCGTTAGTTTGCCTGTAATGTAACGTGCCGTGCCGGATGAACCTGTTGAAAACAGAATTTTTGTTATCCGTTAAGTGACAGTGAGTTGACAGCTGCTGTTTTGAGATCTGCGACGAATGGCTTAAACCGGCTAAGCCGAGCCGCCGTCTAATTTTTGTTACCGCCGCCGTCGAAAATTTTTTTACACGATAAAAATCTAAAAATAGTATATATTTTTTTTTTAATTTTCTTTTTTACCGTTAAGCCGATGTTTTGTATGTGTCAACTTAAAGTTGTCTAGCCGATCAGCTTATGGCTCACAGCCAGCTTTAAGCCGCCGCTGCAATTTTTTTATTTAGCCACCGCAACCGATTAATCTGGTTGGCGCAGAATTCTGCTAAGAAAAACAACATTAAACAGCTGATACGTTGTTACGGAAAAGACTAACTACACAAAAGAGCCATCCGGCACGGCACATTACAGAACCGTCACGGAACGCAAAGACTAATGGAGCCTTAAGTATTAGTGATAATAGTTTCAAAATTTGTACCGTAAATACAAATATTTGTAATAGAGTTGTGAAATTTCGATACTTTTTGAGTACTTAATACTACTCAATACTTTTCAATTGAGTACTCGATACTACTCAATACTTTTAACGGTTTTTTTTTAATTAAAAAAAAAATGTTATGATTTCGTATTTATTAGGGAAAAAATAAACTACTTAGTTAAATAATTTTTCCCAAAAATTCGTTACAATTTCTTTTCTTCATAAACAGGCTGGCCAGACTTGAGGTTTTGTCCCAGACTGGGATATTTTGTTGGTCTTGGGGACAAAAAATTTCGTTTGGTGACATCCCTTTAGAAAAACGTGTAAGGCCACACAATGTAATCGATTTGGTGTACTTCATTTTGTGCGTACTTACGATATGGGATACCTGTGTATAACAATTGTATATGAAACACAAAATTTTTGAAAATTTTCAAAAATTTTGTCTAACTTACATGCCACTATACTTGTGTGTACTTACGAAGAATATTGGCTTGTGGGCCATTACAATGCGGCCATACCCTGGGTAAAGTAAGCCAGCTTGTGTGTAGAGTTTGAAAGCACTCGGAGATACTAGTAAGTACATACTAGTAAGAGTAGTAAGACAAAATTTTTTAAAAATTTCAAATATTTTGTGTTTCATATACAATTGTTATACACAGGTATCCCATATCGTAAGTACGCACAAAATGAAGTACACCAAATCGATTACATTGTGTGGCCTTACACGTTTTTCTAAAGGGATGGGATTATTTTGGGGATTTAAAAAATATTTTGGGGATTTTTTGGGTATATTTACAATCTTTCGTAAATTTTCGAGATTATATTAATTTTGAATAATTTTCATAAAACATTAGTTAGTTTTTTCACGTAATTTCAGCGAAAAGTACAAATATACCCTTTTATACATTTTCCGTAACAATTCAATGCTTTCTAACAAGAATAAATATTTTATGCCTGAGATTTGAAAAATATAATTTTTTTTGAATAAGCTGGCATTAAAATTTGTTAATTTTATGAATTAGTTATTAATTAATTATCACTTTAAATCAATGACTTAAATTGAATAAACTTAGGATGAGATTTATTCAAATTTGAATTGATTCGATTCAATTTTTCGTTTTATGATATGATTCGCGAAGTATAAATCAAGGCACACATTTTTGGTTAAATTGATTTGTTAAAATTGAATCAATTAGCTTGACAAAAATCAAACGGATTTTTTTAATATGATATTGACTAATTGAAGTAGGAAATAATAAAATAAGTTTTGCGAATTGATTTTTAAAAATTTATTCAAATTTAAAAGTCAAATTAAATTATATTTTTAAAGGCCTGATTGTGGAGACAATCTTGAAAAATTTACGAGTTCTTTAAAAAATTAGTTTAAAATCTTGAAAATTTGAGCAAATTAAATAAACCCCGATACCTTTTTAAATATTTTTTTCTAGTTGGGAATTTTTTGGGGATATTTTTAGATTTGTTTGGGGATAACGAAAAAAAAAGTATCTGGCAAGCCTGTTTATAAATAGAGTTGTATTTTCAGAGTTGTATTCTTAGAGTATTATTTTTAGAGTTGTATTTGCATACGAAAAATACACTCAAAATAGTTTGTAGTTTAAACTAACTGAAAATGTAATTTAAAATAAATGAAAAATCACTTGAAAACCGGTCTACTGACTTTTCATTTAAATCAAAAGAACTTTTCATTTATTTTTAAATGTTAATAAATAAACTACAAAATCCTTAAAAAATAATGATTTTTCATTTATTTCGTTTTTTTTTTAAATTTCAAAAAATTTACTACAAAATCCGTAAGAATGAATGATATTTAGTTTATTTCATTTTTTTAACTGACCTCGAAATCGAAAAGGAATTCTTTTTTTTAACAAAACATTTTAAATGAAAATATTAACTGTAACAGAAAATCCGTATTTATATGTAATTTGTTTTTTAAATAAACGACAAAAATAGTTAAAAAATATATTTCTTTGTATTTTAACTGAATAATCATTTAAAAATAAATGTACAGATAACTTTTTAAATAAACTACAGTCAGTTACTGTAATAATATTTTCAGTGTATACATTTCTACAGAAAATTTCATCTTTAAAAGTATTGAGTAGTAGGTACCGTTTTAGTATTGAGTACTCAAAAAACAGTCAATATTGAGTACTCAGTACCAGAATACTCAATACTTCTACAACTCTAATTTGTAATGTGAAATTTTATTACTTAAATTGTACTATGTTACACGAAACTGAAACACTTATATAATACAAACTATAAACCAAATAAGAATTCCATAGTTTAAACTATTTTAAATATTTTAAGGAATATAAAAGAATATTTACTTGAATACTTGAATAAGTTTAATATAATATAGAAGTTAAAATGTTTGAACTAAATTCAGTGTTGCCACTTTCTGAATAATTATACAAAAACGGGACTGTTTAACACATTCGTTGGATAATTTTTGAATAATAGGGATCGTCATATAAACTCGTAATCTACTCGGAAACGGTGTAAACCTCGTAGTTTAATGTTAAAATCCATACAATGTTAAAATCCATACATAAAAAATATGGTTTTATTTATACAAGGTTTACAAGGAATTAACGAGTTTATATGAAAATTCCTAATGATATTTTTTGCAGTTTTTGTGTAATTTTACTTTTTACAGAAATTTTCGTAAATTTTTTAGAATTTTTTAAAAAACAAATAAAATTAGTCGAAATTTAGATAAACTGAGTTTGTCTGTGAAACATTTACAAAACCACAAATGTAGCAAAAGAGTGAAATTTTACTTTGTTACACTCAAAAAATTTCGATAATTACTATAGGACAGATAACATATTTGTGTAGTAATCAGTAGTTGTTGTTTTTAACTGTAGTTACAGTTATTTTTCTACCGAAAAATAATGTGACAGTTATTTAAGAATACAACTAACGAAAAATATTATAATTTCTTAACAGTTCCTTTTAATACCTTTATAAACAACTAACAAAGCAGTATTTTTACAGTATTAGTTTTTTAAAAAAGAAAAAATTTCATTTTTTTTAATTCTTGTTTATTGGATATTTGTTATTATTTATATATTCTAAGTTAAAAAATAAAAATTACAAAATTGTGTTGTGTTTCCAATGCATAACAACGTAATAACTAGAGAACCTTTTGGAATTTTTAACTTGAAATTTCCAGTACGATGAAATAATTACACATTTTGTTAAAATCGAAAAAAAAAAATTATTTTTTTTTGTTAAAATTTACTTTTATAATATCAAAAATAAAAAACATCAACTGGAAAAAACAGTAGTTTTTACTTATCTAGTCAGTTGTTTTTAAATTTTGGTAGTAAAAATTTATCAGTTAATTTTACGATATTGTTTGTTATTTTTAATACATTTGTTAGTTATTTTTCAACAGCTAAAAAAAACTACATTTTTAGTTAGTTTAAAGGTAAATAACTTTCTCGCCTTTTTAACTGCATATACCTTTATTTTAACTGCTATTTTCAGTACATTCTATCTACAAACTTTTTGAGGGTGTATATATGATTTTTTATATATAAAATAACCACTATTTTGAAATTTTGTTGTATTATTTTATACGGTTTTGGATAATTTTTGACATACAACTATGATTTGTTTGCTTTACTGGTGGCCACACAACTAAATTTATGAAAGTTCACTATTTAAATTTTGGTTTTTCATATAATTTTAAATTTGTTGATTTTTAGTTTATCCAAATATTTCTAACTAAAAGGGAAGTTTTAAGAAATGTTGGCCTAATTGAAGAAAATTAAATTAAGGAAAACATTTTATTAATTTTTCTTTCATAAGGATGCTAAATAGACAAAAATCAAATTAACTTTGCTTTTTTTGAAAGTAATTTTATTTATTTGAAAGTAATTTTATTTATTTTTAGTAAAAACTCATAAACATTATATTATTTAGTACCATGAAAACTTTATTTTAGTTCATAAACTTTTCTGAGTTAAGTCAAAAAACACTCAGGCGTTCATCTCTAGTTGATTTTTTAGTTCAAATTAGTCTAAATGGTAGTTTATTAAATAAACAAATTTGTAGTCTAAATATTTCGCAAATCGTGGTTCTTTCGATAGTTCTTTTTAAGTCTAAACGCACTTGTTATTGTTTTTACTTTTGAAGGCTGAATAAGATCTTAATTTTAGTTCATTTTATGGACCATTTTGTAGTCCAAACTCAGTCTTAATCTTGGTTTCTGTTATAGTTTAAATGGAAAGTTATTTGTATAGCCTAAAGGAATTAAGTACTAATTGTTATTTCTTTAAGGTCCAATTGTAGTTTTTTTGTACCGTTTTGTAGCTCAAAAATGTTGTAAATAGTTGTAGTTCTACAGTCCACTTGTAATTCTTAATTGTTGTAGTCAAAACAAGGTCTTTAGTTTATAGTCATAACTCGTAGTTTCTTTTTGGTCCCAATATAGTATACGTCAATAGTTATTTCTAAAGGTGATTGTAGTTGTTTTTCTATGTACAATTAAAAAGTAAATATATTTGACAGTTGTTTAAAAACTGCCTAACTGTGTTGAAATGTAGTAACAGTAATTTTGCGTAGTTGTTTTGTTTTCCAACAAATAACTGTAAAAAATCTATTTGTTGATATTTAATTTATTAATTTTTTTTCATAATTTTGTAAAAGAGACAAATCTTTCCAGATTATAATCCATAAAATTTGTAATTGTAAGATTTTGTGGATCGAGTGTTAAAAGTAGAAATTTATATTACTTTTTTCAATTGTTAAATTTTAAAGGATTTATTAAAAATATTTTAAACCTTTTTTGGGATAGACAAAATATTGTTTCTTAAATATTATCATAATATCAAATTTATAATATGAGTTACATCAGTTATTTTCAAACGTAGAATTAATTTTCTAAAAAAAAATATTAAATAATTTAGCAGAATACTTGGTAAAGTGCTACAATTTTTTGCAAAATTTATGTGAAAAATCATTTTTAGTTGCTTTTTACTAGTTTAAACTTAAATATGGTGAGTTCTTTCATAATAAAACAAACTTTTTGAATACATCAAAAAATTTTACCGTTGATTTTAGTTGATCTGATGGATGTTTCAATGAGTGTTATTTTTGTTCGGTTTACAAATGCCAAATTCCAAATAGAATTCACAATTTATTTTACAACAAATAGAGAAAAAAAAATTGTGTAAAAAATCTTTCCTAGAAGCAATGGTTGACAATTAATGCATTCTCAAGTGCTACCAAGCACTCTCATCAGATTGTCTTTATGGGGTTATCTCTAGGTTTTAAAGTAGATTTTAGTTATTAAAAACTTAGGTAATTTTTTGTATATATTTTAAAATTATACTTTCTTTCTTTCTTTATAATTCTTATAAAAACAAGTAATCTTTTTTATCGAAATATTTATTATACATTTGAATTTATTTTAACTCGTCTTCAAATTGAAAAAATTTCGTGTAATGAAAACTAATATGGTTTTGTAGGAAAAATCTCTGAATCTAATAAATAAAAACTAGATTAGTTATTTCTGTAGTATTGTTTGTTATTATGAGTTTGTAATTTTGACATAATTTGTATTTGTGTTTACATTTCAGCAGTTATTGTATTTTCGTTATTTTTACTGTTTTTTGTAGTTATTTTTACTACATTTTAGTTATTTTTTAACAGTCAAAAATGATTCAAATATTAGTAATTTTTATGAAAAATATAGTTATCGCCTTGTTAATTACATTTGTAGTTGTTTTGTAACTTTTAATCATTTGGCCTATATAATTCCCAATAATTAATAGTAGCCATATTAACTGAAAATTTTAAAGTTCAAAAAGAATCTGAATTATAGTTCCTTATACAATTCAAATGAAGTCTAAATTTTAGTTTTTTTTTATAGTTCATGTGCTAGTGAAAACAAAATCTTAATTATAGTGCCAACAAAGATTTTATAGTTCATTTACACTACATATTTTATTTATTATGTTTAGAAATACCTTCCGTATAGAATGATTACATAAAAATTTATTACAATTTAACTGCTTTACTTTAAACCAAAACCATAAAACCTAAATGAGATAGAACATGTATCTTACAAAACTAGTTTACCTTAACAACTTGCATTTATTTGTTCTACAATAATTTCTATTTGTATAGTAAATTTTATATTATATATTTCTATTGAGGGCGTTTGTTAAAGGCGTATATTTACAGCAATCATCTAAAGATGTATAACTTAATAGAACAAAAACTTGTAAATGTTTTTCTAATAAAATTAGAATTTTGTTTGTAATGCATTAGTTAAATATTTGATTCAATGAAAACTATAGAAGTTCGAATTTCAATAGTAATAAAAAATAAGAAAATCTAGATTGAAATATTTCAAAGGAAATACTTTTGTTAGGGACTTTAATCAAATTACTTATAAAAATCCTTGAAATAGAAACTGATTTATTAAGATAAATATAGCCTTAAAATCAGTGCATAAAGACAGAAGTCTATAATATTACTGAAAGATACACGCAATACAAAAGACACTGTTGAATATGTTTACATTTTTACAAACTACTATACTGCTTACCCCAATTAACAATAAACAAATAACCTAAAATTAACACAAACTCAAAGTTAAAAAATTCAAGTTCGTATGGAATTTGACATCTGTAACTCTAAGTTAGCTCAAACTTTAGGTTATTTTGTTTATTGTTAATGGCCCTTATACATAATAATTTGAAAACCTAACAACACTTATAAAATGAATTTTGTATTAAAAATTTGTTTTAACAGCCATTTATAAATTTAAAAAGTGATTATGCATATGACCCTATATACCAGGTGGCGCAGAAGTAATCACCTTATCGGAAGATGCTATAATTTTTGCAAATGACGGTAGATGTCATTCCGCTTCGGTGCCCCAGAAGCAGAAATATTGCTTCTGGGGCACCGAAAATCCGCGTATAATACACGAAGACCCATTACACCGCACAATGCTTCGTTCCATGGAAAAAATCAAAAAAAAAAATTTGTCTCAAATTAAGATTAAAGACACATTTTTTGAAAGATAATAAAGTTACTCAAATAAATTTGAAAACAAATATTTGGTGTGACTGCTTTTGCCGCCACGAGAGGGCGCTAAACTCAGAGCATTTTACACAAAAATGAGTGAACAGAAAAATCGGTTTTAATTGTTTCACGAAAATAATTCTCAAAAATACATTTTTTTAAAAACTGGTTCGAAGATTTTTTTTTAATTACTTCAATATATTTGTAGTTAAATTAAAATATAAATTTTAGATATCTTTGGAAAATAATTATTTTTTATTTCTACTAAAAAGACATTTTTTTTTTTGCTGAAAATCCAAAAATAACTTAAGTTTAAAAAAAATTATAGAAAATTAGATTTTTTCCCCTTTTTTTGTAAGTTTATACTGTTATATAATAGATCATTAAAAAATTAGTTACTATTTTTTACCACAAATTTAAAAATATGTGTTTTTTGAAATTCCTAAATTCATGATTTTTACTCAAATTTCTCGCATTTAAGAGTGTTAGTATTCAAACCATGTGAACCTTCCATTTTAGGTATAGGATGTATGGAGCGGACTTATGCAAAAGACTACGAGGAACATTTTTGTGGAACATTCTAACCCTCTAACTCTACAATGAAAAGGAATTTTTAGGCCCCTTTTTAAATAGGGCAAAAAAAGACCCGTAAGTTGAAGAGTTAGAGGGTTGAAATGTTCCACAAAAATGTTCCTCGTAGTGTTTTACATAAGTTCGCTAAACACATCCTATATCTAAAATGGAAGATTCCCATGGTTTCTCCAAAAACTCCAGGTTTGTGGGATATTTGAGCGCCAATTCTGAATAAGTGTGAAATTAACCCTTAAACACATTTTAAGTTTTTACTCATTACTGGCACTGAAGTTAAATTTTCAGTGCTGATGTCTTAAAAGACATCAGTAGTAGAATTTCATGATAAATATTTTTGCGGAACATTCTAACCCTCTAACTCTTCAACTTACGGGTCGTTTCTGTCCGTTTTAAAAACGGCCCAAAAAAGTCCCTTTAATTGAAGAGTTATAAGATTAAAATGTTCCACAAAAATATTGCTCGTAGTGTTTTACATAACTTCCCTGAACATACCCTATGCCTAAAATGGAGCATTCACATGGTTTCCTATTTTAATCCTATTTAATTTTTTTTTTTTTAGAAAAATCATTTTAAGCGTTTAAAACCCATTTTTTGTGAAAAGCATTTTTTTTTATTAACGAATCGATTTTACCCAAATTTGGCACAAATATGGAGTCCCTGCTTCGATTTTGAAAAAAATTGACACAAACGTTTCTAGTTTTATGTGTATCTCAATGTATACTTTTTGTAATTTTACGTCCATTTATGTAGCTAATATAATATTTTTAAATTTCAGGACCTATTGGAGGTGGGCGTGTCCTTGGCCCGATATTTCCAAAAATGAAAATTCTTCTTAACTAAGGGGTTCTATGTCAGTGTACCAAATTTCAAAACTCTCTCTCCACTCCTTCTATTTTTGTCCAATCGTTATATGGGATCAAAGCACTGTGCACCGCCTCAAAGTTACTGTATGGTGTGGTTTTTACACTGGAGGCGTCATTTAACCTTATTATTTCGAAAATACCGCTGGCCAAATGACTACTGTGAAGGGTGAGCGCTACAGAGCCATGCTCAACGACTTTCTCCTACCTCAACTGGAGGAATTGGGACTGGAAAACATGTGGTTCCAACAGGATGGAGCACAAAGTGCATACTGCACTGCACGTCCTACAATCGAAATTCTGAGAGCTGCAATTCCGGGTCACCTAATCTTTCGTTTTGGTGATTTGCACTGGCCAGCAAGATCGCCCGATTTAACCGTTTTACAAATAAACACAATCCAAAAGCAAAACAAAAGTTTTTCATTTATTAAAAAAATTACAGTCAAAGAACATCGGGTTACAACTTTTGCACCACCTTGTACTTCTTTTTATAACAGAAGCACTAATAATTTTAACATTGAGTTGTCATACGACAGGAGGGGAGTACACTTTAACTTTTTTCCAGTACTTTTTGAACAAGTGTAAAAGCTGCACTGCAGTATGTTTTTTAGTACTTTTTACAAATGAAAAAAAACTATTTTTCATCATTTTTATTTTTTTTTTTGCTTTTAAAATTTAAAAATTAAAAAAAAAATTGAGTTTAAACAAATTAATTATAAATGCTAACGGTGGGTCTCATACTGTAGGTTTAACTTTAAATTAACTAAAAACAAAATAAAATGTCAAAAAAATTTGAACAAAAGAACAACAAATTTTTGGGTTAACTATTAACCTAAGTTTAAACCTGCAGTATGAGACCCAGCGTAAGAAAAAAATTTTTAAACTTAAAAAAAAGAAAAAATATTACTTCCAGTATTTAAACCCGCGATCATTTGTTTTGGAAACAAAATATATCCAAATCACTTTTCAAGATCACTTTTAGAGTAATAATCCTTTAGAAATAATAAAATTGTACAACAATTTCGAACTTTTTCCAAAATTACGGGGTTCTGACAATAGATTCTGATAGAGGGGACTAGAGAAAAATAACACGTGTCGGCTTTTTGAAAAATCACATCGGAATTTTCTCGTAGTGTTTTACATAAGTTTGCTGAACACATCCTATTCCTAAAATGAGAGATTCACATGGTTTCCCCCGAAAATCCAGGATAGTTAGACATTTGAGCGCCAATTCAGAATAAGTACGAGATTAACCCTTAAGCACTTATTACGTTCTGATTTATTTCTGGCATTGAAGTTAAATTTTCAGCTTCGATATCTTCAAAGACCTATATTAGAATTTCATGAGAAATATTTTTGCTGAAAGTTTTAACCCTCAAACTCTTCAAATTATGGTTTTTTTTTGTCCCTTTCTAAAAAGGGGTCAAAAAAGTCCCGCTAATTGAAGAGTAAAAGGGTCAAAATGTTCCGCAAAAATATTTGCCATGAAATTCTACTGTAAGACTCTGAAGACATCAAAGTTTAAAATTTAACTTTAATGCCAGAAATAAGTCAAAACTTAAAATGTGTTTAAGGGTTAATCTTGCTCTTATTCAGAATTTTATCAGTAAAAATATATTTCTCTCTTCTTCTTCAGTCGAAAAAATCTTTGTAATAAACTTAAAAGAAGTTTTCATTTCTATTATTACTATTTTCAATTCCATTCAATTTTACTTATGAAGTTTCGTTTACACTCAGCAATTTTATTGTTAAAACAATTAGTAAGTTTTTCGTTTATTTTCCCTTCGGTTTTTTCTTTTGTAATCTTGCAACAATACTGGAAAAATTTATGACACTTGTATTTTATTGACCATCCAGATTTCAATGTTGAATTGAAGTGGAAAAAGCAAGAAAACAACCCTAATTTAACGTTGCAAAAAGTTTACAATAAAAGTTTCTTCGAGCAGCATCTACAAAAAGGGGGAAAATTGAATTTTCCTTTTTTTTTGAGAAGAAACAAAAAATAAAATAAATTAATATTGGAATATTGTTGAACTAAAATCGGATAAGACCATAAAATATTATATTGCAGAGCATGTAATATCTTTAGTATTTAATGTGCTCCCTGTATTTTCCTAGATATACATCTTTATAAAATGACAGTCATAAATTTTATGACTGTTTTTTGTAGTAAAGTAGAGTTTTTTTTTCTTCTCTTAAACCACACAAAATTTAAAGCCGGTACATGAGATCTGTTACTTTAATCTTATTCTAAAGAAACAAAACAAAAAAGTTTTAAAGCTTCTTGTCTTTAACCTTGATTGCAACAACTACAGCAATATCCAGACAAAGTTGTAACATTGCAACATATACATACATATATATGCAACTACATCCGTACTACATTGTATGTATGTTGTACTTTAAAGAATTAGTTGATTGTAAGCACACGCTAAATACGTTTGTTGTTTAAAACGTTTATTTTTGCTTTAGTTGCTCGCTTCGCGTACTTTATTTAAACACAAATATAGACGGCCAGACGGTTAAGGAATTTTTAAATACATTTTCTTATTTGTTGTTGGCTGTTTAACTCGCTGACTGTTTGGTTGGTTAGTTGACTGGTAGTTCTGTTGTTATTTTCCTATATATGGAGTAGTTAGAGGTAGTACAATGTTTGCGTAGCTAAACCCACAACCCACGCTTCTAAATTCTACTTCATGTACTTGGTGTAATGTTAAAAGAGCAGCAAATAAGCAGCAATCGTAAAGACATAACAACACCAACATTTAACTACTACAACAAAAACATAGCAACATGCTACATTTATTTCTTAAACAGAGAAGGTTTCCCAAAGAAGGTGGATGAACAATAAAAGAAATGTCCCGGTCTGACAAAAGTAATTCGAATCAATATCGAATTTGTTATTATTATTAAAGTCAAGAAATAGGTCAGCAACGCGACGACAAAAGGATCCAAACGAGCTATAACGTCCGTTATGAATCCCCGATTCCATGATAGACAGACTGCAAGACAATCACACAAAATATGTGTCGTAGTCCCGTCCTTGCCAACATACAAACAACGCAGGGGGAAGCCATATGATTAAGCTGTCACAGAATAAACCTCAAAGTATAAAATTTGAAAATTACATACAAAGCAACAACATAGTTATTTTCGTTGTTGTTGCTTTGTGTATTATTTTAAAATTTCATACTACATTTTATTTCATTTGTGAACACTAGATTACGGAGTATGTTCAGTGTAATCCTAAATGGAAAAATCAACTCTGAACACAAGAAAAACCGTTCCGAACCACAGCTGCCATATTTGACAATTTATTGTCATTTTGGCGATTTTCATCAAAAATTGACCAAATCGTCAGCTTATTATTAGTTTGACCCATATGCCACAGAGTCGGTATCGATAAAAACGATAAAGAAGATTTACATTAATTTTAATTGAAATCTACATGCTAAAAACTTTTAGAAGTATAAATTTTCGCAAATTTGTATACAATAAAGCTGTAACCACAATTGACTTAACGTTTGTTATGTTTGTTCGGAATTGGCTTAATTTTTCTCCAAATTAAAGAGCGCCCATATTTGACTTACTGAAATTTTTAAATTTTAGCCAGATTTGCGATTTTATTTGGTATTTTTTTAATTGTTTTATTTTTTAATCGTTATTTTTTTATTTGTTTCGTTTGTTTCAACTGTTCTTAATTTGATTAAGTTTTGTACGATGTACTTCGAAATTAACTATGCAGGAATCACAACAGATGGCGTATCTTTTACACATGGTTTGTGTCTTTAATAACTTATATGGTATTTTGCAGTGTAAACATTAGAGATGAGCGATATTTTCATTCCGGTGATTTAATCACAGTTATTGATAAATCACTGGATCAAATATTTCAAGTCGCAGTTACTTGGAATGTCGTTCTTTTAATATTTTTGTAATATTCTTTCTTGCAAACTTCATTGTGCACAGTAATACATATTTTTTTTTTAATAACAGTGACTTGCTTTCACACTCTTCTGAATAAAATGTCTCCTTCTTCATGTCTTTGTTACCGGTCGCAACTATTCTTCGTTTAAGGCCCAGTTTTTAGGAAGTGGATTATCTTTAAACTTAGTTTAACGCAGTTTTTAACTGGAATACTGCTTTTAAAATGTGGTTTATTTTGATTTATGTCAATAAAGAAATAAATTATACTCGAGAAAAAGTTTTTCCGGCAAATTTTTGTTAATAAACTTGGAAATGGCTGACAAAATTCGTTTTCGGTTTAACTAAAGCAAGTTTAACTGACATTTTAAAAACTCGCCATAAATATTATTTCGTTTATTTGTCAGAATTATAGAAAAACCGTGATCACGATCACAGTTTAAAAGAACAACGATTTGCAAATCACATTCACTGAGAACAATGTTACTGAAAAATCGCCGGATCGCCCATCTCTATTACAAACCCGTGATCACGGTCACTGTTTAAAAGAACGGTGATTTGAAAATCACGATCACTGGTAGCAGCGTTATTCAAAAATCACCGGATCGCTCATCTCTAGTAAACATCTATCATTTATTCTCACTTAGGACCGATTACTGAATGTTCAGTTAGCTACTAACTGGGACTTTAACTGACAGATTTGTTGTTGCTTCCTATATAAAATTTGAATTTAACTGTTGGCTAAATTTTAACTGGACATTCAGTAATCGGGCCTTAGCCATTAAACGAAATAGTGTAAATAACAAAGTTTTTTTCCCTCGAAAATTTCGAATTTTGTGCCAACAAAGCATGATTTGAGGGAAGTTCTGCTTTATTTCTTCAATTTGAAAAAAAGTGCAGAAGAACTTGCAAAATCATTTGGAGTCACTCAAGCAGCAATTTCAAAACGTTTGCAAGCATCAGAATTCATCCAAAAGCAATGTAATTGGGGTACCACACGAGTTGAAGCCGAGACACGTTGAAAGACGATTTTGCATGTCCGAAATGCTGCTTGAATGCCTAAAAAGAAGTAATTTTTGCATCGAATCTTTACAACAACCCGAAGCCCAAGAAATTGTATGTGAATATCTTATAAGCTGCTGAAATCGGGCCAGACGATCACACGGGAGCTGTACCGAACACAATCAATTCATTTGAAGCTAGCATTGGCCGAAAAATGCCCGGAATATGCGACCAGACATGAAGCATAATATTCCATCATAAAACGCTCAGCCACATGTTGCAAAACCGGTTAAAAACTATTTAGAAAATAGTGGTTGGAAAGTTTTGCCTTACCCGCCTTATAGTCCAGACCTTGCCCCATCTAACTTTCGATCGATGCAGGGCGCTCTTACTGTAATATGATTCACTTTAGAACAGGGTATCCGAAATTGCCGTGATTCGTTCTTGGCCTCAAAAAATGAGCAGCTCTTTGCCATGTGCCAGGAATATAGGATCATATCTAACGATTACCAATACTTTGAATAAATTTATGTTATTATAATGTTTTACAAAAACTGCCCAAAATTTGCCAAAAAATTCCGCATTTTTAAGTTATGCACCCAATAATAGAGATGAAAATTTTCGAAAGTTGACTTTAGCTAAATAAGTATGGGTACTTCAATGCATTTTCGTGGTATTTCTTTTTTTCTTAATTCAACTGCGCTAAATATAGTAAGACCAAAGTTGTTAAGCTTTCGAAAAAACTATTTTTTCTTGTTTTCTGCTGCATATCAATTTTTGTGTTTCAATTTAACTGCCTTTGCTGCATATCCATTATTTTACGTGCGCCTAAAAGTAGTTCTCTCTTTTGTTTTAATCTACTAGTGTTATAAATATTTTTTAATTCAGTACTCGATATTGCTCAATGTTTTCATAAAAACTTTTTCCGAAAGGCAGAGTTGTATTATCGTAGATTGTTTCCATGGCAAAATTATTTGTGAATATACAAAACTGAAACTATTGAGTAATTACTTTTTGTTATCGAGTACTGGTAAAAACAGGTATTGAGTACTCGGTATCCGAATGCTTAATACCTTTACAACTTTATAGAAATTATAATCTACGCTGGTTATTATCGTAATGCAGCAAAACAATAATGAAGTAGGTATGTTTTTTTTTTTATTTTTGTACGCAAAATTTGCTGTATATACAAATGCTTTATATAATAATGCTTTATTAATTGTTAAAATAATGGATATACAGCAAAGTTCATGCTCATATCTCAGGTATGAAACAACATTTCGAAAAACGGGTTTCAGAATCAGAAAGCGGGTTTTCATTATATATGTATATGATTCAATCCTAACTCAACTTTTTTAATATGATCAGTGGGTGAAACCAATATAATCTGACGATTTTAGGGTCAGAAATGACGGTTTCTTAATTAAAAGAAAATATTAGCAAATTTTGCATTTTTGTCAAGTTTTTAAAGCTTTTGGAGCAAAATAATAATTGATTTAACTGAAGTTGGTTAAATATAAATCGCTCAATATAGAAACTAATTTGAGTCCTAACTGCATGCATGTACGAATTTTTCAGAGAGCGCATTTTGGCAATAAACAATCTTAATGATGCGGATTATTGAGCTGATTATGGAAAAAATACGAACATTTTTTACGAGAGTTCGCTACCCGCGAAGTTAACCTTCGTAGTGTATTTTTTTTTTAATTTAGACAAAATAAGGCTAAAACGTTTGGTAATGCTGAGCATATTATGGCAAAAATATTTTTTAAAAATTCAGTAGAGTAATTCAGATTTAATTTACTTTTAAAACAGAAAAAAATTGAATTCCAGATTTTTTTGACGATTTTTTTGAATTGATTTCAGTTTTTTTTTAAATAATCTGGCAGCCCTGTTTCGAACGAGATTACTAATCTCTTCGTTTTTGGTTTTTTATTCTATTACTATATAATGTCAAAATATGATGTTATATTGTAATAGAATAAAGCACACAAATCAGGAGATTTGGTTACCTCGTTCATGTGAATGACTTATTAGAAGATAATTGAGGGGGTTTATAAATAATCTCATAAAAATGATTATTAACAGTTAATTTGTATGGAATATCTCGATATAACACAAAAGATAATGCAAAAATGTTTACGATAACTGAAACCTCGTTCATGTGAACATTGTTCATCATATTAGCGTCATATTTTCTAAAAATAAGGTGTCTTCAGAAATTTGAACACCTTTTTTTGAACCCTTTTTTTTTTGATTTTAGGTAACCTTCCCTAATATCAATTGTTTTTCTTATATTTTTAGATTATGTTCAACATGATTTCTTTCGTGGGTTCACATTAGTTTTCCCTATTTTGTGGTTATATTTATGTTTGTTTGTATATGTGTGTATCGTAGATTTAGCAATTTCCTAAGTTTTTTTTTCTAAATAGAACTAATAGAAACCGTCAATAAATTGCCATGATTTTGTGCTAATGAAGTATTTAATGGAAACAAACAAAACGCCCATATTAAGTTTAAACAGAATTGTGGAAAAGAAATAAAATTGAAGAATTTAAAAACTGATCACTAAAGAAAACCTTAAAAAATAATCTTATGAAAAAAGAGAAAATTTCAGCCCAAATGAATTTCTCCGCCATTAACCCATATTCTCCTGAATTAAGAAATCACTTGAATTTTTTAACGAAAATGGTTTGACCAAATAACTGTACCCAAATAAGTTTTGTCTGCATTTTTTATTATCGCACCACGCCCTCTAGCGAAGATATTGGAACCAAAGTCGAAAAGTTAACCAGCAGACATTCTTTAATGAATCCAGATTTTTTCAAAATTATTTTTTAATGTGTGCTCTTAGTTAAAATCCGTATCAATAATCAAGATTTCTTAAAGAAAAATTAATAAGCCGTTTTTTTGTGATTTTTTCAGCTTTTTTTGAAAAAATCCGACATAAATATTTTAAAATCAATATGTGGCAACTCTGTTATGATAATCCCAACAAAAAAAGAGGTGCCGAAGCAGTAGAAAAAGCACTACAATTGATCATCTAGATGTACTTCTTTTTTAACATAAACACTAATGATTTTAATATTGAGCTGTCAGGAGTACTCCCACCTCAACATTTTTTCAGTACTTTTTAAACGAGTGCAATAGAAGCTCTTTTTCACCAATTAAAAGTTAGAAAAAAAATTCTCTACAAAAAAAATTATATTTTTTTTATTTTACAAAAGTTTTTTATTGCCGCCATTGGGGATCGAACTCGCGAACTCACGATTGCTAGTCTAGCGCTCTACCGCTGAGCTATTCTGTGATAAGAAAGTTGACTGGCATAAAAACACCGCTTTGTTAATTCGAGATATTGTTCCTTATTCTCTTCAATAAAAGTACTTATTAAACAAGTGTAAAAGGTGCACTCCAATTCAATATTGTTTTCAATACTATTTTTACAGGTGCATAAAAATCAATTTCTCACCATTTTTTTTATATATACATACATATTTTTAAAAATTTTTAAATTAAAAAAATATTAAATTTAAAGAAATTAATCATAAATATTAAAAAAAAATTATTAGAATAAAAAAAATTAAAAAATATTGCTCCCGCCGGGAATCGAACCCGGGACCCTCTGTTTGGAAATGCTAAAAGATACCAAAATCAATTTTTACGATCACTTTTGGAACAATTACTCTTTAGAAGCAATACTTAAGTGATTTTTTGGATGTGGTTCAGAAGTAATCCTAAAAAAGCTGTAAAAATGTAATAACGGATACTTGAGAAGCAATGAAAGAAGTGATTTTTTTAAGTTTTTCAGAATAACTTCTAAAAATACACTAACGGATACTTGTGAAGCATTGAAAGAAGTAGTTTGCAAAGCACTACTTGCAATTTTTTTTGCTGGCATCTTAAATTTTTTAATTTGTGATAATGCCAAACTTTTATACAATTTTTTGCTTTTTACTGCGATCTCATATCAAATATCAAAATATCGTTTTAGATATATCGGTTCTTGACGTTGCGTCATCATATGACGACGCTTGGATAACAAGGGTTAAGTTATTGGGTTATTTTGTAACTACGTGAGGAGTTAACACATTAAAAAATGCAACTCTACCATAATTAGCACAGGGCGACTCAAATAATAACAAATTTTTATATAGGCCCTTTAGAAAAACGTGTACCTAAATGTAATCGATTTAGGTACACGTTTGTACATCCCTTTTTTTTTTTTTTTTTTAAAGGGCAGCAACACTCAGGAAATTCTTCCTATTAATTAACGTGTTGTTTCCTTTGGAAAGGAGATAGAGAAGAAGTGAAAGGTGGTGAAAGATGAAGGGCTTCAAATATGGCAACACTGTAATTGCGCGAAATGTTAAATTTTAGAACAGTTGTTGCGCGCCATCTGATGGTGAGTTGGCGAACTTTGTTGAAGCTTTTCAGTTCATATATTATTTTACTTCGGTGGGGTTAAGTGCTATGGGAACACCAAAGGAGGACGCTGCGCTATGTATGAGGATGTATGAGGGATAGAAAAGCTCATACATATTACCATATTTCATAAATTTTTATGTTACATTGGTTGGGGCTCGAACCCGCAACCTCACGTTTAACAGTCCAACGCGCTAACCATTACACCACAGGGCCCCCTTTGTGTGTACTTACGATATGGGATACTTGTTTATAACAATTCTATATAAAACTTAAAAAATTTCAAATTATTAAAAAAATGTCTAACTTATGTATATGCCATTATACTTGTACGAAATTACTATTTTTTTGTACCCAACGAGTATATAATTTAAAAGGGGTACCAACTCTCCCTACCTCTGTTAACTCACTCTCTTCTTAATTTGGATTGAAAATTCAGCCATAAGAATTACACACGTCTGCAAAGGCTAACATTTTCGATACAAATTGTCAATGTTCGAAAGAGGCGATGAAAACCGCCTGATATACCTTCGAAATATATTGGCTTGTGGGCTCTTACAATGGGACCATACTAGAATCTGCGAGTAATTTCAAAGCCTACACACAAACTAGTTTACTTTATCCAGGAAATGGGCCATCTAGCAATTTAATTTTGCCCCTAGTGGGAAAAATTGTCGTGTAGCTATTTGCCAAAAACCTAGCGATTTTTATCAGCCGTAATATACCCAGTAAAAAGGTAGCATAAGTTCTAATTTATGTTCTGAAATCGGTTCTTTCTATATGGAGTTTGACCTAAAAGCAATAGGTTCTTTTCCACCAAACTAGAACAGGTTGCTTTAGAAGCGATTCTAGAACTTATTACAGAACCGGTTCTGGGACTGTGAAGCCTTAAATTTGACTTTTGAGAATCAGTTCTAGAACAGTTTCCTAAATACTGGTTCGAAAGAATTACAAAAACATAATTTTTAGACTTAAATTTTCAGCAAATAAATTAACTAAAGAACAACTTCTTTGCAAATTTTTTGAGTTTTTTTTAGTCTACTAATATTTAGCAAAAAGTTTTATTGATGTTAGCAAGGATTTCTTCAATTGCAATCGACTAAGTGTTAGCAAAACTTTTGCTGAAATTACTATTTTTTTTGTAAAAATCAGCTTGCTGCAACATATTTTGCTGGCTTTACTGACTTTTTTTTTTGAGTGCAGTACACACAGTACACGAAATCGGTTGCAATTTTCTAAAGGGACTTATATAATCTAAACTACACTGGCAGCTAAAGCAACATATGCGTGCAATATTGTAATAATTTGTTGATATCAAACAAAGTTCACAAACAACTCTGGCGCCTTTAACGATCAGCAATAAAAATCGTATTAAAAGATAACCAAAATACTTGTTTCCTCAAACATTTGACCTTAAATTAATTACTAAATATATGTATGTACATCTACATATAACTAAAGTATTAATAATTTACAATTATGTTAAAATGTAAAAATATCGTGTTTTATGATAATCACTTCGAAATGTCAAATGGTGTCTTAAAAAGGAGTGCTGAATGTTGAACATTTTTAAAAGCATTGACAGCGCCAGGCAGTTTAATATAATTTTTTTTTTATTTTTTTTTTTTAAATACAATAAAATGCAATTAAAAAATCAAGCTATAATCGTTTTTTTTTCAAAAGCTTAAGCATTAAAATTAAATGCCATAATGCTGAACAGCATAAATTATATTTATATAAAAAAAAATTGATAAACAATTGCGTGTCTGACATTTAACAGAAATATATTTTATTGTCATTGTTTTTATAGTTTATGAAAATGTACATAAAATAGTGGCTTCTTTGGTTATTTAAATGCTAAAATGGCATTTACTATGGACTAAAAAAACAACTCATAAAAAAGGGTACTCACAGTTTAGAAGATGTTTTAGGTTATGACAGCTATCGATTGAGAAGAAAAAACTCGTGATAAATAAACCTGTAAAAATAGTAGAAAAAATATCAAAAATTAGTTAGAAATTAATAATTAAGCAGTCTTTTTTTTTTTTTTTTTGTTAAATATTAGTAAGAAAAGAACAGCAAAATTTTTACAGACTTTTTTCTATGGTTGTGGGGCAAAATGGCACAAAAGAGTAATTTTTAAATTTTTTTAAATTTTATAAAACAGAAAATTTTGTAATAGTAACATACTGAGAATAATAAAATGAACTTCGTAATATCATTAGAAATATGTTTTATAATGAAGCCAACATAAAAAATTGATTTTTTAGCCTCAAAAAAAGTAAAAACACCGTGTTTTCTACGACAATCTACAAGAAAGGACAAAATTTGTATGACAGCGCCATCTAGCGTGAGTTTTAGGTAAAAATAAAAATCAAAAATGGATCCCTCGACCCCAAAAACAGTAAGATACCACAACTTTCTAGGTTAATAAAAATAAATAAGCATCCCAGTGTAGAAAATCATTACCAGATTACATACTTGGTAATGGTAACTAGTTACTTTTCTTATTACATTTCTTATTAGCTTTGTATGGCTATGTCGCAAAAAATAATGAGTTATGCTTACAAACCAGCATACGAAAAATCTTAAAATATGTCATTACCTATATGCTTACCAGTACTGACAAAAAGATTGAGTCTAAAAATAGATTTAAAAAAAAATAAGTTCTATAAAAAAAATATTTTTTTATTGTAAAATTTTTTTTAATACAATTTCTAGTGCGGGAATCGAACCTGGGACTCCAGGTTACCAGTCAATAGCTCTACCATCTGAGCTATCTCGACATGTAATGTTTAATAGATAAAAACATAATTGACCTGCTGCACACAAGTCAGTTTACTCGCCAACATACAAAAAAATCAAAAAGTATGTGGTTGCATACATATATCCTTAGCAGTGTTGAAAAAATATTGAGTCTAAAAATAGATTTCGAAAAATTTCCAAAAAAAAATCTAGAAAATTACTTTCTATTTAAAATAATGATAAAAATAAGTCATTATCAGTAACTCATTATTATATGTTTTAAAATAATGCAGAAGGTAAGTTGGTGTCATTATTGGTAGTCCAAAAAATAATGATATGGGCTACACTGGGATTATTTTATAAAATTTTTGATGATATTTTCTTGTTAGACAGCGTTCCAAAATCACCAACTTCAAAAGCGTGTAAAAAAAATTTCACACTAAAACAAAAAAAACCCTTGAGGGTTTTGTTATGAAAAATGTCAACTTTCATTTGCTTTTGGTGTCATTCCATTCCGATTCCGAAAGTTCGATTTTATATCATTGCGTATTTATGTTTATTATCGATTTTGCTGACTTTAGCAATTTTTCTGCTAGCACCCTCCTGACTAAAATTTTGCTGAGTCCGCAAACTTTTTTGCTGACTTTACTGACTCTTTTATTTGAGTGTAGTATTTAATACAAATTGTGTTGGATATATTTGATACAAAACTCTTTTTAATTACATTCGAAAAATTAACAGAACTCCACTAAATAAATATTGTGATTGAGTTTTTATCGATAACAACCCACTCACACACAAAAAAATATTCGAGTGTATATTGCCTTGGCTGGCATAGGTAGGCTAATTTTTTATGATATTAAGGAAAATAGTTCTAATACCTTTGCCAATAGGTAATTTATATTCCATGATTTCACCTATTGGCAATGTAAATTCGACTATTGACATTAGTTACTTCTTCGAAAAATTTTAAATGTCAATAAAATAATTTATTTTTTTTTTTTACTTTTAAAAAGCAATTGTGTTATTGAAATTTTTTATTACTTTTTCGCATTTTTCATTTTTTTAAGACTTCAGGTAAGTAATTTTTGCAAAATATTCGTGATGACAAATGTTTCATATCAGTTTTTTGTTTTAGAAGTTTGTCGGTGGTGTTAATAATTAGGACCATAGCTGAGGCGGTTTTCAGTGCTATTTGAATATACCCACAATTGCGTGCTGATGTTGCGGGTCGAAGGTTAATAAAGTTTAATACCAAGATATGTCTCATAATTATGCAAAATGGACAGAATTATCGTGTTTCTGAAGAGTTTGTGTCAAGCATCTGTGTGACAAATTTGGTCTACCATCCCCAATTTTTTAGGATATGGAATTTTGTTGTTCTGTCCATAGCAACTGGTGTACATAAGAAAAGGGTTTTTATAGTCTGTGAATTTTTTCAAAGAAACAAGACATGAAAAAGTTCTTATAAATTTATAACTTTTATATACACTTAAAAGCTACCATTTACTACCCCAATATATACAATTTTGCAATCGGAATTCCAAAAGATGATTTCGTTTCATTTTTCCAAACTGACCATTGGGATATCCCTATATCTTTCAGTCACACCATGAAATGTAAATATTAATTTATATGTCTCAAATGTTTTTGACTATTTTTGAGAAATAATGGCAGCTTTTAGCTATTAAGAAAAAGTTTTTCAAACCTAAATGATTTTCTGTAAAAAAGTCCTTGAGATCTAATGGTTTTTCCGTAAAAAAATATTTTCAAATTATAAACATTTTTTAATGAAAATCAGAGGGTTTTTCCACGGGATTTAAGAACTTTTTTTTTTAAAACCCTTCAGCTTCGCAGTTCATTTTTCTATGGCAAATAGTTCACGGATTCTTAGGGTTTTTATACAGACTTTGAAAAATGCTCCCTTAGTATCCGTGGACATTTTACTACAGAAGATTCCTGGGTTTTGGTTTGTTTTTTCATATCAGATTCTGGGTACATTTTTCGATAGAAAAATCCTTAGAACCCTTAGATTCGAAAGACTTTCTAAAGAAAACACTCAGATTCTCAGGACTTTTTTCAATAGCATAACCTTTAGATTCTGAGGACTTTTTCCTTAGAAAACCCTTTCAGATTTGAGGACTTTTTTTCCAACAAAAAACTCTCAGATTCTGAAGACGTTTTCGAATAGGAATCCCTCAGAGTGTAAGGAAATTTTCGTTAAGAAAAGCACTGTGATTCTGATGACTTATAGAAAAAAGTACCCTCAGATTCCAAATCTTTCCTATTAAAAAACCATTAGGTTCTGATGACCTATTCCTATAAAAAATTGCCCTCAGATGTTAAGGACTTTTTCTATAGCAAAATCCTCAGATTCTGAGGACTTTTTCCGATAGAAAATCATCAGAATTTGAGGACCTTTTTCCTATAAAATCTATAGGAAAAACAGATTCTGAGGGTTTTTCCTCTAGAAAAACTCTCAGATTTTGGGGCCTTTTCCTATAAAATAAACCTCATTTCTGGAGACTTTTCCTGTAGAAAAACCCCTTAGTTCTTGGGGACTTTTCGTATAAAATAACCCTCAGATTCTGGGGACTTTTCCTATAGAAGCACTCTCAGAATTTGAGAACGGTTATAGGAAAACCTTCAGATTTAGGGGACTTTTTCCTATAGAAAAACCGTCCGATTATGAGGACTTTTTCCTAAAGAAAAATCCTCAGATTCTAAGGACTTTTTCCTATAGCAAATTTTCAGATTTTAAGGACTTTTTCCGATAGAAAACCCTCAGATTCCAAGAACTTTTTCCTTAAAGAAAACCCACAGATTTTGAGGACTTTTTTCCTATAAAAAACCGTTAATGCAATGATACTAGCAGGACAGTTTGCATTGTTAAATCATTTCTGAAATTTACATGTATAAAAATCTCTTGTTTTATAAATAAATTCAGATTTAATAAAAAAATTGTATTATTACGGGGGTTTTTTGCAATAAAAATTAACTAATACCAAAGTTTTATTACCAATACGGGTGTAATTTTTGCCTATGTTGAACTTTGTAATATATATTTATTCCCGTCGTTCCAAGTTGGTGCATAGGGCCATAATACATTTTGTGTGGTTTCAGTAATCATTTGCAACTTAGGATGTACCGGTGATTAGCCGATAGCATCCGAGTCTGCTATCGGGATTGCCGATTGAAGCCCACAGACGTCCTTTTGGTTTCACAGCAAGCGCTGTGAGATTGGGTTTTTGATGGCGCCAATTGCTCGCCATGACATCACAAGGATCACTGGCATACTCGGTATTTGCAGGAACTCGAAAGACCTACCGAGACTCTCCCCTTGTAACCGCTGACTGTCCGCTCACTGCTAATAGCAGCTACCTCGCATATCTACGGGCCGTACCACTATCCGAAACCTGTGACGCGTCCGGTAGCACTCAGTTATGCTTCCCACAGGCGAATAATAGACCACACAAGATCATAACAACGATATTGTTTGGTTTATTATCCGCGATTGGGCGGAAACTTTGTAATACACCATTGTTTATTAGTTATATTAACAAAAATTATAGGTGATTTTTGGAACAAAAAGTCAAATAAATAATTACCTATTTTTGATGGTAATATTGCCGTAAAACATGGCAAACTTTATGTTGCCTTTAAAAATAGGTGAAATCACCCTATAGTTTTAGGCAATATTACCTATAGTTTTCTTTGTGTGCAGATAAAAATAGTTTGTAAAAGCAATTAAACTTTTTGTAAATATAATTAAACTTTTAATTGAAATTGAGCCTTTAATTGATTTTGTAAATACAAACAACATGTTTGTTACTTGATTGTTGAGTTTATTTTAATTATATTTGTTAAATTTCAAAGCAACATTTAACAATCGAAATTAGAATTTATAAAAATTTTCAACTTTAAAATGACATTTAGTTATTGATTGTCTAGAATGTTATCAATTTCCTAAGTTTTTCTCTCTTTCCAGCGTCTTTTCTGTGTTTTTAACGATTTTTAGCAATTTTTAGCGATTTTTCGCTGGAACAAAGTGTGCATCACTGTTTATTTGTTTACAAATTGTATTTTTTACTCTCTCTCTTTCTCTCTAATATTTGCTGTTTCATTTCAGCAATCCAATATAAAGTCAATAAAAAATTAAGCAAGTGTCATACGGGCTTAAGGTAGCCTCAATTTCAGAGTATGTCACATGACGATCTCGGACTATCAGTTTTTAAACAGCATCAATGTTTTCTGGCACACAAATTGATTTTGAACGATCTTCTCGGAATTCGTGCTGGAGCGAAGGACGTCCGCTATTAAATTCCTTATACCAGCGTTTCACAGTTGTTAAGGATGGAGCTTCATCACCAAAAGTTCAATTTAATTTGTCTATTCACTCTTCTCTAGATAATCCACATCGAAAATAGTAATAAATCATTGCGCGAAAATTTTCCACAATGACACACAATTTTCACTTTTTTGTAAATAGCACAAATAATGCTCAAATGACAAAAAGTTCTAAGCAAGATTATTATCAAAAATGTTAAAACTTCTAGTAGAAATATCAGCTGGCATGTTAGGCGCCACTTTAACACTTGTTAGAAGTGTTAAAGTGGCCAAGGCTCACAATCAGTGTGTTCGTTTACTCGAAATTCTTACTACTTTTACTACAATTGGAAAGTTTTGTTTCCTTTTGGTATTGATTTTTTCCAGCTGTAGTAAAAGTAGTAACCTGTAGTAAGTAAACGAACACGCGTAATATAAATAGTTATCCTCGTATTTAGGAGTATTTTATGAGTCACAAAAGAACGCTCAGAAAGAGGCTTTACATGAAAAGAAAAACACCCTCATTTAGTTATGATTTCAAAAGGTCTAAGGACTCTTTTATTAGTCTTTTCGGAATGCAATTGTAAACTGGGTTACTAAAAACACTAACGGTGGGTATCATACTGTAGATTTGATTTTAACTTAACTATTAAACAAAATAAAATGCCAGAAAATTGCATACAAAACAACAACAAATTTTTAGGTTAACTATTAGATAACTCTTAAACCTAGAATATTTGTAAGGCCTGATGCTGAATGTCTAGTTAAAATTTAGCAGGCTGTTAAATTCAAATTTTATAAGGAAAACCATATTAAATGTGTCAGTTAATGTTTGCTGAAGGCACCCAACTGTTTTTTCCTCAAATTTAATATACAACACATCCTAACTTATGATAATTCAGGCCTAACTGTGATTATCCAACCCTAAATGAAGTGTTGGAGTTTGTGGTGTACTAAACATCTTCTCCTGCGTTTTGGTTTTCTTCTTCTTACTTATAACATGGTTGCATTATACAACTAAGCAAAAAAAAAACAACGTAGATTTGAACAGCTGCATTGAAGAGTTGAAAACCACAAATGATTATTTCTTGTACAATTTTGTATTTTTGGGTTGTGTAACACTTATTTTTTAGAGGATTATTACACGACTTAAATAAATGTTATTTTATTTGAAGACAAGAAGAAGAAGAAGAAGATGAAAAGATTAAATATTACCAACAAAAACAAAATGAATTATTTGTAGATATTATTGGGGTTTGTTGTTATTTTATTTGCCACAAAGATACTGAAATTTATATTTTTTTTAAAACCAACATTGATAACGTCTATCATCATCATCATCATCATCATTGCAAAAAGTAGTAAATAAATGCCTTTGGCTTAAAACTCATTTAGGTCATAGACAAAATTATAAAATTTATTAATACCTAAAATATTTAATACATAAATAGTAGGAATTCACAACTTAAGTGCTAACGTTAGCACGTAGTAAAATATAACTATTATTGAAGTTTGACCCTTTGTAAGTTGTCAAATTTTCGATAAATGCTAATTTACTACTTAAAATAGTACAAACTGTGAATTCCATCAATGTTTATTTTTCACTAAGATTTATAAAATATTGACATCTTTAAAAGTTGTGATATTTTTCTCATTCCCACGTTTGTACAAAATTTATTTCTTAAAGGAAATTTTTATCACTTCAAACTAAAACGTGTTCAATTATTTATATAAAAAATCATCACTAATTTTAGTTTACGATTATTTTTTTTTTCCTAAAACTAACCTCTAACCTTTTTTTAACTAAAAGTAATTTAAAAATATTGTATTAGCAAATACAGTAGAGTGTCGATTATAACATATTTAGAGGGGATTAAAAGAGGTACCAACTCACCTAACCTCTGTCAAATCACTCTCTTCATAATTTGTATCGAAAAATGTTACCATATGAATTACACATGTCTTTAACATACAGACATGTGTAATTCATATGGTAACATTTTTCGATACAAAATATGAAGAGAGTGATTTAACAGAGGTTGGGTGAGTTGGTACCTCTGCCGACAAACTTCTTTGAGTTTATACTGCATTTAGACCGAGTGAAAACTACCTAGTTTTTGGCTCTTGATAGTTTTTGCTTGTCAGAACGCATATATAAAAAACAAGAAAAAACTAGTTTTGTACAAAAACTAGGTAGTTTTTGCTCAGTCTAAATTCAGTATTATAGTAAAGGGCTGCAATGAAGGCTTGAATGCTGATGCCAGATTTGATGATTTTTAATACTAAAAATAACAAAAACAGAAAATTTTTCTTATTTATACTTATTTACGGAATATTAAAATTGCCGACAAACTTCTATCTACTGAAAATTACAGTTAAATTAAATGTATATGCAGTTATAAAATCGGGGTTTTACAGCATATTTTTGGTTTTTAAGTGCATGAAATTCGCTGCCCTGATAAATACATTTGAGCCCGTTTTCGTATAATCCGTATTCTACTGTAATAGCGTTATTTTTTTTTCTAAATTCCCCACATAAGATATTTATTTTACTTACTGTCAGTCAAATCTATAAAACAACAAAAAGAAATCACACAGTTGTTTATATGGCAACCTTTAACGGTTAATTTTCGTGTATGTTGCCACTTAAATTTAAAACGTGACTTAAAGTTTAACTAAGGTCTTTTGAATACAATATAGAAAAATAAAGTTAAGTAAAAAAGAAATTTAATTAACAAAATTCCTTAAAATTGTTTTTGCAAATATAAAGTTATAAATTATGGGTACTTCTTATCATTCAATATTATTCGAAGCTTTTTTTCAATTATCTGCTAATTAAGCATCCATTGTTTATATTAAAATCCTCTTTTACTTAAGAATTTGTACTCCTAAAGCTCTGTACCGGTGTTTTTTTGCTTCTATAACAGTATGAAAAGTGTTCACATCAAAACAAAAAGCAACTCTAAAACATTTATTTCCAATTAAGTGTAGGCCCAGAATAAGAGCGGGGAAAAAATGTTGCAGTTGTGACCGCACAGGAAAACAGCAGAGAATTTTTCCCATACAATTTCACATTTACAATAAAAACCGTCAAGCGGTAAGCACTGTTGTCAAAACTTGGATCTTCTCGTCAGATATAGCGATTTTATTTTGCCCCTTAGCGTTACGAATTGTCGAATAGCTATTAGCCAAAAATCTAGCGATTTTTTATCGGTAGGAATATAATTTGTAAAAACAGTTGTATGTTGAAAAATATCACAATTTTCACATAGTGATATTCTTTTATTATAAACAAGTAAAATAATCGGGCACGTCGATTATTTGATACCATATACCAGTATGGTTAAAAGCCAACTAATGTTTGGAATGCAGTGCTGGTAAAAATATTAATAGAGGGTATCGAGTATTTGTCTTTTTATTTGGGTACTAGATACTTAAAACTACTACTCGATATTTTCAGAGTTGCATTTTGAACAAAAAAAGATAAAAAAATGTGACTCAACTAAAATATTTACAACAAAAATGTGACTCCGATAAAATGCTTATCACAAAACTACAACTCCGCTAAAAGAAAAAATTAAAATAAAAATATTTAAAAATATATGTCCGAGTAAAAATAGTTACATATAGTATGTATATTAGACCGTACCTCAAAAAAAAAAGTTCGCCGTTCACCCTCCAATATGATGTATGGAAAGCGATTTCAAAATAAATTTTTTTTTGCCGACCGTAGGGGTCGCCTTTTTAAATTTTTTGTTATAGCTTTGGCTTATGATTATGACCTTTATGTGGGCACTAGGTCTAACTAAATCTAACCAAAATCGGTAGGCTTCGTACTTGGGTCGACATAAATCGGCGTGCCAAATTTTATCAACATATCTTAATATTTGCGATCTGTAGCGTGCCCACAAGAATACATGGACAGACAGAGGGACATCGGTTAATCAAAACAAAAAGTGATTCTAAGTCGATCGGTACGAGCTTATTATACCCGTGTATATACCCTATCCACTAGGGTGAACCTTCGTAATATGGACAAAAAAAATTGCGACTCATGAACACCCCCCTCTCCCTAGAAATATGCGAGGTTAATTAAAAAGGGGTTAATTTCGATTTCCTTTTTCTTTACACAAAAATTTATAGTTTCTAAATAAATTTTTGAGCCAACCAGCGTTATTTAACATTGAAAAAATTGGGTCATTTTGACACCATGCTCTCACACAGGTTAATTTTTTTTTTTTTTTGCTAGAAAATACTTAAAGGTTTTTATGTCAATTTTCACGTCAAGTGCCACTTTTTACAACCCAGTGTAGAAAATCATTACCAGATATGTGGTTATGAAACTACATACTTGGTAATGGTAACTAGTTACTTTTGTTATGACATTTCTTATTACCTTTATATGGCGATGTCGCGAAAAATAATGAGTTATGGTTACCCGGTGAAAAATGCTCATATTCGCTCAAACATGTTCATATATGGTTTATATATGGACACATATGAACAAATATGGATTTTTTACAAGGTTGGCAACCGATACCGTTATAATACCGTTATCCGTTTCAAAACCCTTTCAAATTGACAACCGATACCGATACCAATACCGAAATTCTTGATTTCAAAAAATACAGGTATTCAAAAACCTTTTCCCTTAATACCGGTGTCGTACCGGTATGGAATCGGTTTTAAAAAAATTGTTTTTTTTCACGTTTTTAGCAAAAATACTAATTTTTTTAATATAAAATTTCCAAAATTGTTAAACAATTAAACTTTTTTATTCATTGTTAATAGAAAATCGTGTTACAAATTCAAAGTGCGGTTCTCAGCCTTTAATTTGCAGTGACAACATTGTTTTTAATTTATTTAACTTCATAAATATTCTCTAACTTGTGAAAATAAATATTCTCTAACTTTGTTCCTATGGTTCCATTAGGAACAAAGGGCCACAAATTTACAAATTTGTAAATAAAATTTAATACATAAACTGGTTTCTTAAACCTTTAATTGAATTTACAGTAGAGAATCCTTTTATTAATTTTATAAAATTTTTTTTTTTTATTATATGATCTCAATACAAATATATAATATTTGTAGTGAATCAACTTGTGTTCCTAATAGATTTAAAAAACTGTTTGTGTTTAAAAAATAAAACACTTCGAAATTTTTAATAACTTACGGTGGGTCTCATACTGTAGGTTTAACTTTAACTTAACTAAAAACAAAATAAAATGTCAAAAAAATGTACACAAAACAACAACAAATTTTTGGGTTAACTATTAACCTAAGTTTAAACCTGCAGTATGAGACCCACCGTTATTATTTTTTGTTCATATTATAAAAACATTTCCATAAACTATAGTTATCCTTTATAAAAATTTAATAAAATTGAGTTTTTTATAATTAAGAACGTTTTTTTATATTTTTGTAAATTTTTGCAATAATACCGGTATATACCGGTATTAATGTTTCGGTATCGGTTATACCGATACCGATATGATTAAAATACCGTTACCGATACCGAAACAAACAAAAAATCCTCACCAATACCGATACCTATACTGTTATTCGTTTCGGTTGCCAACCTTGATTTTTTATGAACCTATATGGATTTTATATGAACATATATGGAAGTATATGTGATTCCATATATGGAAAAATTTCATATACAGACATATATGGAAGCATCTGTTATTTCATATATGGAAATGGCACTCATATATGGACAAATATGAAAGTATATGTTATTCAATTTATGCAAAAGGGACTTGTATATGAACATATTTCGAAGAATACATTTTTCAATATATGTAAAAGGAACTCATATTTGGATAAATATGGAATTATATTTAATGCCATGAATAAAAAAAGGAACATATGTAGCGCCTAATTTGAATGTCATGCATAAATTTATATCTATCGTACAACCTTATAATAAAGGACAGCAACGTTCGCATGTATTCGCATATATTTAATAAATGTATATGTTCATATATGTCCATATATGAACATATACTTAGGTGTTACCTCATTTTTCGGATCCATACATATATGGTTGAACCATAAATGTTCATATATGGACATTTTTCACCGGGTACACACCAGCATACGAAAAATCAAAAAATATATCGTTACCTATGTGCTTACCAGTACTGACAAAAAAAATGAGTCTAAAAATAGATTTTCAAAAAAAAATAAATTATATAAAAAAATATTTTTTATTGTATTTTTTGTTTTTAAATAAAATTTGCTGGTGCGGGAATCGAACCTGGGTCTACAGATTGCCAGTCAATCTGAGCTATATCGACATGTAATATTTAATAGATAAAAACATAATTGACCTGCTGCACACAAGTAAGCTTACTCGGCAACATACAAAAAATCAAAAAATATGTGGTTACATATATCCTTAACAGTGTTTAGAAAATATTGAGTCTAAAAATAGATTTCAAAAAATTTTCAAAAAAATCTAGAAAATTATTTTCTATTTGAAATAACGATAAAAATAAGTCATTATCAGTAACTCATTATTATATGTTTTAAAATAATGCAGAAGGTAAGTGGGTGTCATTACTGGTAGTCCAAAAAATAATTATATGTCATTACCATTTCTACACTGGGAATTTGAAAAATTTGGGGTCATTTTGACCCCATGTGCCCATAACGTTTAATTTCCAAATTTTCATTGTTATATATAAAATTTGGTCTTAACAGAGTTATTTGGATAACTTTCACCAATTTCCGGGAGAAACAACACAATATTGTGATATACTTTCAGGAAAAATCGAAAATTTTCAAAAATTTCACCTTTGACCTTGGTAAAGAAAGTGTTAACATTGTCGGAGTTTTGCAAAATTTTCAGAAAACAATGTTTTTTATCTGATTTAAGAGATTTTGGAAGTGATTTTTTTACATCTAGCTAAAAAAAACTAAATTTAATATTATTATGTAGGGCAACAAAAAAAAAGCCCTAAAAGCAATGTTTTAAGCTCTTAAAAAAAAGCTCGAAAAAACAGTAAAATAAGCAGTTAAAAAGCAAAAATAAGCCCTTAAACTTTATTACTTCTTCATTAAAATCCTCACAAAATTTAAATTGTTTATTTAATACAATGCTACATTTCTTGGAACTTCAGGAATCAAACAAGGTTGTGAGATTCTTAAATTTATTGTCATCGGGAAATTTATTAAAGAATTAAATGTGCTTAAATCATTCTTGCCTAAGGAAATGGTCATTGTCATATTTTTACTATTAGAATTCATGTTGTAAAAATAAAAAGTTTATTTTAACAAAAGGGATTTTTTAATTTAAAATAGATTTTAAAAAAAAAATTTTAAATAAAATAATTTTTAAAATTACTGATTTTATGAAAAAAAAAGCAAAAATATGCTCTATTTTCGCATAAAAAAGCTAAAATAAAACTTATTTTTCAAAGAAAATAGCAAAAATAAGCCAATATTTACAAAATAAGCAAAAACAAATAGCTTAAAATTCTTATATTTTTAAGATCAGAACTTGTATTTAATCTAAATTGTTATATCTCTTCAATTAAAAACATGCCCTGGCTTCTTTTTGGTTGGCCTACTATTATCTAAATTATTGCCCAAAAACAAACTTTTTAACAAATTTAAAACGCCGTCACTTCTAAGATAAAAGAGGCATATGTTTAATTTTCAGTATAAATATTTTCTGTGATGTAGTTAAAGAAACTCTATGCGTTGAGCACTTTTTTAAATATTTTGTTGAACAAAATTTTAAAAAACTCAAAACTTGAGTTTTGCAAATTTAAAAAAAAATCCTATTTCTGGCCATACCTGGAAATAGATTAGCAAATCCAAGAGAGACAAAAATTTATATCTCAATATTTATAGATCTTAGAAAATAACCCTAAATTCATAAACGCTTTGTAAAATTATAGGAGGTTTATTGAACAAGTTTTGTATGAAAATGACGTTTTGCAAACCTGCTATAACTTTAAAAAACATTTATGAATTTAGGGGTAAATTTGTAAGTTTTTGGAAAAAAATATTAAATTTTTTTATGATTTTCATCTTACATATATCCCATTTCAACCCTACGATGGTCTGGACGAATTGGAATTACTTAATAATTTTCCAACCGATTTTGGATTTTTGCATCTTGTTAGAAAGGTAATTCAGTCTAGATTACGATTATATTTACATTTTATAGCAATACAGTTATTTAAGAGCCAGTATTAAATCATACTCGAACTTTTTTTATTTGAAAACTACCATTTCCTTTTTATTGTCAAAATACTTTAAATTTTGACAATAAAAAGGGATGGAATATTTTTATAATAAAATACTTACATTTATTTAATTATATATACGAATATGTACCTTAAATTAAAGGTATTTTAATCCTGTATCGAACCCCTTAATCATTTTTGTTTTCAAAAACTTTTTACTGAGGCTACACAACAGGAAGTCAGTACCATTAATTTAATATGTTTTCTTGCTACGTTCAGAAGTCTTGTTATTGTTTGACATTAATTAGAATGGAACTTTGCGAAAATATTATCGTGTTGTTTCCTTATGTACCAATGTATTTTATAAACGTCAAAAGTTAAACCGTTTGCTGCCACTAATACATGTGTATGATCAATGCAACTATGTTATATACCTATGTCTTGTACTGTTGTAAGTACTACTGTTCAGAGTACCGATTCCGAATGGTTTGTGAAGCTGTGAAGCGGTGAAAAATATTTTTCACTCATTTAAAAATAATGATAACAAATGACAGTTTTTATCACTTCACCGCTTGCAAACTATTTAGAATCGGCACACAGTAATCTTAGCAAAATTGTCAACTATTGCTGCAGGCTTTTTTTATGAGTTTAGTCAATATCAAAAACCCGCTACCGAAATAGTGAATTCTTGTACAAAACTTAATCAAATACTTTAAAGTACAATCAGATAATTAAATATTTCAAATAAATTGCATTTATTTGTAATTAACTACCTAAGTTAGTAAATTCACAAAATCACTTAATAACTTTATCTATGATTTGTTTTTTTAAAATGCGTTTGTATACAAATACACATTTTCATTTTAATTGCATTAAAATTTATGTTGTTCATACCATTTAGTGACATTACCATAAATTTATTTTAAACATTTTAATTGCAAAATTTGGTACAAGTGTCAAAGCATGTTATTTAAATGGCAATATATAGGTAGTTCACAAGGGGTGTGCTATCTGTGGTATCGTCCTAACAAAAAACAGAGTTGTTAAAATTTTTATTTGACTTTAACAACGATTTTCTATTGGGTTTTCTATCTGTTAGCACACTCAAACAGAGGACACTAAACATACGTAAAAATGCTGTATCGTGCTGTTCTCAAATGTCGTATTTTTTCAACTTAAATTCTAACAACTCTGTTTTTTGTTAAGACGATACAACGATAAAACAAATAGCACACCCCTTGTGAACAACCTTATTGTAAATCCATACATACATATTTTGTTTTTTACTTCTAAATTTGGCAAAGTAAAAATGCGAGTGTGTACTTTGTTGCCTTAAATTGAATTTGTTTTACATTCTTAATAAATATATAAGGTCAATTTTGGAAATATGTAACAAATTTGTTAACAGGTAATAAATCATTTTGAACATACATAAAATATTTACATTAAATGAAGTTGTTACCATATATACCAACTAGCAATACCCTAAAAATGCAACACTTCAGTATTAGTGTTGCACAGTGAGTCAAAGCTAATGGTAAAAATTATTTTTTTTAGCCTGAAGCAAAAACTCAAAAAAATTGTCACAAAAACTCATCCATAGCCTTGTTTTGTGACATACACTTACCATGAATACGAAAAAAAACTACAACATATTTTGGTATGCAATCTGACAGTTCACTGTGGGCCAGCATCATCGAATTTTGGCCAAAACTAGAATATTGAGTATATGAAACTAAAAGATATCACAAAGGAGGGTCTGGTTATTGCTGATCACGAATCTGAAATAAAAAATATAAAATTCGAAATGGCGGATCCAAGATGGCGGACATTAATTTTTAGTTTTTAATATATTGGACTTAAAATAATCAATTATATAGCTCTAGGATCCACTGATTAAAAATCTGAAATTAAAATTTTGAAATTCAAAATGGAGGATCCAATATGGCGACAAACAATTTTTTCATTAAATTTCTTATGTCATCTGATTTACTTCAAATTTCCACCAGCGGAAGTTTTTGGGTAGCAGATTACGAATCTGAAATCAAATTTAAAAAAGTCATCATGGCGGATCCAATATGGCGCCATAAATTTAAAATTGTTATGTGTCTGTACTTTTTAATTACAATGTACAAAAAAAAAGGTTCTGATGACAACTGATTTACGCAGAGGGACCAAAGAAAAATATAAGTGTATCGGCGTTTTAAAAGTTTTCGTCTGGCCCTATGTTTTTGGGGGTTAAAATTTCCCATCTTTTGAAAATGTTTATTGGGAATCGGCATAGGAAACCATGTGAATCTTCCACTTTAGGTATAGGATATGATATGTTCAGCGAACTTATGCAGAACACTACGAGGGACATTTTTGTGGAACATTTTAACCCTCTAACTCTGCAATTAAAGGGTCTTTTTTGGCGTTTTTTCAAAAGTGTCAAAAAAGACCCATAAGTTGAAGAGTTAGAGGGTTAAAATGTTCCGCAAAAATATTTGTTATGAAATTCTACTATAAGTCTCTGAAGACATCAAAGTTGAAAATTTAACTTCAATGCCAGAAATAAGTCAAAACTTAAAATGTGTTTAAGGGTTAATTTCGTACTTATTCAGAATTGGCACTCAAATGACCCACAAACCTGGACTTTAAGAGGTTAGTCTGTATCAGAAAACAAAAACCTACATTTAAGGTAGTTTTTAGTGCTTTTTTTTAGTTTTTACTAAAACTCTGGAATGCTGGAAATCAGCGAGATCTGAAGGTATTTTTTCAGTTAAAGGGCAAAATCTCGAAAGTTTATAAACAGTCGCAAACGGTCGCAAAAACATTTTGGAGCTTTTTTGAAAATTTAGGATTTTCAAAAAACCCATATTTTTGAGGTAAAATTAATAATTTTGTTACTTTTTTCGTAAATACTTAACAGGTGTCTATTTTTTTTTTTTTGATAACTAGTTTCAGTTTTATAATTTGAGATTGTTTTTGGAACAAATTATTGTTTATTTATGATTTTTTTATTGTATCATTATAAAATAAAAAATGTCACAAAATTAAAAAACTTTGACTTTAAACTCTCACCAACTAAAAACGAGTAACCACAATGATAAAATATTTCACTCTCAACATATTCAACAATCTTAGAGTTTGAATATATAAACATATTTTCCCTTTACCTGAATTGTACTTTTGGTCAAAAAATGACGATTATGGCCCACAGTGCAGTTGCCCGTAATTTCTCGACGTTGAAAAAAATTAAAGAGTTAAAACTTCACATGCCCAATGTCAAAATTTGTATGGAATGTCGTAACACGTACAAGGATAAAACGAGCCTCATATAGAATTTGAGTAATGCCATACTTTCAAAAAAATGTGTTAAATTTTAATAATCTGGTATCATTGTAGAGCAACCAGATTAGCATTTTTAAAGTTGTTTGACACGACAACATAATTACCGAATTTATTTAATTTACCAATACTCATAGATGCGCTCGCATATTTTTTAAATTTTATATGGTTGGTAGTTTGGTACAGTGTTGCCATTTCAGTGCTTTTCTGGTATTTTTTGGTGCTTTTTTCCTTCCCATACCCGGTGATTTTTTACAAATACCCGTTTAAAAAAAGCGGGTATTTACAGTGCTTTTTCAGATTTCTGGCAGTGCTTTTAGTGCTTTTTGTAAAGTTTATTTTTTTGGTATTTGTTCTCGTTTTTTTCAATTTTTCTTCAATTTTCTGTCAAAGTTGAAAAAATTATAAATTTTGAAATATTAATTTGGTGCTTTTTTACCCCTTTTTGGTTATTTTTTGAACCCTTTTTACACAATTTTACAAAGCTAAAATGTGTTTTTAAATTCTTGACTTAAATTTTTCAAAAAATTAATATAGTGCTTTTTTACCCCATTTTTGATAAATTTTTACCCTTTTTACCCGTTTTCACAATGCTCACGGTGCTTTCCTGCCTTCAAGAGTTGGCAACACTGGTTTGGTAGCAATAAAATAAACAACAACACAGTTTGTATGCGAAACAAGCAACAAATGTCGATGTATAGAAAATGAAAAGATAAGAAAGAATAAGAAAGTACGGCAACATTAAATGTTGAAGTTGCCATACACAATAAAGGCAATTGTAAGATGAGCACATTTATGGAACATTACAAAACGAAATTTCGACGTATAGCGGTGACGGTTTCTAAATATGCATAGAAAAAATTAACAAAATTCTAATTAAATTATTAAACATCTTTCTCATACCGCTTTTGTAAATACAAAAAAAAAAAACTTTTTAAAAAGCACCAAAAATTGAATTTGTAAATAAAAAAAAATTTTTTGTAATATTTGTATTCCAGAATATAGTTTTTTTAAATACATTTGGAATTTTATCAAATATATTTGGAGAATTTTGAAATACAAATGGAATTATTTGAAATGCATTTGGACAATTTTCAAATACAGATTTAAAATTTTTAAATACAAATGAATAATTTTTGGACAATTTTAAAACATTTTTGGACAATTTTGAATGATTTTTGGACAATTTTGAAACATTTTTGGGAAATTTTAAAACATTTTTGGATAATTTTGAAACATTTTGGACAATTTTGAAACATTTTTAGACGATTTTAAAATATATTTGGACAATTTTAAAACATTTTTGGACAATTTTAAAACATTTTTGGATAATTTTAAAAAATGTTTGGAAAATTTTGAAATATATTTGGAATTTTCTGAAATAAAAGTGAAAATGGTGTAGTGGACTGTGGTAAATGTAGCAAATGGTCGAAATAGTTCTAAAAATATTAGTTTTTTGATTACTAATTACAAAACTAGTTCTCAAAATAATAATTTTGAAGCTGTTATGTACTAGTTAAATACGATCTTTGTGGGGGCTGTATAAAAAAATGAGCTAAATTAAAATACGAGATTTGAAACTCGCATTTTGTTCACATTTCTTTTTAATAAAAAATAGAGTTTGCAAATATGTTAGGCACTTAAATTTTTTATTGTGAATTGAATTGATGTGCAAATGAACTGTACAGTACTGGTGCTAAAGAGTCGCTCCAGAACTTGTTTGGTAAATTTATCATAAGTACGAGTACACTTTTTTCTTTTTCTTCGTAAACCAATAATTTTGAACCATTTGTGCCCTTAATTGTTTTATTGAAACTATGCAGAGACAGTTTTAAAAGATTACCCAGCAAAATTTTGTAGACCCGGTTACCCCAGAATCTATTCCAAAAGAGGTGCTTTTACCACCGGTTCCATGGAACCAGTTCTAGAAATGAATCTGTAAAAGCAAAATGTAAGATTCCACTGTCCCAGAACCAGTTCCAGTTTGGGGGAAAAGTACCTATTACATCTAGCTCAAACTCCATATAAACAGTATCGATTGTAAAAAATAAATTAGGACCTATGCTAATGCAGTGTAAGGTGTTCTGCTTCCAGTTCTTTGGAATTTACGTTTTTACTGTATATTAATGCGAGTTTTTGTTGTGATTAGAAATCATACATATAAAATATTTATTTTAAATTACATTTAGTTAACGGACCTAATTATCTCAGTAAGAGGAAACCATAGGTCTAATCAACGTTTCATCAAAGAAAAAACCTTTGTTTTTATCTATATTATTCAGGTCTTAACGAACTGGTGCGGCACTATTTCCAAAGCGGCACTTCAGAACTGGCTCCACGAGTGTTACATTCCTACCAGTTTTTCTCTCTATTTTTCGTCCTTAAATTGCAATTCTAAAACTAGTTCTACAACTAGTACCAAAGTGGAAGTTAGGCGACAATTGCCAACAGGCCAATGACATGTCGATGTTAAATTATACAGTTGTTTGTTCTGAACTAGTTTTTTTGCTACTGGGTATTAATCGTTGAAATACTTCTAATTACTGGGCGACCAATTACACGGTGCTACAGTGAAAATAAACTTGTAAAATGACCTAGTGTAAGTTGTAGGCCTGGTTGTGTAAATCACTTTTCAATTTTCAGAATTTTGAATATACCCTCAAAATCTGAAGTTATCGGCAAAAAACGTTTTTTCAAAACTTCACGGACCAAAATATTTTTAACTAAATCACTTTTGAACCGATTTTCAATTTTTGAACCGTTTCAGAAAGATGAATAGTTAGCCATTCCAAATATACATACATGTTTATACTTTTAACAAACCCATGTGAAAGTATTATCCAAAACATTTCAAATTAAAATTTTTTTTTTAATTTTTTCAACTTTGGCGCCTTTATTTTCTAATACTTTATTTGAAAAAATAAATTTTTTCTTATTTTTATTAGAAAGTGCGTTTGAGTAAAACAAGTCCTGGTTTGTTAGAATCGGTTGAAAATTGTTAAAGTTACAATTTTTTCTAAGAAAAAATTTAAATTTTTCCCACTATGTGGGAAATATAAATACAAAATAACGGTAAAATTGTTTGCGTCTAAAGTAGTAGTATGGAAAAATTTAAATTTTATTTAAAAAAAAAACGCAACCTAAACAATTTTCAACCGATTGTAACAAACAAGGACTCGATTTACTCATTAGTAAACGTGGTTTCAAATAAAAATAAGAAAAAAATATGTTTTCAAATAAGGTATTAGAAAATAAGGGCGCCAAAGTTGAAAAAATTAAAAAAAAAAATTAAAAATTTGAAATGTTTTGGATAACACTTTCACATGGGTTTGTTAAAAGTATAAACATTAGGGCGGGTCGATTTAATAATCGCCCATGGCTCAGTGAAAATCGTATTCTAGGGATCAAAATAATAAACTTTGCCGAAGGAACCATACCTCTAAAACGAATTCTACTACCCCCAACTGTTGACTTTTGTCCCGTAGGGTCAAGTTTTGAAAAATCCCACTTTGACCCATTTAGAGTGCCCCAATCGAGTCCAAATGTATGACCGACCCCCACTAACTTTGGAGGGCCGATCCACCCATGCCAGTGGCACACCCCCTGGAACTCCCCTGGGGGGTTCCCCATACAAACATTTTAAAAAATCACCATTTTTGGCACTTTATTTTATTATTTTTTATTTATTTTATTTATTTTTATTATTTTATTTATTTTTTCTCTTTAGAAATTTATTTAGTCAGAACATATGTAAATGAAAAAATTAATTTAACTTAGTAATAGAAAAGAAAATAAAAAAAATTACTGTTTGAAGTCTTTTTTGCTTTCAAGTCTGGGCATTTTTTCTTTTCTATTACTAAGTTAAATTAATTTTTTCATTTACATATGTTCTGACTAAATAAATTTCTAAGGAGAAAAAATAAATAAAATAATAAAAATAAATAAAATAAATAAAAAATAATAAAATAAAGTGCCAAAAATGGTGATTTTTTAAAATGTTTGTATGGGGAACCCCCCAGGGGAGTTCCAGGGGGTGTACCACTGGCATGGGTGGATCGGCCCTCCAAAGTTAGTGGGGGTCGGTCATACATTTGGACTCGATTGGGGCACTCTAAATGGGTCAAAGTGGGATTTTTCAAAACTTGACCCTACGGGACAAAAGTCAACAGTTAGGGGTAGTAGAATTCGTTTTAGAGGTATGGTTCCTTCGGCAAAGTTTCTTATTTTGATCCCTAGAATACGATTTTCCCTGAGCCATGGGCGATTTTTTTGCCTCCCCACAAATCGACCCAGCCTAATAAACATGTATATATATTTGGAAAGGCTAACTATTCATTTATTTGAAACAGTTCGAAAATTGAAAATCGGTTCAAAAGTGATTTAGTTAAAAATATTTTGGTCCGTGAAGTTTTGAAAAAACGTTTTTTGCCGATAACTTCACATTTTGAGGGTATATTCAAAATTCTGAAAATTGAAAAGTGATTTATTCAACCAGGCCTACAACCTATACTAGGTCATTTTACAAGTTTATTAAATTTTTTCTATTTTGTAGCACCGTGTTATTGAATGGATTCAAATCGGAAATGAATTCACCCCCTCCCAACCCAAAAAATTTATCGCTACGAAAATTTTTCGTCCACACTGAACAGTGTATAATTTTATTGAATTATTTTTCTTTTGTTTGATTTATAAAAAAAGCAACGCGTTGGTCAGTGAATAAATTCATTTGATTTGATAAAAGAAACTGTAACAATTGAAATAATAATGAAATCATTATGTTGAACGCGATCAATTTAATGTTATCACTTGATTTGGTTAAAAATTACTTCATTCACTTCAGATGAAAATTGAATTCGATTTAAGGGGTTCAATAAAAAAAAAACAAATTCTTCAAACTCTGGTACAGAGGAGGTAAATGTAGCTTGCTATCGATGTAGATTGGTCGGTGACGGGTCATATTGCTACACTCAGAAAAGTTTCACAGTAACTACATGACAGTTGTTTGTATAGTATTCTGTATTTGTTTTAACTTTAATTACACTTGTTTGTCTATGGAAAAGTACAAAACAACTGTTATGACAGTTATTCAAGACAACAGCTAACGGAATATTATAACACTGATTTATATCATAATAAAGAACTGCCAAAACGGTATTTTTACAATAAACTGTTATTTTTTTCTAAAATATCTTTGTATTTGCGAACTGTAGTGTGCGCGCAAGCCAATTTTAGGGAGACTTTATATGGATACTACGTCGAATCATGGACCGATTAAAATCAAAATCAATAGGATTTGACCTTGGGCCGACATAAGTCGGTGTACAAAATTTCGTCAAAATATCTTAATATTTGCGGCCATACGGACGGACAGACAGACGGACATCGTTAAGTCGAAACTAAACGGATTCGATCGGTGTACTAAAAGGTGGGTCTAGGTCCAATATTTTTTTGTGTTACCCTGTCCAGGTAGTGCTCTAGGGTATATATATCGAGTATTGAAAAGAAGCCGAATTTACCAGCAGAACAGTAGGGTAGAGGGGGATCCTTCGCCACTTTTTTTCAACGCACTGTCAGTTCTTAACCCTTTATTATTTTTCAAAAATTACTTTCAAATTGAAGATCTACATATCTTGGCTTTAATTTCTATGATTTGTATTCTAATTATTTGCATATTTTCTATTACTTTTTCAATGATTTTCAAAGTAACTCAAATCGGCGTAACTGCCCCAAACTTGGGGGATATTCGCCAAAAGAGCTAGATACAATTTCAACAACAAAAATTTGTTAATACGGCAAAGTCATTATTTTAATGACTGAAATAAATAATTTGAAATAAGTTCTTTAAGATATGTATGAGATTATTTCAAATCAATAAATCTCTACAACATAAAAAAAAAATAATTTAAAACTATAATATAATAAAGGTATTCATATAAAGTATTTACGCCTCGTATACTGAGTATATGTTGTAAGTTTACTCGATTAATGTCAAAACTAGTTTACGAGCCCTGGTAAATATACGCTTACATTTTTGTGTGTAAACTTTTTCGTATTTACACATTACATTTGAATATTGTCAAAAATAAAATTATTTTGAATTTTGTTTTTTTGTTGTTTTTTATTTGCTGTTTTATTTGTGTTAAAATAATACAAATTTAGAAAATTTTGTGTTTAATTTATGAAAATATCGAAAAAGTGGCTAAATGCAAAATTGAGATGTGAATAGTTTTAAAAGGTGCGTTCATTCAAATAAATAGGTAAAGTTATAAATATACGCGATTACAAAAATACACAGTTTACGAGGGCATAAATCCAGTTAGATGAATACCACTAATGATTCTTCAAAATTACAAAAAACTAAAAAATTTTTAATATAAATTTAAGAATGAACCCGATTGTTCTCCTTTACTTTCAAACATATATTAAACATATAGAAAAGTTTTATAGAGCATTTTAGGCAGGGATGCACCAACTCTTGTGCCCCAGAGACAGACACTTACATAAAATTAATATTTTTCCCACTTTTTAAGCATTTATTAAAATCAGATTATTAATATTTGAAAGCTTAGGATCATAGGACTGACATAATGAAAAATTATTGTTTTATCACACAATTTGAGGAAGTTATTGCAAGATGTAGTTGCTTTAAATTTTTTTTTTTTTGCACCCCAAAAAACACGTCTGTCTGCGACCACGTGTGATGTAAATTCGTCAAAGTAAATATCAAGGAAAGCTAATTGAAAAATGCACAAAATATATTTTTTCCAATTTTTTTATCTCCCTTAACATCGGGAAAAATGGGATTAGTGTATGTGCCCTACTGGCGTACGATCCATCCTCTACCCTACCGGTGTTCTATAACTATGTGGGAATTTTATCACATCCAAAAATGCAACTCCATCATATTTAAAACAGGGCAAGCCACATGTTTTCAAATTTATATATGTAAAAGTAATTTTTTTTTTACCTACCTCTACCTAAATTTGACATTATGCGACTCTCTCTGTTTTAAATATGGTAGAGTTGGAATTTTATGTGAGAAACTTCTCTTATAGTTACAGAACACCGGTACAGCCAGGCTTGCCAGATACTTTTTTTCTTTATCCCCAAACAAATCTTAAAATATCCCCAAAAAATCCCCAACTAGAAAAATGTTAAAAAAGGTACTCGAGTTTATTTAATTTGCTCAAATTTTCAAGATTTTGAAATAATTTCTTAACGAATTCATAAATTCGAATTTTGCAAGTTTGTCTCCACAATTAGGCCTCTAAAATTATAATTATTTAATTTGACTTTTTAATCTGAATCAATTTTTAACAAATCGACTCGCAAAATGAATGAATTATTTCCTACTTCAATTAGTCTATCTTATTTAAAGAATCAGTTTGGTTTTAGTTGATTCTTTTCATACACGGAAAAAATAAAAAGTGTATAATTATCGAAGTACTTAGGTAAAATACAACTTCAAAAGCATTTTTTGTAAGTTAGTAAAAAATACATATAGATTTATCAATTTTTGGTTTTTGTCAACTTGCCTTAGTTTTTGACCTATTCCATTTTCACGCACTTCAAAATATGTTAAGTTTCCTAAGTTTTTTTCTTCTGCAAATTATCTTAGAAAATATTAAATTTTATTTAAAGAAATGTACAACTTCGCAGAAAGCTTTTGAAGTTGTAGTTTACCGAAGTACTTCGGCAATTATGGACTTTTAATTTTTTGCGTATAGAATCAAGCTAATATATTAAATTTTAACAAATCAATTTAACCAAAAATGTTTGCCTTGATTGATATCAAAATCAAAATTTATCAAATTCAAATTTAAATAAATCTCATCCTAACTTTATTCAATTTAAATCATTGATTTAAAGTGATAATCAATTATTAACTAATTCATAAAATTATTAAATTTTAATGCCAGCTTATTCAAAAAAAAAAAATCTTTTTCAATAATTTGGATATTTAGACATTAAAATCTCATGCATAAAATATTTATGCGTGTTAGAAAGTATTGAATTGTTACAAAAAAGGTATAAAAGAGTAAATTTGTATTTTTCGTTGAAATTATGAAAAAAAAAATTGACTAATGTTTTCTGAAAATTATTCAAAATTAATATAATCTCCAAAATTTACGAAAGGTTGTAAATATCCCCAAAACATTTTTTAAATCCCCAAATGAAAATTTTTGTTCCCAAGACCAACAAAATATCCGCAAATTTGGGGACAAAACCCCAAGTCTGGCCAGCCTGGGTACAGCCACGCTTGCTACCAGGGATGCCAACTTAGTGCTTTTTGCGCTAAATCTGGTGCTTTTTGATGTGCCAAGACGCGAAAAATATTAATCTAACGCGTAACTAACAAAAGCGCTAAATTGGTGCTTTTTAAAAATTTATTTAGCTCGTTTTTTACATGTATTGTTTTTATAGCAATATCAAGAAATATGTCAACAGTTACTTTTATTTCAATAACGATGCATTAAAATATCAAGGAAAAGTTGTGAATGCCAAATAATGCTTTTGGCGCGAAATGAAGTGTTTTTTGATGTGCCAAAGCAGAAAAGTTTCCATTTTGCACGTATCATCTTTAACACAAATTTATAAAAATCTTAGTTATAGAACAAATTTTGGGGCCAGTTTTTTATAGTTAAAACTAGGAACGAATTTTTTCTAAATTTTTTCCTTTTGTGCTCTGACTATAAAACAAGACCCTAAATTTTTAAAAATCGAATAATTTTGAAAAATTTTAAATTGAATTTTTCATAACATTTTATGAAAAATTCAATTAATTCAATGATAAGTTTCAAAATACCAATTCCATTATTATTTATTTCATTAATATCATGCAGATATTTCTCTCAGTGTATGTGAAAAATTACCAATTGTTTTTAACGGTGGGTCTCATACTGCAGGTTTAACTTTAACTTAACTATGTATAAACAAAAGAAAATGTCAAAATAAATGTACACAAAACAACAAAAATTTTTTTTGGTTAACCATTAACTAAAGTTTAAACCTGAAGTATGAGACCCACGGTAATAGCCCTAAAAGCTGTTTAGTGGTTTTTTAAACGTTTTTAAATAGGAATTTACGCGTTTTTACCATTTTTTGTAACTTTTTTGCGCTTTTTGCTATGAAAAAGTTGTCATCTCTGCTTGCTACAAAGCCAACTTGGCCACATTTACAAAATAACATAATTACGGCAATGTTGCCATATATAAAAATGATAAAAACGCCAATTTATTTCATATAATAAACGTGCCATTTCAAAAATCTTGGAATAGGTAAAATGTTACAGTACTTGTTTGTAGTATTTTCAAAGTTTTTTTTTATCTGTAACTAAATTCCATGAAATTTTGTATGTATATACTTTTAAGAAAATATTTGTGCCATTTGAAAATATTTCCATCTTAACATATCTGCAAGTATTGATCTAAAAACTATAAACATAAGTTCCATACCAAACTTGCAAATATTTTCTGAATAAATCTGTTAAAAAAAACAAGATTTGGAAAAAAGAAACATACTGAAGTGAACTTTGGTGTCATCATGATATGGCTATTAGAGATGGGCACGTGAGCAGAACTTGCGTGATCACTTGTGAGTGTTAATGAACCCCTAATTTACTCAACTGAACGTGAGTGGGTGTGAGTGGAAAAAATTTTCGTGACTGAGTGTGTGGGAGTAAAATTTTTACGTTAGTGTGCCTAAGTCAAATTTTATCGAAATTGTCTTTTCGGCTTTAAATGTAATTTCAATTAATTTTTTTTTTGCCGTTTTAACACTTTTGGGTTTTTAATATACAAAATAAATGAATTTGCGTGATTTGAAAGAATCACATATTCACGATCATGTGTGAAAAGTCATAATTTACTCAGGTGGACAATTGCGAGTTGAAAAAAAATGTTCATAAGTGGTCTTACGTTATTGATGTGAGTCACAATGCATTCTCGTACCCATCTCTAATGGCAACAGCCATGAAAACACAAAGCGCACACACACAAACATACACATAATAATAAAATAATAAATATACACATTTAGCATAAACAAAAAATCGACAACAATTGAAGCGACAGATTAAACCACAAATACTATACCAATGTAACATACATATGTGTTCTTAAAAACTCCTATATGGCAGTACTGTATTTCCTGCTTGTTCTTCCTTTTAATTGATAGATCAAAATTATTAACACATCTGGCATCTCTGTTAAACAAAGTTTTTGACAACAGCTGTCATTTTGTTAAAGTTGGATATTGAAAAGAAATTTTCTCTTTTCACGGTGTTTCGGTGTGTAGTGTTCTGTATCAATTTATCTTAAAAGCAACAAAAGTGCTTAAACTATTGTTTATATTTATATACAACACAAAACGCGAGTGTATTGTTGTGCTATAATAACCCCTTATAGTAGTAACAAGAAGTTTTTGAAACAAAAAAAAAAGCAATGATTGATTCAGCTTTGCAGAATGAACCAACGTATCAATTTAGTTTAAATTTGTGTGCCGCAATTAAAAAACATGAATGTCTTCATGATCAGAAATCACTTGTGTTCAAAAACAATGGTCCTGAATGTGAGGCTGCTTGGAAAGTTGTTGGAGAAGAATGTGGTGAGAGTGGTAAGTCGCATGTATCTCTTTATTTATTGTTTTTTTTCGTGTTTTGTTCTTGGAAGGGTGTAGTATCTTCCAGCAGTTTGTTCGTTTTAGTTTTGTTGTGTTATGCCCTACATATGCACATCTTATGTGTGTGTGTGTGCTTTTACAAACATACTTGTACTTAGTTTATGATTGTTTAGATAACAGTTTGAATTTACTGCTGCGCTAACAGTGACCCTCGAACTGTTAACGAGTAAAGCGAACAGTGTTGTAGTTTTTATTAACAGCTGTTATCAGTTATATTTACAGGGTTGTATTTTCAACAACGAATACATTCTGTAGTAATCGGTTATTTTGTATTATAGTAGATAACTAATTAGTAAGACCAGTACCGGTTAGAGTTGTAAAAGTATTGAGTATTCCGGTACTGAGTACTCAATACTGACTGTTTTTTTGAGTACTCAATACTAAAACGGTACTACTCAATACTTTTAAAGATGCAATTTTCCGTAGAAATGTGTTTTTTCGTATAAAAATACAACTCTAAAAATAGTACTCTAAAAATACAGCTCTGAAAATACAACTCTATTTGTGAAGCAAAGAAATTTGTAACGAATTTTTGGGAAAAATTAATTAATTTATTTAAAATGTTTTAAATTAATTAAAATGTGAATAACAATAGTTATTTAACACGTGTATGTGAATTGTGATCATTTTTCCTAATAAATACGAATTCATAACATTTTTATTTTTAAATTAAAAAAACCGTTAAAAGTATTGAGTAGTATCGAGTACTCAATTGAAAAGTATTGAGTAGTATTGAGTACTCAAAAAATACCGAAATTTCACAACTCTAGTACCGGTGTTCTGTAACTATGTGAGAAGTTTCTCACATAAAAATTGCAACTCTGCCATATTTAAAACAGAGTGAGTATCATAATGTCAAATTTAGCCAGAGGTATGTAAAAAAAAATTACTTATATTCGGTTTGAAATTTTGGGACCCGCCCTGTTTTAAATATCGTAGACACATCGTAGAGTTGCAATTTTTATGTGAGTAACTTCTCACATAGTTACAGAACACCGGTACAGTTGTTATCGCTTTTTTTTGCATTTAAGTCAGCGTTGCCAGATTCCAAAAGTACAAAATCTTGATATATTAAAAATTACAAAATATTTTAATATTAAGCACCGTAAGTTGTTTTACACGTGAAAAAATTTTACTTTAAACACCTCAAATGGTAATTTAAATTATGAAAATGAAAATTTTTATTCGATAAGAAAGACACAATCACTATAAACCCGTAATGTAATTTTTGCACTAGAAAAATAATAGTCTTGTATATTAAATTTGCGCAAAAATGAAGTCTACACAGTTTTCACGTGAAACTAATTTTCATGAAAAATCATTTTTTTATGTGTAGTATAACAGTTTTTCCACGTGAAATCGAAACAACTTTCGGTGCTTTAGTTTGAATTAAAAAAATATCTTGATAATTACACAGTTCTGAAAAATATTATACTATTTATATTAAACTAAGAAAAAAATGTCATCCATTTCGCTGACACTTGCATATAGGGTTGCCACATTGCAAAATTCAAAAAACTTGATATTGGAGAAATAAGTTGATTTAAAAAAATAATAACTTGACAACCGAGAAAAAAATTACGAACGGTAGAGCCAATGTTACTCGGGTAAGCATGGTACGATAAATATTCAAAAATGAAAATCGAAAGGAAATATCACATTTTAGAGATTTAGACCTGCTAACTGAACTTAAAATAAACAGAGTTTAGTGCTTAACCATAGTTATGAATTTCAAATTTATATGGAAATATCTGTGATAAATGTTTAACCTTGGATATGTTTAATGTTTATTTCTGTGATACTAAAAGTAATAATATGGACTTTGGCGGAAGAATGTGTTATTTTGTCATGACAATTTCCTAAAATTGATAAAGGTCGAGTAACTTATTTCCAACATAACCATGGTTAAATTTTAACCACAGATATTTTCATATAAATTTGACATTCATAATTATGGTTAAGCTACAGGACAATTTTTCCCGCTAGGGGCGATATAAAATCGCTAGATCTGACGAGAAAATCGCCGTTATGGCAACACTGATACAATGTATTATAAAAAAAGTTTTTTCTTAAAACAATAACAGAAAAAAACAGGGGGAATATTACCTAAGAGCTATGTAATTATACAACTACATAATTTTCAAGTTAGTGTTACAAAGTTTTAGTAAAATATGCACATTTTTTTGTAAAATATATACAATCCTTGCAAAATATATACATGTATAGTGGAAAATATCCGAAAAATTACATACATTTTGCTAGAAAATTGTAAAACTTACTTCGAACTTATGTAGTTGTATAATTACATAGCACTTAGATAAAGTTCCACCTGTTTTTTTTTCTGCGTGTAAACTCAGCTTAGTTTGAGATAAGTTAACAGGTCAAAAGCAGTTTTAACGTAACAAATTATATGTAAGCTTGAAACTTGATAAGACCTAAAATAACTTGACAATCAAGGTCGAGGTGGCAACCATATTTTTTTGTTATAGAGGAAAGAATATTAATGAAAACGTATTTTTTTAAGCGCCCGAATCTTCAAGGTGTAAAAAGTGGTATTCGATTGAACAGTTCGGCGAGAAAACGTTTTCGATATTCGGTATATTTAAGCATAAAGCACCGTAAGTTGTTTCGATTTCACATGAAAAAACTGTTATACTCCATATAAAAAAAAAAGATTTTTCACGATAACGAGTTTCACGTGAAAATTGTGTAGAGTTTGTTTTCACGCAAATTTAATGTACAAGACTATTATTTTTCTTGAGAAAAAGTGACATTTTGTATTTATTGTGATTGTCTCTTTGTTATTAAATTTAAAAATTATTCATTTGTATAAATTAAATTGCAATTTGAGGCCTTTAAAGTTCGAGTTAAATTTTTTCACGTGAAAAACAACTTACGGTGCTTAATGGACAAATTTTGTTTATGAAAAAATCTTTGTTAGGCTCATTGAATTCCATTTTGAGTGTTAAATTTAAGGAAAATTCCGATGTTAAGCAACACTCAAAAAAGTTTGTCGGTAGAATCTACTGTAATGACAACTAAAACAAAGGTATATAAAGTTAAAAAAGCAACAAAAAAACTAAAAATTCAGCTATTTTTAACTGTTAAAAAAATTACTAAAAATTGCATTAAAAATATGTTAGTAACAATTTTGTAAAATTAACTGACCAATTTTTACTACAAAAATTTAAAAACAACTGAAAAAATAGGTAAAAACTACCGGTTTATTACAGTTAATTTTTTCATATTATAAAAGTATATTTTAATAAACAAAATCGATTTTTTTCTTTAGATTATAAAAAAATTTTAAATTACTTCGTAATTGTTTACTCTGAAAATACTGTTTTAATAGCTGTTTACGTTATTAAAAATAACTGTTTTAAACAACTATTACTAAATTACATTACTTTTCGTTACTTGTTTAATTAAATAACTGTCATAACAGTTGTTTTGTATTTTAAATAGAAATATAACTATAATTACAGTTAAAAACAACGATGTTCAGCCGCTGAAAGTTCGGTCAAATTGGAAATAGTTCGGCTGCCGAACACCTAAATTTATAGTTTACGGGGTTTGCCTTAAATTTGAAACTTAAAATCGCATTAAATAGGCTAAACAAACATTTTCCAAACAACAAAATGCCGCTTACACGATCTGTTCGGTCGGACAATACACAGAGAATTATCTGCATGCTGTTAATGAATTTCAACGTTAATTCAATGAAGTTTCGCTGAAATTGGTCCATTGCAACTTTTCAATAAATTAACGCTTTTCAACACTCAAAAACAGATACACAGAGTCATATAAAAATTAACATTAAGACGCTGCCGCAAAAACATTTTGGTGCTGTCCACCTTGGTATTTTAAACTGACAAAGTTAAGATTTTAACTGTCAATTAAACATATTGCTGTCAAAACATGCATCTGCAAATGATGAAGATGAAAAACGTGGAATAACTTTAATCCAGTAGTTTAATCTCGCCGTCTAAACGAGCTATTAACTTATTTCCTGGGTATTCATACTACCTATAGTGTGCAAATCTGTGTTGTTGTTACAACGACGCTTTACAATACTAAAGAATACGTACGCAAAGTAAAAAAAAAACTAAAGTGTATAACGTATCTTGGTATTTAAAACGGGCAAATTTAATCTTTGAGACATCAAGTTAATCCTTTAACTACTAAGGGCGATTACTGAAAGTTCAGTTAAAATTAAGTCAACGGTTAAATTCAAATTTAATATGGAAACAACAACAATTGTATCAGCTAAAGTCCCAGTTAGTAGCTAACGGAACATTGCTTAATGCAAATATAAACGATGGAGATTTAAACACTGGACCAAGTAGATTAGTTTCGCTGTTGAAACACGTCGTAATGGCTAATTGAGTACATTCATATAAATCCCATACAATTAGTTGAAAATTCTCTTCAAACAGGTAACAGAAAATAATACCTGTATTTGTGTGAGCTAAATTTTAGCAAGAAAAGTTAGTTAAAGTATAATAATTTAAAAAAAAAAGTTGTTTAATGAAAACAAAAATTATTCAGTTGAAATCATGTTTTCTGTTAAATGTTTGAAAATCAGATAATGTAAACCTCGCTTAAATCCCGATTACTGAATATGCTGTGATACATTTGTTGTTGTTTCCCATATAAAATTTTAATTTAACTGTTGGCTACATTTTAACTGGAGATTCAGCAATCGGGCCTTAGAAATATGCATATGTGGGTTCTACTTATGTTTCCATTTTGAGAATTCTTAATATTTTGCTAATTTTTTTGACTCAAACAAATTCATCTTAGACTATGCCCTTTACAAACAAAAATACAACCCTGTAACACACACCCAAGAAAGTAACAAAGTTTTTTCTTCTTCAAATGCTTTTTCAAATTTATAATTATTGCCAATAGCTACTAAGATAATCAATATCGATGGCTTAATTTCGAAAATGCCTACCTCGACTTTTCGTTACTTTACAGGAGAAGCAAAAAATTTAATAAGTAAAACCAAAAAAACGTTAGATACCAAAAACTTTTGAGTACAATTTTATTCAAGTCAGGCAACGAGTTCAATGCCGATTTAATTTTTTTATTTTTTCTACTTTAGCTGTGTTTGTGCGGCAGGCTATCAACGTTGGCTTATGTCATTCCCATATAAATTTGACATTAGCCAACGTTTAGTGTTAACTTTCAAGGTTACTAATGTCAAATTTATATGGGAATGACACAAGCCAGCGTTGATAGCCTGCCGCACAAACACAGCTTTTTTAAGAAATTATTTTAGAAAAGGCTTTCTATTATTGACTTTTTTCAAAATAAATTTTAAGTTAGGGCCTTTTGTAGTCAGTAAAAATTAGGAATATATTAGCCACATTTTTTATCACTTAGATTTAATCCAAAGAGAAAAGAATAGTTCAAAATGTGCTCAACATATGGGGTTGGCTTCCACATATTATAACAAGATTTTTCTACCCGATACTTTACCCTAATGTTTAATACTGAATTCAATGATAAAGGATTTTACTGCAACTTAAAAATTTTTTTAAATTATATTTTATATAAAAAATAGAGAAACAATCTGCATTTTCAGTATTATCACTTTAATTTATAGTTTTACACAGTTAAAATATTCTACTGCAATATTTATTATTTACCAATTGGATTAAATTAAATTATTTACAGTGAAAAATGGCCATTTATATTTCGGCTATTTCTCCATGTCCAAGATGGAAAATAAGTACTTGATAAAGAGTAGTTTCTTTTTTCTTCTTCTAAACATATTTTATACACAACATTTTAAGAAAAGGGGACACATCTTCAATCGAAGATTTCTGTGGCAGTAACTGATATTCTATGTTTTGAAATAAACTGATCCTGACGAGTCATATCTCAAGATCCGAAGCATGTTTACTGTGGGATCTCCAATGCCTCTGCAGGAAATTCAAGATAAAGGTTTGAATATACTTATCTAAAAGTTTAAAATTGCACTCAAAACTGTGCAATATTTTTACCTAGAATTATTGATGTGTATATCTCAGAAATACGAGGGGTACTATTTATATTTCGGGAATAGCAAATAATAACAAACATTTTCAAATAAAAATGGCTTTATTGTTTTTCAAAATATTCCCCTTGATGGTCAATATACTTTTGCATTCATAGTCATAGCAGTTTTTCCATTCCTCTTGAGACACCTCCAAAACATGGTTTTTGAACGCTTCAACTGCTTCTTCGGCGCTCGTAAATCGTTGACCACGCAGTTTACCTTTGATATTCGGGAACACGAAAAAGTCATTGGGTGCCAAGTCAGGACTGTACGGAGGATGAGTCATCAATTCGATGTTTTGACTGCTCAAAAATTTACCTGTTTGACGAGATGTGTGAAAGCACGCATTATCATGATGGAGAATCATTCGTCTTTGGGGGTTAGTTTTACGAATTTCTCCGAAGACTTCCGGCAAACAAATGGTCGTGTACCATTCAGAATTGACCGTCATACGTTGCTCAAGCGGAACAGTGGCCACATGACCCATTCGGCCGAAGAAATAGGCGACAATTTGCTTCGCTGTGCTTCTTCCACGAACAACTTTTGTTGGATTTCGCTCGTCTTGGAATACCCACACGGTCGATTGCTGTTTTCTTTTCGGCTCATACGCATATATCCATGACTCGTCACCTGTCACGATTTTATACACGTCTTTTGAAGCACCACGGTTGAACTTTTTAAGCATTCCCTTACACAAATCGACGCGAGCCTTTTTTTGAGCGATTGATAAATTATGGGGTATCGAACGAGAGCAAATTTTTTTTACAACTAAGTGTTCATGCAAAATCGATATGTCACATGACGATCTTGCATTATCAGTTCACGCGCTGCATCGATGTTTTGTGACACAACAACCGATTTTGGACGACCTTCACGGAATTCGTCGGCGTCCGAACTACGACCACGATTGAATTAACTATACCAGCGATATACTGTCGTTTTTGATGCTGCTTTATCGCCATACAAAGAACTGAGTTCATCGACACATTCTTGTTGAGATAATCCACGTCGAAAGTTGTGAAAAATAATCCAACAAAAACCTTCTCTTGAAATTTCCATTTTTTGGCCAAATTGAATTTCTTAACTCACTGTACACAATACAAATAGCACTTGTACATCAAAACATTGTGAGTACGTTTATGTTAAAAAATGTCAAATTTTATTATGGTGTTGCCAGATTTTAGCTATTGACATTAGTATTGCCAGTTCCCGGAATATAAATAGTACCCCTCGTATTTTCAAAATTTAAAAAATAATCATAATGCAAATGGTGTGCTTGTAGAGGTTCTTGGTTCTTCCTTAATGAGTTAAACAAATTGCGACGGTAAGTTTATTTATTTTTTATTTATTTTTATATCTATAAGGGAATGGGCTGCTTCACATTAATTACTGATGATCACTGAGCACAGTTGCAGTCGGTTTGAATTATGTCTCAAACAATATATGTAATACGAGTGTACCTATTTTTATTTTGAGCCTAACAAAGAAAAAAACAGAAATTTCAAACCACTTGTCTGTCATAGAATTTCTTCCATTCCGTGTAAAACACCACCAATACCAGGTTTTTTAATACATCTACGGCTTACACGGCTTGACGAAAATCGTTGTCCAAGTAATTTATCTTTGATGTCAGGGCTGTACGGCGGATGACCCATTAATTCGATCTTTTGAGTGCTCAAAAAGTCACTTGTTTTGAGCCGATCTGGCAATGTCGTGGTGAAGAATTATTCGTTTTTGGGGGTTAGTTTTTCTTATTTCTCCGAACACTTCTGGCAAACAAATGTGGATTACCATTCAGAATTGACTGTTCTACGGCACTGCTACCACATGATCATGGTTTTTAATAACAGGCGACCTTATGTTTCGAAGTTCTTCGAGAGCGAACAACTTTTATTGGATTATCAAACACCCATACACTCGACTGCTGTTTAGTTCCATCTTTTGAAGCCCCGCTATTGTATTTCTGTTGTTAAGTTATGATGAATCCAACGAGAACAAGTGTTTTTTACGGCAAAATTTTAATGCATTATTTTATTTATGCTGGTAGGACTTATGCCTAAGGTAGCCTCAATCGCAGAGTATGACATATGACGATCTCGCAGTATCAGTTTTTGCATAGACTGATTTTGGACTACCTTATTGAAATTCATTCTGGAGCGAAGGACGTCATCGATTAAATTCATTTCACAGTGGCAAAAGATGGAGCTTCATCACCAAAAGTTGAATTTAATTTTTCTATGCACTCTTGTCTAGATAATCCACATCAAAAATTGTAGTAAATCATTGCCTGAAAATTTCCACGTATGAATTCCATTTTTTTTTTTTGCTGATACAGAACTTTCACTTTTTTGTAAACAACACAAATAATGCTCAAATGGCAAAAAGTTCTAAGCAATGTTATGGTCAAAAATGTTAAACTTTCTAGTGGAAATATCAGATGGCGCCTAAGAAGCGTTAAAGTGGCCAATCCTCACAATATAAATAGTTAACTTGTATGAGTCCGTCTCGAATTTTCAAAGGACTCATACATTTCAATTCTCAGAAACGCGTGAAAGACCTGCAACATACTGTCGATTTTGCTCCCAGCACATCACCCAAAAGAAACTAAGTATTTGATTTCGGTAGGACTTACTAAACGAATTTCTTTTACAAAATTGGCATGAGCGCGGCTCTAGTAATTGCATAGAAGCCTCTTCACAAAGTCCTTTTTTCGATATATTCGATTATTGCTCACCTTCCATTCTTTTTATTATTTACATTTTGTTTTCATTCGAATTTCTCAACAATATTTTTCCACTTTGGAACATCATCTGAATCAGAATTTTATTTTACAGAAACTTTTAATAGTAAAACTCTTTCCAACACAAAAACGTACGAGTAAAATGAATTGCGCTACACAATGTAACAATAAAAAACAAGTTTTATGTTAAACAAATTCGGGAAAGTCCCATTTTCATTTTAACACAAAAATCTAAAACCCACCGACGTAAACGCAACGTAGCACAGAAACTACACTCTCAAAACAATTCCTTTGTGACAACCGGCTCGGTTTCTGCAACCTCGTAATTCGGTTGCAGCAACTGAGCCAATTGGGTTGGCAGAAAATACCGTTGCCACAACGGAATTCTTCTGAGACTGTACATATTATTATGCTTAACAAATTCGCGAAAATAAATGCATACAAAACCAAAACAATAAATTCAACGTTAAATGAGTTAGGACTTTTTTCTTAAAAAAAATTAAATTAGCTTAGCTTAGGGCTTTTCGCTATTAAGCAAACGATATGTAGATATAGATATTATTCCTTTTTATTATTAATTTATACATATATTTTTTATTAATTTTTTTATTACAACACTAAAACAAACAGCTGAACATTGTGCATTACGTTGGAAAAATATGTGTAAAGCATTTCTACGAGCTTTAAGTAAAGGCAGTAGAAAATATTACCTTCATAAATATATGGAATATATGGTACCACATTTACTGCAAGGCGAATGTGAACCGGATGATAAAACAAGTGGGGAAGCTAATGGGGATATAAAGTTATCTAATATGGACGTATCAGTTCTGCAAGATGAAGAAAAGAAAAATGAAGAAACTACGATGGCCATAAAAGTAACTAATACGGACACAATTCCAGTAGAAGAGGGAGGAGATAGAAATTCAAAGCCAGAGGAGAATATTAAAAAAGATGAAAAGAAAAACAATGGCTTTGATAGTGATACTACTAGTGCGGATGAATCGCATGTCGCAAAATCGCATGCAACAACTGACACTGACCACCAGGTGGGGGAGTTTGTTGTTAAAGAGTTAGATGAGAGCGCATCTTGTGTAAATGGGAATGGCAAGCAGATGGAAGTTCAGGTTAATGAGGGGGAAGTTAATGTTAATGAGGATGGGGTTAACTCTAATAATGTTAGTTTAATCAACGAGGATGATATGGAATCAGCTGAAAGCATTAGCCGACGTTCGCGTTATAGAAGAGCTTGCAAACGTGGTTTAGATGCTGAAATAGTCAGTGAATTAACAACAGAAAAACATGATGACAAACGTCCACGTCGTTCATTAGAACGTCGGAAAACCTTAGCTAGCATAGCTTTAGAAGAATTCAATAAACGCAAATCTTTACCGAACATGTCATCCAAAAAGAGTGAAACAAAAGTTCACAAACCAAAATCAAATAAAAATACTAGTTTAAAAGTTAAAACTTTCGAACAACAACCAATAAATATGGAAGCGGAAGTTAATTTAGCCTATCAAGGCTCTACCCAAACTCCTGTAATTGTGGCTACCACAGAAAGTACTACACATATTTCAGAAGCTCAACAAATGTTGCCTATTACGGCAAATAACTTGGATGTTCCAGCAAATATTTTCTGTCAACAAACTTTTAACCAAATGACTAACTATAAAAAACCACTAATGCTAGATACTTCCACAATAACAAATTTGGAAACCCGGAACTCTTCTTGCCAATATGAATTACAACAAGATGATTTAGATTTCGATGATACATTTATAAACTCACTTAAACCACAATTAAAACTAATGAATGGGAGACAAAAATTTAATTTTAAACGTAAAGTATTTCAATCATTAATGGAAGTATTTGATGATGCTTCAAATTTCCCCAATACCAATGAATATATAGTATTGCCATCATCCGGTGCTCCACGTTTTGATACAACAACAAATGGTGAATTACGTTTAATGCGAGAATTGGTGTCATTAGTACAGGCCGCCAAAACCACACCTGAAATTATGAATGATACTGAAAAGGAAACTGCAAAGGAAACTGAAAAGGAAACAGCACCAACTATTCTGCTTTTGGAAAACCCGTCTACTTCACAAACCCCAAAAGTCACACCACCGACGTCATCTTCTCAAACAGTGACAAGCCCACCACTAGATGATGAAGAACCAATATATGTTGATGATACACCACATTCGTTAGGTGAGATTTTATCTAAATGTGACGATGATGATGTGTTGGGATTACCACGCCGTGTTATACATAAAGTAGTAAAAGTTGCTGGACCCAATGGCAGTGCTATTGTTACCGGAGAGGCTGGTAAAAAACGTGTCTATCGCATTTATCCAAAAAATTTCAATACTATAGATCCTAATCGTGGTGGTCTACCCAAGAACGCCGGAAATACTGGCACTTTTTATGTTAACCCTTCAAAAGGTAATGTTAACACAACGCAAATCAATCAACATAAAGCCCATAAGCAGAATTTAGTAACATTTAGAACTGTGCAAAAATCTCCTAATATCTCCTTTACTCCAACATCATCAAATTCACATAATAACCCCTTAAACATGTTTATTAATAAAACCCCTGTCACTTCCAGAAACACACCAACACCAATATTAGATCAAGCTACTGGACTTTTTACACTTTCGAATGTTTCTAAGGCTGCAATCGCCAACAACGACAAATTTTCTAATATTCCAATGTTACCAACAAAATCAGCTAATTTACACACAAATAACGCCCCACAGCGTATAATTTTCCGCACTCAAGGCATACCTGGAAAATTACTACCAACTCAAAGCTGTTTAATGCCAAGACGTTATTCGATTTGTGGCACTGCACCATTAAGCAGTTCACCCGTATCTACTGTACTTAGCCCACTATCGAAACCATTCGTACAGAAATCAACAGTTTCATCATATGGAAACTCTGTAAATTCAGCCGCATCGAAAATACAGATTTCTAGACCAGTTAGTCTAAATACGAACGCTGCCACTTTACCAACTAAAAATCAAAATTATATCCCAGTTATCAATACAACTAATTCACTTTCGAATAAGACATTCAGTTCCACAGTGACATCTAATTCAACACCATCTATTAACTTAAATAACAAAGTATCTACATCTAATCCATCTCCCCCATCTTCTACTCACTATAATAACAAATCATTTGAACAACCAAAACCATCTCCACCAAATCAAGAGACACCACGTATTCCTGATACACCACAACAACCACGTGATATACCGGTTTTAGAGACTGCTGGTACCATTGCGGCCGACACTTTTAGTGATCCTTTACTTGTTAAGCCCCTTATTAAAAATGAACCTTTGGATTAAGATTCTTTATTGTTTGTTTCGTTTAAAGCTTGCCCCTTATGTAAATAATTTAATTATTCTTGAAAATTCTGCTTTCTTATTTGTTTTATTATTAAAAGCCTTAATTACTTATAAAATGGGTTTGAAATTAGTTTTATTAAGCAAATACGATTTAAGGTAAGTAAATCATAAATATATTCAGTAGGTAATTCCTGCCTATTTCGCATCGAGAAACTTTCCGCATGAAACGTGCGATCTGAAACAAAAACGATGTGAATTGGTACAAAATGTAGTTTTTAGAAAAATATGACAAAAGATATTTCTCATTTCAAGTATCAATATTACTCACTATCTAAAACGTTGCGAGAATTCTCTATTTTAGTAGACATCTATCCGTTTGGATAGAAAAGTTAACCTCGTAAAAGTCGAATTAATTACTTAAACATGTTGATTAAACCCTATTTTAATCCTTTTAATTAACAGTTAATTCAACTTTTAATCTAGTTATTATTTTTCAACGACTATGTACTCAAACTACTAATTGTACAACGCTTCTTTTTGGTAAAATGACGCTGGCAACACTAAAAAAACACACACATATAAAATCAGATACAAATTAACGTTAAGACGCTGTCGCAAAAATATTTCGGTGCTGTCGACAAATATGTAGCTAACGCCGACATTTTCTATGTTCATCATGTGGCGGATCGCTATCGGCGCCAACTTGGTAGTTTAGACTGACAGAGTTAAACTTTTACACTAGGTTTTATACTGACGGTTTATAAGTTATTGACATCTGTAACTCTAAGTTAGCTCAAACTTTAGGTTCATTTGTTTATTGTTAATGGCCCTAACTGTTAAAAATGCATGTGTAAAGGATGAAATTTAAAAAGTTGAATAACTTTAATCAAGTAGATTATTTTCGCTGTCTAAACAAGCTGCTAGGCTTAATCGTTCATTTTGGTGACAGAAAATCCAGAACTTTAATAGATACAAAAATTTTAAAATGAGTTTAGTACAAAAATTTTGTCTTTTTATGGAAAGAGATGCAATTGTTCTATAAATAAAACGAATGAAATGAACGATTGAATGAATAGAAGTATTGTAATATTGGTTCATGAACTAAAGAAGTTTATAAAATAAATGAAATAAAAAAGCTTCACTATTCATTTTAATAACTTTTACTTAAATTGAATATTTTTATTAAAAAAATATTTGTATTTTACTTCTTAAGCACCGTAAGTTGTTTTTCACGTGGAAAAATTTAACTTTAACTTTAAAGTCCTCAAATTGCAATTTAATTTATACAAATGAACAAATTTTTTAATTTTATAACAAAGACACAATCACAATAAAGACAAAATGTCACTTTTTCACCATAAAAATAATAGTATTGTTCATTAAATTTGTGTGAAAACAAACTCTACACAATTTTCACGTGAAATTCATTATCGTGAAAAATAATTTTTTTTATATGGAATATAACACTACTGGGTTCTATTCAATTTTAATGAGGAGGAGAAAAAAGTAAGGCACGTATTTTTAAGCTGCGCAATCTCATATTTAAGTGTTAAAAAGTGGAATCAAAAACTAGCCAAATATTCTATGAAAACATGTCTGAAATTCAAGAAATAGAGCTTTATTTGCATACATCTTTACAGTACTAAAGAAAATAAAAATTTTGGTATCCATATTTTGCCCGTGTTGTGGACCCAGGGTTGCCACTTAAAATACGTCCTAAAGCACCGTAAGTTATTTTTCACGTGGAAAATTTTCACTCAAATTTTAAAGGCCTTAAATCATAATTTACTTTATGAAAATTAACAATTTGTTGGTTTTTAATTTTTATTTAAAAAATAAAAATTGTTTTTTTTCGACATTTCTATTGTTGAGTTATGCTTTACAGAAGACTTCGAAAACATTCTCATTTCGTTGATGTAGCAGACCACATTTAATATGAGATTTTGATGCTTCAATTTGCATTGCACTACGCCACCACTTTCTAAAGAAAACTGATGAAGGGGACCTTGAAAATCCCCGAAACTATCGTCTTTTCATTGCTGAAAGTGTAGAGGTTTTTCGAAAGCAAAAACTCTATGAAGTATTTGGCAGGAGAGTATCCTGATGAAGAAAAATAGCAGTTTTTGAAAAAAGTACTTATTATGTTAACTCATAATAAGAAAATTGGCCTCGAACTGAATTAATAAATTTCTAGTTAACATTTTTTTTATTTTTTAAGAAAGATACAATCACAACAAATATAAAATATCAATTTTTTACCAGAAAAGTAATAGACTTGTATATTAAATTTGCGTGAAAATAAACTCTACAATTTTCACGTGAAAATTATCGCGGGAAATAATTTATTTTATTATGGAGTATAAAAGTTTTTCACGTGAAACCCAAACAACTTATTATGCTTAAAGCCTAAAACTAACGAAAATACGTGTTAATTATTTTTTTTTTTGTTCTCTATTACATATCGGAATCTCATTAACATCGGGGAGAACCCATTAGGACACCTTCCTTGTATGTCACAATAATAGTGCATTATCTATTAAATTGATGCGATATAAATGAAAGTATATATTTTTTAGGAACAGAATAAATTACTGGGTGTTTTAAATAAAATCTAAATGGATTTAAGAGTTACGAAAAAAATTAAAACCTTTCAATGCTCTTTAAAATTATAAATTTATTGAGATTCATTACCTTAAAATATCAGATATAATAGCGCTAAAAATCATTTAAAGAAATCAAGTACCAAATACAACAAATTACATCACTAGTTGGCACTTGGAAAGATAAGTAAGTTTTTACAAACAGTGCTTCTCAAACTGTAACATGAAAATATTAAATGTACAACTCTGTTGGCCGTTAGAAAATTTAAAATTTGACTTTAAATAAAAATTAAGCAACCATATCAAAAGTGTATTTAATGAAAAACATATTAATAAATTTTAACAAAAACTACAACTGGTTTCAAAGACAGGTATAAAGAAACGAAAAGGAAAAAATATGGTGAACAGTGATGTCAACTTTTGATAAATTAAACATTAAAAAACGTAAATTTTGTTCGAAAAATTTTAAAAGAATGAAATAGGTATATGAGGAACTGTGTCAAACTTAAACCCGAAATGAGTATTATCTGATTCATGAATAAAATGATGTAGGTTCAGTGCAAGAAATCGCTTAAACTCGCCTCCATTTGGTAATACCATTTAAGCTCAAAAAAATTTAAGCTGAGATATAACTTTTTATGGCGACTAGGTCGAAAGGTGCATCGATTTCAAACATTTTTCAACAGGGTTCGTCCTTGGGGTTTTGCAATTATCTTTAGTAATAATTTGCTATAATATTTCGATCGGTATAATATCAGCACAATTTGAATTATGCACCATTATTTTGAATTATTTTGTTGACTCTTTTAGCATGCTCGCGATATGGTTTTGGCAGGTCTCCACTGGTAGATTATACCAAATTTTTTGGACAAAATTCCATAAGTGATCCTTATTTTGGAAAACTACCTTTCCTACTCTTTGCTTCAATTCTTCCCAAAGATGTTAGAGGGTCACATGATTGTCTTGGAACCAATCCATTAACAACTTTGAAGTATTCTTATGTTCATTATCCTGCTGAAATGTCCATCTAAGTGTCATACTTTCCTCAGCATAGATCAACATCGTATTTTTCAAGATACCTTTATAGTGGAATCTGGTCATAGTGTCGGTAATTCGATGTATTGGACCGACTGTCTTTTTTGTAAAGCCAACATGGAATTCCTTTCCCTTAGGGAGTCGAACATTCCGGGCGGATTCGTTTCCAAATAAATTTATTTTTATTTCAACGCTACACAAAATTTTTAAATTACAGTTTTGGCAATGTTTTCACCGTCTGTTACGGTCCAATTGGAATGACATCTTGCAAACGCTAACCTAGTCTTTAAATTTTTCTGTCTGAGCAAAGTAAAGGGCGGATTATGGGACCGTAAATGTGATGTAACTGTACTGTGCCGTAGCTAAAAAGTACACTTATAGATTATCGTAAACGACATTACTATTTAGCATCTATTTCATGTGGTTTTATATTTTATTCTAAAATTTTCCATTTATTTGTTAATTTTTATTCCTTATTTGTTGTTTGAATCAATTTTCTTTATTCATTTCATAGTTTTTCCGACTAAAATCATTCAGCTGTTTCGATGCCGGATAGAAAATACCGATTTCAACAGAATGATCCGGCAAGTTCGTTTACATTTACGTGTTAGTAACCATTCGTATACATTTCTTCTTGTGGTATCGGAACAGCTGATTCGTTACAGATACGTTTACGGTTGGGTAACTCAGCCTTAACTCTTCTGGCTATCCGTCCGTGTAAATTGGATTCTTATAGTATACGACGAACAGTGAGTGAAGACATTACATTGGGTCCTTCTTCGCAAGAGTAAAAATATGGATATCTGTTCTTTTTGATGTCTTTTTTTGGTCTTCCGCGAGTTTCAACAAGGGTTTTAGGCTTTAAATCGAAACTGTCGGATGCAAAGAACAACTTGTACTTGGATGCAACCTGTTCTACTTTATGTTCTATCATCGGTGATTTTTGTTTGAGTTTGTCCCAAAAGCTACAGATTCTTTTCCTCCAAACTAGAACAGGTTGCTTTGGAACCGGTTCTAGAACCAGTTCTAGAACTGTTTTTGCGACAGCGAAACCTTACATTCTGACTTCCAGGAATAAGTTCTAGGACCTGTTCCATGAAACCGGTGGTAAAAAGACCTGTTCTAGAACAGATTCAGAGGTAACCGGTTCAAAAAAGTTTTGCTGGGATGAGCAAATGTGTAAGTAGAAGTTTTGTTATAAAAATAAAAAAATCTTTTAATATCCATTTTTTAAATTCGTAGAATGTTAATTGTTAATGTTTGTTAATTTTAAATAAAATAATAAAAAATTTGCTGAGGCATTTTTTGAATTGTTCACAAAATATTTAAATTTTTTTACATTTATGAGTCATTTCTGAACTATCTTTTGGATTTAATAATTTGCCTCAAATTATTGTATCTTTTATGATTCATTTTAGAAGGCTCATATTTCGTCCAAAATATGAGCAATTTTCGACAAAAAATTTTAAAATTAAAAAAAATGTTTTTTATTTGAATAATTTTTAACTCACAGAATAACAACCCTCAAAAAAGTATACAAATTTTGCTGGCTGAATTGTGTATATAACCCGGTGTCTTCAAATGCAATAAATTATATGATAATTTAATTTCAAACCATTTCAAAACCATTACAGTGAAACGTCAAAATGATATCAATTGCAAAGTGGTGGAGAAGACTTGACCATTGCCTATATAAGAAATATCATAGATTTTTCTTCGAAAAACACAAAATTTTATCAAATATAAATTTTTATCTACAAATAATAAAAAATTAAACACTTTCCCTTTCTTTTTTTACCAAATTTTCTGTTAAAATTAAAACGAAAAGTGACATTTGATGGCAGGCATCATTGCAAGAGCCGCTTGCATGTCAGCGATATCATGATATTGCAATAAAATTGAAATTGAGTGTCTTCACTTGAGATGAAATCATTTTGACAATTTTTCTAATTTTATTTTTATCGGGGTTTACATTAATTGCATTAAAGGAATTAAATATGCTAAAATCCCAAACGTATATAACAAATTGTGAAAAATAATCCGTTGCAGGCATGTCCCTATCCGGATTTCATTCTTGCCTAAGGAAATCGTCAGGGGACGACGCACAGTGCTTCGTCCCCATATAGCAAATCGGCAAAATTAAAAGGAGTTATCGTAGAAGAATGAAATTCGGTGTGCTGGTTCAGAACATGTAAATTAAGAAAAATTCGAAGTTTCAGCAAAATCGGTGCAAGGACATGACTACCTCCCATACATCCTTAATCTAAAATTTTTAATTTTAGCTACAATTATAAATAGAATAAGGCGTAAATTGGTTACTGCCGGTAAAATTATGTCCCTTAACTCAGTGGTTAATTTTGTTTCATTCGGTGCAAGGACATGACTACCTCCCATATATCCTTTTTCTAAAAAACTATATTTTGGCTACATTTATGATCAGAATGCACCAAAAACTTAAAATAGTTCCTAAAATAATACTTTTTAGCTCTTTGGCAAATTTTGTTACATTCGGTGTAAGGACATGACTACCTCCCATACATTCTTTTTCTCAAAAACTTTATTTTGGCCAGATTTAAGATCAGAATGCACTAGAAACTTACAATAGTTTGTAAAATAATACTTTTTATCTCTGTGGCAAATTTTGTTTCATTCGGTGCAAGGATATGACTATCTCCCATATATCCTTTTTCTTATTCATTATCAATTTTAAGGGCGCCACAGACGAGCAGTATTATTGCTCAATTTTTACAAGTTTTTTTTATGGTGCAATGTTATTTTATTTTAGCAAAACCTTCAATATGACACACACATGGTCAAAAATATTGGTAGCTTGCTAAAATTTAGTGAAAACAATTTTTGACAAAATAATCAATTTTCATAAAATGTCCTGGAAAGGAGCCGCTTCCCACACAAAACCCGAATTATCATTTTTTCAATTTATTATTTTTCTTTAATAATAACTATTATATTACAAAAATAGCTTTTGACATTTCCAAATTGTGTATTTAAAAAAAAATTTGACAAATAAATAAAAAAAAAGCCGTTTTTGCATTTCTATTAAATTTTAATTTTTTTTTTACAGAAAATTATACATCCTAATGAACTATCTAAACTTTATAAAATTTTAGGTTTTCCTCAAAAAAAGTTGTTATTACTTAAAATTTTTTTTAAGTTTCTTGAATTTTTTTTTATTTTTACACCACATTAAAACGAAGCTTGTGTTTCAATTTTCAAGTTCTTTTTTTTTTTAAACGTTATTTTGGTGGTACCTTAAAATTTAGCTCTTTCTAACTTTTTTTTACTCTACCAAACTTAAGCAGCTTTGGGATTTCCAGTCAAAAAATGTCTAAAGTTTTCGATGCCACCAAATATTATTCTATAAAAAATTTTCACTTACAATAATTTCTGCTTATTGCGAATATAGTGAATAACAAAACCACCGTGTTTCAAAGAATTATCTTTAAAAATGAATTTTTGCCTATTTTTTTTGTAAAGCAGTTGAAATTAGATTTTCGTTTGTAGAAGCAATCACATTTTCTTTTAAATTGAAATTTTATTTCCAACAATTTTTTTGTTTGAAATATTTGTAACTCATTTGTAAATTATTATCTTTCATATAAAAATTATTTAAAAACGAGTAAAAAGGTTAAAGTCGGGCATGCCGACTATACAATACCCTACACCAGTCTGGGTAAAAGCCAACTAATTGGATTCGAAATTCGAATGGGTTAAAATGGGGCTTGTGTCAAAATTTTCTATAATGTGAGTTAGCGCACCAAATTTCATTAAAATATCTTAATATTTGCTACCTGCAGCGTATAAACAATATAATTTTGGTAGGACCCTTATATGGGCACTAGGTCTAAACATAGACCGATGTTCACCAAAATCAATAGGCTTCGTCCTTGGGCCAAAATAGTTCTGTGTACCAAATTTCATCAAAATATCTTAATATTTGCGACCTGCAGCGTATAAACAATATAATTTTGGTAGGACCCTTATATGGGCACTAGGTCTAAACATGGACCGATGTTCACCAAAATCAATAGGCGTCGTTCTTGGGTCGACATAAGTCGGTGTACCAAGTTTCATCAAAATATCTTAATATTTGCGACCTGTAGAGTGCGCACAAGAATGCATGCACAGACAGACAGACGGACGGACGGACAGACGGACATCGTTAAATCGAAATAAAAAAAATTCTGAGCCGATCGGTATACTATAAGGTGGGTCTAGGACCAATATTTTTTGGTGTTACAAACATCAGCACAAACTTATAATACCCTGAACACGTAGTGGTGTAGGGTATAATAAAAATTCAAAGTTACAACCAGAGATGGGCTAAAATCATTACCATTACATTTTCATTACCATTACTTGATGTAATGGTAATGGACCTTTTTTTATCATTACCATTTTTTGAAGAAATGGTAATGTTTTTTTTTTTTCATTACCATTGCGTTAAAAAATGGTAATGAATATTTTTTTTAATTTTCATTTGTTTTGAAAATTAAAATGAACTTTTTTTTAGTTTTCACTACTTTTACCTAATGTTTACATAGTAATGAAACACCCATTTGTTTTTCATTACAATCCGTTTTTGTCGAAGTTTTTTATTTTAAAAATATGAGGTTTACAAATTACTAAAAGCATTTTTTAGTTCATAATCTGAGGCCTATGGTATGCATATTTGATACCAAGTTTTGGTGTCTAGTGGCAAAAAAAAAATCGCGAAAAAAATTGCATAAAGGAAAATTCTGTCATCAATATAATTTGTTTGCAGAACATAAATAGCTGATTAAGTTTTTTAATTCAACTCTAGTACCATAGTCTTTTTTCGCGATCCGCCATTATTTTGCAATTTTGTAAGTGGGGTTTTTTTTTTTAATTTATAATCTAAGGACTATAATACTCATTTCGTACAACAAAGTTTGGTGGCTAGTTGAAAAAAAAAAATTGCGAAAAAAATCGCAAACAAAAAAAATCCAAAAAGGAAAATTTTTGCATTAAAATATATTATGTAATAATCGCTGAATAAGTGTTTTAATTCAATTCTTTTACCATAAAGCCTTTTTTCGCGGCCCGCCATTATTTTGGAGTTTTTTAAGTGCGGTTTCTTAAAATTTATATTCTAGTGACTATAATACCCGTTTCATACAACAAAGTTTTGGGGCTAGTTTAATAAAACCGCGAAAAAAATCGCGAAAAAAAATTTACAAAAAGGAAAATTCTTACATCAATAAATTTGTTTGCAGAATGTAAATCGCTGAATAAGTGTTTTAATTAAATATTTTTACCATAAAGCTTTTTTCGCGGCCCGCCATTATTTTTGAGTTTTTTAAGTGCTGTTTATTAAAATTTGTAATCTAGGGACTATAATGCTCGTTTCATACAACAAAGTTTGGGAGCTAGTTAAAAAAAAACCGCGAAAAAAATATTAAAAAAAGGAAAATTCTTACATCAATAGATTTGTTTGCAGAATGTAAGTCGCTGATTAAGTGTTTTAATTAAATTTTTTAACCATAAAGTCTTTTTTCGCGTCCCGCCGTTATTTTGGAGTTTTTTAAGTGCGGTTTCTTAAAATTTATATTCTAGTGACTATAATACCCGTTTCTTACAAGAAAGTTTGGGAGCTAGTTAAAAAAAACCGCGAAAAAAATCGCGAAAAAAAATTTCCAAAAAGGAAAATTCTTACATCAATAGTTTTTTTGCAGAATGTAAATCGCTGAATAAGTGTTTTAATTAAATTTTTTTACCATAAAGTCTTTTTTCGCGTCCCACCATTATTTTTGAATTTTTAAGTGTGGTTTCTTAAAATTTGTAATCTAGGGACTATAATGCCCATTTCATACAACAAAGTTTGGTGGCTAGTTAAAAAATATCGCGAAAAAAAATTTGCAAAAAGGAAATTTCTTACATTAATATATTTGTTTGCAGAATGTTAATCACTGATTAGGTTTTTTAATTCAGTTTTTGTACCATAAAGTCTTTTTTCGCGTTCCACCATTATTATTCAAATTCTTAAGTGCGGTTTTTTCAAATTTATAATCTAGGGACTATAATGCCTATTTCATATAACAAAGTTTGGTGGTTAGTTGAAAAAAAAAAAAAATCGCGAAAAAAAATTTGCCAAAACGAGACTTTTTGCATCAGTATATTTGTTTGAAGAATGTTAATCGCTGATTAAGTTTTTTAATTGAATTTTTCTGCCATAAAGTCTTTTTTCGCGTTCCGCCATAATTTTGCTATTTTTTAAGTGCGGTTTTTTTAATTTATTATCTAGAGACATACATCAAAGTTTGGTGGCTAGTTGCCAAAAAAAATTGCGAAAAAAAATTTCCATAAAGGTAAATTTTTTAGTGTAGAACAAAGAACAAAACGTTCTTTACATCATTATGTTAAGTAATGGTAATGAAATTTCATTTGTCTACCTAGTGTAGAAAAAATCAAAATGATTTTTTGTTTTTACTACCATTGCGTATTGTAATGAAAATTATAAAAACGTTTCATTACATGTAAAGAAAAGAAATGAAATTAACATTTTTTCCATTGCAATTACATTTTGTAATGGTAATGAGCTTTTTTTTAAATTTCATTTTATAGATTTTATGGTAATGAAAAACCCGCAATGGTCATTACAAAGTAATTAATTAGTCCCATCTCTGGTTACAACAAACAAAATAAATTTTTTTTGGATTTACAAATTTCTTTGTTGGTGCCTTTTTAAAAAGATTTTTTTTGTATTTACAAATTTGGTATCAGAAAGGTGTTTAAAAATTTAATTAGAATTTTGTAAATTCTTTCTGTGTATTTTGGCTCAAAATTTTTTTGACTTTAAGCACCGTAAGTTGTTTGAGCTTCACGTGAAAAAACTGTTATAATCCATATAAAAAAAATGATTTTTTACGACAATCAGTTTCACGTGAAAATTGTGTAGACTTTGTTTTCACGCAAATTTAATATACAAGACTATTATTTTTCTGGTGAAAAATTGACATTTTGTGTATATTGCAGTGTTGCCAACTCTTGCAGGCAGGAAAGCACCGTGAGCATTATGAAAACGGGTAAAAAGGGTAAATATTTACCGAAAATGGGGTAAAAAAGCACGATATCAATTTTTTGAAAAATGTAAATCAAGAATTTAAAAACAAATTTTAACTTTGAAAAATCGTGTAAAAAAGGTTCAAAAAATAACCAAAAAGGGGTAAAAAAGCACCAAACAAATATTTCAAAATTTTGAAGTTTAAATGTAACGAAGTTACTATTTAAAATGTACTACAAACATTGTGCAATAATGTATTTCTTGTATAGTTCGTTTTATTTTTTAAATTTTGACAGAAAATTCAAGAAAAATTTAAAAAAACGAGAACAAATACAAAAAATATAAAATGTACAAAAAGAACTAAAAGCACTGCTTGAAATATGAAAAAGCACCGTAAATACCCGCTTTTTTTAAACGGGTATTTGTAAAAAATCACCGGGTACGGGAAGGAAAAAAGCACCAAAAAATACCCGAAAAGCACTGAAATGGCAACACTGGTATATTGTGGTTGTGTCTTTGTTATAAAATTAAAAATTTTTCATTTGTTTAAATTAAATTGCAATTTGAGGCATTTAAATTTCGAGTGAAATTTTTCCACGTGAAAAACAACGTGTTGTTAACAAAAAGAGGAGATACTGAATTCCTCTTTCATATTTATTTATGGTATTATATCACCTCTTCAAAAATTTATAAGTCACTAACGTTCCGCATACATTTTTCTTTTTAATTTTGCCTATGGGACAAAGCACTGTGCGAGGTTTTTAGAATTTCTGGAAATATTTATTAAGTTAAATTACAAACTCAATGAGAATTTCTTGTTCTAGTCTAGGAGCATTATTAAACATTTAAAATATCAAAGAAACAACAAAAACAACAACAAAATTTTTTAGTCAATTTGCTTTGTCATCTTCCAATGTACTACTCTGTTGTTTTGACAGATCTAGCAATGTAGTGACATCCATTCATGTATAAACAACAATAGAAAACAATGTTTTCTAAAGTGTCAGTAACATTTAAATTTGCTCAAGCACTTGCATATTAGTTTTTCTAATTGCAATTGCTTGCTATCATTTTATTGCATGTCAAGACACTTAGGTAATGGAAATAATTCGGTCATTAAGCCCGGTATTTTGTTCGTACTTTTGCGAAAAAAGCTGTTAAACTTCATATAAAAAAATGATTTTTCACTTGCGTGGAATTGTTGCGAAATTGCGGTGGAATTTTTTTCGCATCAATTTAATAGATAGGACCATTTGAAAATGTAGCGAAAAAGTGACATTTCGGTTAATTATGATTGTAACTTTTTATAGACCATAAAAAATTTGTATATTTTAATGTTTTTATTATAGTTTTTAAGCTCCAAACATAGAGCGACAATTTTCGCTCTTTTGAACAAAATACTGGGCTTTACCATGAACCGAATAGTTCAAAATTGAATCAGATTTAAAAAACGAATTAAGAAATTCTGTTTTTAAAGATTTGCCCAAAATAAAAGACAAATCTTCTGTTTTTATACATGGGGTTTCTAGACGACGTTCGTTGTCACACAAATGAGTGACTACATGTATTTTGTTATTGTATTTTCGTTCGTGTGGAGCAAAACGTCATCTAGAAACACCACCATAAAGCCAACGGAATTATTCTTCCAGACGAATTGTTTGTATTTGTTTTTTTTTTTTTACAATGACAAAATACGCACATTTTTCAGGCGGAGTTAAAATTCTCAAATCCCCTTCCACGTGATGTCAACTATTCAAAAATTAAAAGAAAGCGTTAAACAAATTCGTGCAAGGGATAATTTTTAGAAAAAATATATTTTGAAAACCCCGCAATCAGTCATGCTAAAAAGCGCTATGACGGCATCACTGATTGCTACTCTTCACACAATTGATCGTTGTTTTTCTTTTCTTTTTATATCGTCTACAAGCAATAAAAAAAACAATGTTTATGTTGTTTGCAAGAAAATACACACACGTACATAAAAATACAACAAAACGGAATGAAAAACAATAACAAGAAGATTTTAGTATTGCTAGTGCTGTTAAAAAAGAGTAGTGGTTGTCGAATATCCGAGTATATGCTCTAATTTTGGGTTCTCGATGCTAGAATTATATTTTTCAGAATTATATTACGGGGCAGACAAAAAATAAAATACAACTCTGCTGCAAGGAAAAATGAAGAGTTGTTTAAAAAAAATTTGTAAAAAGTTTAAAAACTTATTTTCAGAAATACTTAAAATTTTAAAAATCAATATACATTAGCTGTGTTTGTGTGACTCTATCAGTGGTATCAAGAACGATTTTGACAGTTTTTTAACCTATTCCGGCTTTCTACTGTCAAAATTGTTCGAGATATCATTGATAGGAATGCCGCACAAACGCAGCTAGTATTGTTCGAAACCTAAGCAACTTCTCCTAATAAAGTAATGATAGTCTTATATATTCTTTTTAAATTTATTTATACAAAATAACACTTTTAATTTTTATTATGTTATGTGCCTGCATTCTAATAATAACAATAAAAATTTAATTCCATTTCCTTGCCAGCAAAAAAAAAAACAAAAACGAAATTGACTCCATAATTGTCGAAGTACTTCGGCAAAATACAACTTCAAAAGTTTTCTGCTAAGTTAAACAATTCTTTAACCCTCTAACCGGCAAGCCCGCCTCCAGGCGGGGTATATTAAATTGACCAGAAATTCGGCAAACGGGTATTTTATAATAAGAAATTATGCTTTTTCAACAGAAAACAAAATTTATAAACTTTTTTGTGAAGAATTTTTTTGTATACAATGCACGGTTTGGAAGCGAGAAAGTGTCAAAGATAAAATTTCGTAAAATTTCAAAAATTAAATATTTTAAAACAACCAAAAGTTTCAAAAATCTTAAAAACATATTTAAATTGACTAAAACAATTGATAGTGACCATGAAGTAAGATTGGAGCTTAATCTATTCAAAAAGTTCCTTACTTTGGTCCAAAGACGCACAGGATTCCATAAGGATACCTTTAAAGGACATCGCCTTAACTTCAAAACGAATGGACGGATTTTTTTGAAATTTGGTAAAAAGAATATGTTTGGTATAGGTAGCAAAGCTTATAAGTTTGAATAATATATATTGAAGTTTTGGTGCGTTTTCGCTCAATTTCGCATTTTTCGAAAAACGAAAATCGCTACATCCTCTTAAGTAACAGCACAAAAAATGTAATCTTTTTATTGCAATTATTTCTTGGTAAGAGAAATAATTTGTGCCTAAACCTGGTAATTTTTATGCGCTAGTTTTCAAGATTCACCCTTAAACTATTTTGGCCCATATCGCCTAAAGTAGGCAACGAAAAAAAATTTTGTAGAAGAACTTATTGTTTATTTTTCGTGAGGAACACATGGTATAAATTTCATTGCAAAAAAGCTTAGGCCGGTTAGAGGGTTAATTAAAATACAATACATATTTTCTAAGATAATTTACAAAAGAAAAAACTTAGGTAGCTTAACATTTTTTGAAGTGCGTGTAAATGGAATAGTCAAAAACTAAGGCAAGTTGACAAAACCATTGATAAATCTGCATGTATTTCTTTTTGCTAACTTACAACAAATACTTTTGAAGTTGTTTGTACCTAAGTACTTAGATGATTATACACTTTTTATTTTTTGCGTGTACAGTCTGTTTTTTTTTTTTATTTGAGAATCAGAGTTGTATTTTTTACAATTATAGCCCTAATTATTTCTATGAAAATAAGCTACGAAAATCTAACTTAATGTAAATAGAATTCTATTTGAGGGAAAAATTTATAAAAAAAACAAAGTATTAGAACAATACTTGAAGGTTGTTGAGTAGTATCGAATTTTCAGAAGTATCGACATTTTACAACTCTATATTGTAGTATACAAATTAAGCAATAACAGCTGCTAGTTTAAAAACACAATATTGGCAACAGCAGCAGGTAGTTGCGAGGGTATTACTAAGAAGAGTCTAACATAGTGATGATGTCTATGACGGTGGTGGTGGGTTTTTGTTTTTTTGCTTTGAACAATAGTTGCTGCTATGCTTTGTTATATGGTTTTTCCGAAAAAAATCTTCTTAAATTGTTGTTGGTGTTTCCGTTAGCAAATTGTTGTTACATCAATGTCTACCTTATTCACTCACTCTTTAAGCGTGTATAATTAAAGCTGCTTAATGATGATGCTAGTTAGTTGTTGTAGTGGTAACTGAGGTAAAGTGATGCTAAGTTTTTACAATAAAAAAACCGCTAGATTGCTGAAACATTTAAAACTCACTATTGTAGAGGACTCCAGTGTTAAAACGGTAATAAGGTATCAATATTTTTCGGACTGCCGGCAACGATACGAACTTTTTATATTACTTTAAAACATATAAAAATGAGTTACTAACAACCAGTTACTTTATCCATTATTTCAAAACAAAGAATAATGCGTTACGAATAATGACATATTTTTGTCATTATTGCAAGTTCAAAGTAATTCTCTAGACTTTTGTAAATTTTATTGAAAATCAATTTTCAGACTCAGGTAAGGATAAGGTAAATTTAAAAAAGTCACGTGATCCATTGACACTGACTATAGAGGCCTGTTACTTCATAAAATTTTTTCAACTTAGATACATGATTGATAGGGGTAGGTATACTATACTTCATTTGTGGAATTAAGGGCCATTTAAAAGTAGGAAAATCTAGTTTGTTAAGGTGAATGAAGGTATATATAGTTGATCTTTTAATTTATAAATGAATGTTTTATCAAAACTATGAAAAACTGTAATTTTAGAATATTTTATGATTTTTAACTTAAAATCATTATATTTTTTGCGCAGTTAACGACCTAAACAAACACGAAACGGTGGCCATATAGAATTTTTTTTTTAATATTTTTTCTTCAAAATTTTTTAAATTCCTCTATACAACCACATATTTTCGAGTTTTGTGTGCTGGTGAGTAAGCATACTTGTACGCAGCAAGTCATTAATGTTTTTATCTATCAAATATAAGATGTGTAGATAGCTCAGATTGTAACGGTTTCGACTGGCAACCTAGAGTCCTAGGTTCGATTCCTGGTACGAGCATATTTTATTAAAATATTCCCAATAAGCACATAGGTTTTAAAAATTCAAGTGCTTTAAATTTAGCTTGAAGTAAAGTAGATTTCAAATTCTCGCTAATTTTTCAAACTTGAATTTTTGTTTCTCTTTTGCTGGAGTATGCTATTGAAATAAAATGTAATAAAGCCTTAAAACTGCAAAACAGGGCTGGAATTGAACTTGATTTCAACTTGAATTCCAGTGAAATTGCTTACGGGGTTTTAATTACAAAAAAATATTTTTTGTAAAATTTCGTGATTTTTCTGAAAATCTGTCTTTGGAATTAATATTTTGTCGATACTGGTAAGCATATAGGTAATCACATATTTTTTGATTTTGCATATACTGGGATGTTAGCATAAACTCAAAAAATGTATGAACCAGAATTAAGTTTTCACCTTACTAAAACAATATCTATGAGTTTTTACTAAAATTAAATTTTTTTCAAATAAATAAAAATATTTTCAATTAATGCAATTTTATTTGATTTTAGTTTATTCAATATTCTCATTAACTACAAAATAATAAAGCGTTTTGCTTAATTTTTTTCCTGAATTAGATTAAAATTTTTTAGAACTGTTGAAAAAAGTATTTCTTTTTAGTTAAAAATCCTAAATGTTGAGAATTTGGGTAAACTAAAAACAAAGAAATTAAAATTTTATGAAAACCCAAAATTCAAATAGTGAACCTTCTTAAATTTAGTTTAAACTTCTTAAATACTAGTAAATACTTTCCTTCATATTCCTAAAAATATTTTAGCTCATTGAATTCTTATTTGGTTTGTAGTTTGTATTTTATAAATATTTTATTTTTGCAAATTAAAATTTAAGTAATAAATTTCACATTAAAAATGTTTGTATTAACGTAAAATATTTTAAATTATTTTCGTTAAGTACTAACGAATTTGATTACTTCGATTTTAGGTTGCGAAACTGACATACTTATATAAATATTTAAAAGGTTATACCTAACAAGAATTACAAATTAATAAATAATATTATATAAACAATTTTTTGGTTTATTTATTTCTATTTAATGTACATACTTTATACATGAATTAATAAAAGATTCCTTAAAAAAAAACAAAAAGTAAAGTATATACTTAATTTCAGTAAAATTTTAAAAATTTAAGGCATTTAATGAATTGAAGTAAAATTACTTGTTTTTAAGAAAAGAGTGTATTTAAGTTAAAATTTCTTTGGAGCGAAATCTTCAAATTTTCTTCAAATTTAGTTCAAATTATCTAATATAACGGATTAAATTTTTTGAGTGTGTAAAATTTTAAGAACAAAACTAACCACTTTGACCACAAGTTTCTAGGCGTTTTCGCTTAATATCCTCAATTAAGAGGTTTTTAAGATTATTATGCAACTATTTCCATCTAGGTGTGCATTTTAACGTTATAAAAATTTTGGATAATTTTGACCCTAAGTGCATGTGAAGGTTAATTTCGATTTTTTCCTTAAAAATATCAATTTTAGACTTCGGAGAATAAATAAATCAAGTTTCATTAAAATTCGAGAAAGCTAAGAAAATATGTCGTTACATTTTCCTGACAAACACAAAATATCACAAAATTTTACTTCTTATGATATGGGCCAATTTTCTTATATTATTCTTATTCAGTAAATCTCAAAAAATTTTACACTAAAACGCAGTAAATTGTTTCGATTTCACGTAAGAAAATGCTGTAAAATTGAATAATTTCATTACACTTAATCTAATCAAATGTTCTTTCTATATTTGATTTAAACTAATATTTTTTAATACGTAAAAGTGTGTATTATATAAAATCTTCAACAAGGCAATTCAGAAATATAATTTTTTATAGTACATTTTTTGCCCTCTGATCAACATGGGTTAACGCTATTCCAAATAAATAATATTTAAAAACTATATAATTAAGTTCGAAATGAATGCAGCGGGTAGAATAACCCATTTTTAAACCGATTTTCAGATTTTTTTTTTTTTTTGGAAAATATCCTGAAAGCTAATCGCTCCATACGCCGCATACAAAACTAGATCATTTTTACATAAATCTTGTTTCTATCTCTGGGTACCACTTTATGCAAAAATGGAAAAGAATTAACTAAATTCCGTTATGAGGTCAATAAAATTTAGAATTATTGCTAATTTTAGGGTTTTAGTTTAATAACAAATTTTAGGAGTCTTTTCTACCTCCAATTTTAAAATAAAACACACTTAGCAAGAGAAATTCAGTTTCATCAAGTTTAAAATTTCGAATTGCTTCCTCTATACAGCTTTTTTTTTACAAAAAAAAATCAGATTTTCATAGCCTCGGGGGAACCGAAAGAGAAAGTGCGATTTGTAAAAAAAAATTACATATATATTTTAACGCCTATTGCAATCGATCCTACATATAACCGAAGCCGCATTCCAAAGTTGTTCAACCTCACTGCACTCTAATCCACAGTCTTCTAAATAAACCATGTAAGTTTTTTTTTTTTTCATTTTTCAGCCAAACACTGGAGAAAGTTTAACGGCTTTTTGGATGAAAAATTTAAGAACTTATATAATGTATACAAAAAATTTGGATAGAGCTAATTTACCCGACATATTGGCAAACATTTTTTGCGTATACGTTATTTATAGTAGAGTAATGTATTTTAGATCGTCTTCAGGATTTATTAGAGGATCTGATAAAACTCAAATCACCGAATTCGAAAAGATTTTTAGATCGCCAATCTTGGAGATATCTTTTAATCGAGGACTTTTAATCTTCCACCGTCGATAGAACTATCTGTCTATCTATCTTAAATCGAGGAATTCCGGAAGGTGTGTCATATCTCCATGGAGATTTAAAGATATCTAATCATGTATATTTTGAGTGCCCTATCACATCTTCAATCGTGGATATTAAATAAGATCTCTTAAATATCCAATCGTGGATCTTTAAAGTGGTCTACCAAAAACTCTCGGATATTTTAAGAATTTATTTAGATCTCCAGTCGTGGCTATTTTGTAAATTCTGCAATAGTGGAGATTTATAAAGGTCTATCAGATCTGCAGTTGTGAAAATAGAAAGCGGTCTGTTAGATATCCAGTCAATAATATAGAATTTGATCAGATCTCCAATCCTTTTCGAAATAAATACTGATCTCTGTTTAGCCGAATTATTGTACTTTATTATAACGGTATTTTTTCAAAAAGCGCTTAAATTTAAAAATGTTTCCAAAAACATCTAAATTGTCTTCGCTACTGAGGTGGTTGGTTGGTGGTGGTGATTTTTAAATCATTATTGCTATGCCTGTGTGTATGGCTGTACAGCTGCTGTTGTTAGTTGCTTGAAATATCGTCGTTGTTGGTTTCGTTAATGTCTGTTGCTGTTGCCTGCCATGCCTGCTTGTTGGCTGTGCTTAGTTTAGCATAGTAGGTACTTGCTTAATTGTTTGCCTGGCTTTTTAACTACTTGAGTACGAAAATATAAAAATGTTGGCTGCCTGCTGATGATGACGACGAGAAGAGTATATTTGGTTGCTTGGCTAGTTGTTTGTGTAATTTTTTTTCTCGGTTGTGAACCATCATCATCAGCATAACAGCATAAGGTTGCTATCGTCACAACAAAAACAACAAAGCGACAATGACAACGACAATACAATAACAACAACAACTATAATAAAAACCAACCACACTTTACATGTTTTCAACATTTTGTATTGTGCTGCTGATGTTGTTATTGTTGTTGGCGACGACTACGACAGTGTGTCGTATATTTTCTGTATTTGTTGTTATTGTATTTCTGCGGTATTAAAAAAAAACAACAACAACAGCAACAATAGCGTACATAGCAGTGTTTGCCTGCCTGGCTGACTGCCTGCCTGCCTGCCTGCCTTGACGTTTGGTTGTTATTATATATTGATGTTGTTTGTATAGTTGTAGGAATGAGCTCTTCAGTCTGTTGTTTGCTGTTCAACGAGAGTGTTTGCAATATTTTTTATCGCGGCAAAAAGAAAATCGAAAAAAATAAACAAAAAAAAAATATACTTATACACATACACTCCAACAATAACAAAAAAATTGTTGTTGACAAGAAAACTTACAAAATAAAAATATTGATTTTTTTTGTTAGTTTGTTCATATACTAACTAGCAATAGTATTAATTTGTGAAGAGTGATTTTTTGTTTTACTAAATATATTACAACAACACGAAAAATGTCAGATTCAAAACCTGATCATTATAATATTAATGCGAAAATCTGTCGTTTAGTGGAACAATATCCCTGTATGTACGATCGTTCACATCCTCATTATTTGAAAAAAGATGTTGTTGATCAGGCCTGGATTAAAATATCAAAAGAAATGAATGATTCAAGTAAGTATTCAATGTTTTTATATCAGTTTTATAATCAAAATTTATTATCAGATTTATTCATTTAGTTAAGTATATTCAAATAATATTATTTTTTTCATTATATTTGCTTTTACAACAACACTTTGTAGTTGTTACGTTGTAATGCGTAAAAAATTGAATAAAGGGGGCAACATTTCGTTTTAAAAATGGTGCGGCAAAGAAGAGTTTTTTCTTTGCAAGTGTGTGTGCGTGAGTTTTTTTTTTAGTGTTTGGCTTGCTTGTTGTGTGTTTTTATCGTAAATAACAACAACACAAATACTACCCCGCTAGTACACAGAGATGCCAACTTAGCGCTTTTTACTCAACCAAAAAACAATTTTCCTTAAGCGCTTTTAGCTTTAAATAAATTCAGTATATCCGGAGTAGAGCTGTCATTAGTTCCATTTTGGCACCCCGATTTGTAGTTTAACGAATTAAACCCGAAAAAAACAATCATTAAATGGACTTAACACGGTTGTGGCTCCATTTGATTTATTTTTAAAATAATTCAATTGTAACAGTTCGTTCTATCAATCAAAAAATTTATTTAATTTCACTCAACCGTTCAGTGATTTAAAATAATTTCCGTTCACTGATTTAAAAAAAAAGTGTTTCGTTCAAAAAAGTTATCGGTTTAAAATCAATTTTTTACCGTTCATTGATTTAAAATAAATTTTTATTCCTTAAAGCACCGTAAGTTGTTTTTCAAAAATTTCGCTCAAACTTTAAAGGCCTCATATTGAAATTTAAATTATAAGAATTAATAATTTTTATAACAAAGACACAATCAAATTTAAATTATAAGAATTAATAATTTTTATAACAAAGACACAATCACAATAAACCAGTAATGTCACTTTTTCATTAGAAAAATAATAGCCCGTTAGAAAAACGTGTAAGTCCACACAATGTAATCGATTTCGTGTACTTCACATTGGTTGTACTTACAATATGGGATACTTGTGTATAACAATTGTATATGAAACTAAGAACATTTGAAATTTTTCAAAAATTTTGTCTAACTTACATGCTGCTATACTTGTGTGTACTTACGAAGTATATTGGCTTGTGGGCCATTACAATGAGGCCATACCCTGGGTAAAGTAAGCCAGCTTGTGTGTAGGGTTTGAAAGTACTCGGAGATACTTGTGTGTACTTACTAGAATCCCCAAGTGCTTTCAAACTCTACACACAAGCTGGCTTACTTTACCCTGGGTATGGCCGCATTGTAATGGCCCCACAAGCCAATATACTTCGTAAGTATAGCAGCATGTAAGTTAGACAAAATTTTTTAAAAATTTCAAATGTTTTTAGTTTCATATAAAATTATTATACACAAGTATCCCATATAGTAAGTACACACAATATGAAGTACACGAAATCGATTACATTGTATGGACTTACATGTTTTTCTAAAGGGAGTCTTGTATATTAAATTTAGGTGAAAATAAAGTCTACACGTGAAACTCATTGTCGTGAAAAATCTTTTTTTTTTTATATGGAGTATAACAGTTTTTCCACGTGAAATCGGAACAACTTACGGTGCTTAAAAAGCAAAAAAAATCCCTTTGTATTGCAAAGAGGGCTGTAAAAAACTGCAATCAATTGGCATTGAAATCAAAGTGATTTCAACTAAACTGATTTTTTTCTTTGACTTCAAAATGATTTCAAATTGAAATCTTGTCAAAATTGCAATATTTTGTGATTGCAATCATTTTGAAATAATCTTTTTTAGAAATAATTGAATGCAATTAATTTAACTGCAATCATTTCCATTGCAATAAAATTTTTTGTTGAAATCATTCCAACGAAATAATATACACTTCGTATCTAGCGGTTTCCACTAGAATCTTGTGGAAACCTCCAAATTTTTTGTGGAAACCACCAGATTTTAGTGGGAAGGAAGGAGTTTTATTTGAAGAGAACAAAGATTTTGATTCTGATTTAATTTTGATTGCAATTACTGGATTTGATTGCAATTAAAGTAATTTCAAATTGAAATCATAAAATCAATTTACGATTTTGAATGCAATCAAAAAATTAGCAATCATTTACACGAAATCATGTGATTACAATTAAGTTGATTACAATCTTTTACAGCTCTGATTGCAAATAAATTGAGCTTAATGATTGCACTCAAAAAAATGTATGAACTAAAATTAAGTTTTCACCTTACTAAAATAACAGTTGTGTTTGTGCGGCAAGCTGTCAACATTGTCTATGTCATTTCCATACAAATTTCACATTAGTCAACGCTTAGAGTTAACTATTAACGGTACTAATGTCAAATTTTGTATGAGAATGACAAGCCAACGTTGATAGCTTATCGCACAAACACAGCTAATGTATGTGAGTTTCTACTGAAAATAAATACACTCGTAAAAAAGTAAAAAAGTTCTGATTCAATAAAACTAATTTTTATGTTATTTTGACTTAAAATTTAGCTTTGAATCAATATTTTTTGTTATTCTTATTTAGCATAACAATTTATTTCATCCGTATTTGCACTTATTTTGCATGCTAATTTTTAGTTATTCGTGTTTCTTAATTCTGAAAAATTTTCAAGCTAATTTAAACCACAATTGTTTTCAAATCATTGCATTTTTCTGTCTCTGCTAGTAATCTCACATCTTTGAAATACCCTGTTAAAAGGAAAGCGACATTTTAGCAAGTGTTTAGTTTATATCAGGTAAAATTTCTATTGAAATTAGCTCAAATTTATAAGCTCATGTAACTTAAATTGTCGATGTATGTAGCAGCTGCAAATACAGGTACTACTTTCTGTTATCCTGGCAGAATTTTTAACTATTAATGAGGGCTATTTTCTACGAAAGTATAGGGTTGTTCAATAAGACCGCAGATTTTCTTTTATAGGTAAAACTCATCAAAATTGGTCAAAACTATATTTTTTTATTTCATCATGTTTATTAGTCTATGGCATTTACGTTTGAAACACAATATCCGTTAAATGTCCACCGCGACTTCTCTGGCAACACAAGATACACGTTTAGAAAATTTCCATGACTTTTTGGCATATATTTATATTTATAACACGTATGATTTCGTCCTTCAGTTTTGGAATCGACTCCGGCTTATTAACATAGACCATACTCTTCACATAACCCCAGAGAACGAAATCCAATGATGTCAAATCGCAAGATCTAGGCGGCCATTTGACCTCGTTGTTTCTTGAAATAATGCGTCCTGGGAACTTTGTTCACAATAGGTTTAGTGTTTCATGCGCAGTATGGCAAGTGGCACCGTCCGGTTGAAACCACATGTGTGCCAAGTCCATGTCATCTAATTCAGGCCATAAAAAGTTTCTTATCATGTCACGATAAAAAAAAAATCCCGCAATGCTCGAAATGCACTTCTTGCACAACGACCATTTTCATAAAATGTTTGGATAACTTTTACCCGTTCTTCAACTGAATATCGCTCCATGACTTAATTGGCCAAATACTGTAGTACCAATTGTCGCAAAAAAAAATTTATATAACCTCCACAAATCACGAATACTTGCTTTCAAAAATCTGCACTACTATTGAATCACCCTATACTTATGTATTTCCGTTACATTGAAGAAAAAATTGGCGTATGAGTAGTTCAAATTATAGCGAATATAAATTAAAAAAAGTCTTAGAATTATATAGCTTGTTTTTAAGGCACATCTACACGGGATAGAAAACTCGCAAGACTTTATAAAAATGCAGCTCTGTATAAGTCTACGAAATGCAATCTCTAGGTCATTGATAATTGCTGTCATACATAATTGCTTTAATTAGCAACAATTTTTAAGATGTCTTGTAACATTACTGAACATTTCAATTTATTAAATGCGCCTTTTGGTACTTGGAAAAGAAAATATTCTTTAAAATACAATAATTTTAATAAAAACAATTAATTGACAACTAGAGATGATACCTTTACGATAAAAATTAGTGCCAACTATATTAGAGATGGCAAATTTAGCGTAAACTCTACGAGGTTTCTGGCCCGTGTAGATGTGCCTTTATACCATCAGTTTCAGAATATAATTAATATCAGATCGTCTTCACTGGTCGTACACAAGATTTTTAATTTGAGTAAAAATTGTGGCGTTGATAAAAATATGGGACTTTACGGTTCAAAAGTTATTGCTTCAGAATATTATCGACTATTTTATTCAAAATTATCTTCTAAAATGTGAGCAAAGTAATTAAAAATGAGTTTAAATTAATCTCTGGTATTCGGAACCACTTACCGTAAACAATAAATATCATAATCAATATCAGGGAATAAAATTTGAGCAATATCATCATGTACAAATAAGTTATAGGATAAAAGTAATTTTATAAGCAATTGGAAAATAAACTTCAAAAATCCTGCTTTTTTACAACATACTACGTTAGCACTTAAACTGGGAATTCCTTCAATATGTCTGTTAGCTCTACAGAAAAATTTACTAGATTTAACAAAATATATTCCAGTTTTTTGGTTTAAAACCGAGTTGATACCTTAGCAACACTTTTGTTAAATTTAACAAATCTAAACTGAAGAACAAAATTAGTCAAACTACAGTTTTATTTCTATTTTTACAAACTTATCAAGATATAAGGGTCTCTGGAGCTTCCACGAACCTGGTCCATATTTAAATATGACTTAGATTGACTCACCCAGGTCCATTTTTAGATATCCTATGTTTCAACTAAAATTTTGTTAAAATTTAGTCAAATAGATTATGATTACGAAACCCGTGAAACACTATTGGCAGGCATGCCAGTAGTGCCAGCCCTGGTTTAAATGTGTCTTTTAAGAAGGGTTATAAAATGGATAACAAAATCATTATGTTCCAATTACACATTTGAACTTTTTCATTAGAAGTTGACCCAACTTTTCTTTCAAATAACTGAAAATCGCTAATAATTAAAGATAAAACAAATAGTTGACATTACTGTTTGCAACAATAATCTCTCTGTCTCTCTTTTAAATCTATAGATAATCTTGTATTCTAGGATATTTTTAAGTATTGCCAGAATAATTTTTACAATTCATATGTTGGTTTGTTTTTAATATTTAAAAAAGATAATTATGTAATTCAAACAATAACTTTTAAACTCTATTTCAATGTTGGCAAGCAAATATACCGTTATCTATAGTCATAATTATATCGTTAATGATCATTTTATTTCGTAATTTTTATGAAAATTATGGAGATTTGACACTTAAAAACGCAATGCGGATTCGCTCTGAACAGTGTTGCCAACTCTTAAAGGCAGGAAAGCACCGTGCGCATTGTGAAAACGGGTAAAAAGGGTAAAAATTTACCAAAAATGGGGTGAAAAAGCACGATGTTAATTTTTTGAAAAATTTAAGTCCAGAATTTAAAAACACATTTCAGTTTTGTAAAATGGTCAAAAAAAAGTTCAAATATAACTAAAAAAAGGGGTAAAAAGCACCAAACTAATATTTAAAAATTTTGAAGTTTAAATATAACGAAGTTGCTATTTAAAATTGTACTACAAACACTGGAAAAAATGAATTTTTTGTATAGTTCGTATTATTTTTTCAACTTTGACAGAAAATTGAAGAAAAATTAAAAAAAACGCGAACAAATACCAAAAATATAAACTGTACAAAAAGCACTGCCAGAAATTTGAAAAAGCACTGTAAATACCCGCTTTTTTAAAACGGGTATTTGTAAAAAATCACCGGGTACGAGAAGGAAAAAAGCACCAAAAAATACCCGAAAAGCATTGAAATGGCAACACTGGCTCTGAATATTTAATTTTAATTTAATTTCTCTTCGTTTTCTCTCACCTAACCTAGTGTCTACAATTGCAATGAAATGTGCAAAGAAATTTAAAAATAACACACAAATCAACAACAACGAAAATAATGTTGTTGGTGCTTTGTGTGTAATTTGCAAATTTTATGACATTTTGTATTGCATTTGAGGACACTAGGTCATACTCGCACAGGCTGGCCAGACTTGGGGTTTTGTCCTCAAATTTAGGGTTTTTTTGTTCGTCTTGGGGACAAAAATTTTCATTTGGGGACAGGGGAATTTTTTCGAGGATTTAAAAAATATTTTTGGGGATTTTTAAAATTTGGAAGATTATATTAACTTTGTCTAGTTTTCAGAAAACATCGGTCAAGTTTGTTCGCATAATTTAAAAAAAGTAATAAATTCACCCTTTTATGGATTCTCTATATTAATTTAAAGCTTTTAAAAACAAATAAATCCATTTTGCCTGAGAGTTTTATATGATTAATGTCCCAGAATCTAAAATATTGTTTATTCAAAACAACATCATATCGATTATGGAAAATATTGAAAAATTCAAATCTAAAAATTCTTTAAAAAATACCTTAAATTCTTGAAAATTTCAAAAAGAATATGTTTAGGGTTCGACTGGTTTTTTTTAAAATAATTTAATAAAAATTAAACGTTTTCTTCTTAAAAGTCCCTAAATTCTGAAAATTTTTCTAAACATGTATACAGAAGCAATCCAAGAATTTTTAAAAACAGTTATTGTTAGTGCTGTTTTTTATATTTAATCGTAGTTTTTATGCGGAGAATGTTCATTTTAAGCAAATTATATAAGCTCTACTACCTTTTTCTAGTTGGGGATTTTTTGTAGATATTTTTAGAATTATTTGGGGACAACTAAAAAAAGTTTCTGGCAAGCCTGTACTCGCATATTTTCATTCACACACTCACTTCAATGTTGCCATATTTAAAAAATAATCCCATTATTTGGTGATATTCAGAGATGGAAAAGTTGAAAGTATTAAATTTTATTTTGAAAACTCCTTGAGCATAATATTTATTATTAGTTTCGAACTCATTACTTATAGTATTGACTAGTCATGGATTTGTGTGAACATGAAACGAATTACATGCAAAACAATAACATCAAATAAAATTTGTTGAGATTTAACCTGTGATTTGTTTCATGTCCGCACAGATCCATGGCTAGCCAAAACTATAAGTTAAGCCTATAGTTTTAATTTAATGATCTTTACCAAAGTTAAAATGAAAAAATTTATAGAATTAAATATTTTTCTTTACCGAAACAAAAAACCTCATTTCCCATCCATGGTGATGTTTCGATAGTATGCGATGTGAACTCCACACATTCTCACCGTAGCGGAATCCGCGGCCGCAGTCGCAATGTTGTATCTTTTCTAGAGTTGTCAAGTATTCGACCTATTTGAAAAACCGGTTTTCGAATTCTTCTAAAAACCGCCTTTTTGAAAAACCGCTTTATATAATAATTGCTAAAAATCTTGAAACTTTTCTTCCTTTCTTGAAAGCAATTCGCAGCGTAAATTATTTCATTAGTGCGAATCCACATTTAAAACAAAGTTATTATTTCTAAAGGCGCTGTTTGTGCTTTTTTTTTGTTTCTAAATAAAAACACTTTCGGACAGATTTAAAAGCCCAGTACTTTGTCCGTAATTTTTGCGAAAAAAGCTATTAAACTCCATAAATAACTAGAATGATTTTTCACTTCCTCTGGAATTGTTACAAAATTGCGGTGAAAATGTCACAAAAAATAACTTTGGCCTTATAAAGATTGTAGTTTTCCAATTAATGTGAAACAATTTGTGACTTTAAAAATTTTTATTACAATTTTACGGTTTTAAATCGCAAAATGTTTTATCACTGGGGGAGAAAAGCTAAAAAAATAAGAAAAAACTCTTTTTCTTTATTGAGGAAATGTAAAAATTGAGCTTATATGCATTTTAGGACTAACTTTTAGATCTTTCCTAATTAAATTATTGTCAAAAAATTAGAACGTTTTTAAGATAGAGAGAAAATGTAGAATTCTGCAAAAAAAAAACAATCTCTTGAAAGAATTTCAACATTTTTGTTTCGAAAATGTAAATTATTTTGATAATAGTCCACTAATGTACGTCATAGCAACGACAAAGTGAATAAACCCTACCTAAAGGAGGGAATCAAACATTAAGGGTCATATGTATAATCACTTTGAAAATTTTTAAATACAAAATTTTCCATACAAAATTCATTTTATAAATGTGTTATAAGGTTTTTAACTTATTATGCATAGGCACTTAAATATTTTGCATAATTATTGAACAAATAAAGAAAATTTATTAGAAATTTTCACATTATAAATATTCGAAAATGTCGAATTATTCGCTCTTTTTCAAAAACCGGAAATATAGAAAAAACCGGTTTATCGAATAATTCGGAAACCGGGTTTGACAACTCTAATCTTTTCTGTAAGACTTGAGCTGGAGTTAGTTATACGTAACATAACATGACGAATCTGCTGATTTAATCTAAAATAATGAATTAAAAAAAATAAACTGTCAGCTATGCTCTTTTTACTCATTAGATTTTCCATAAGGAGATACGTCACGTTACGACCACGTATGGCTAAATCTAGAGATACAACCTTGCGGCTTGTTTTGCTTTTATTTTTTTTTTATATGGAGTTTGAAAATTAAAAACGCACTGCGGATTCTCTCTAAATTAAAACTTATTTCATTTCTCTGCGTTTTCTCTCATACTCGCATATTTTTATTCTCAAACTCTCTAAAATAATTCCGATATTTGATAATATTCAGATATAGAAAGTTGAAACGATTGAACTTTTATTTTGAAAAATCATTGTTTTTCATGTTTATTACTAGTTTCGAACTCATTTAGCCTATAATTTAAATTTAATGATCTTTGCCGAAGTTAAAATGAAAAAAAATAATGTAAAAAATTATAAATTTTTCTATCATTTCCCATCGCTGGTGCTCACATACATACATGTAAAGAAAATGTGAATGTATGTATAAAAATAACCGACACCGCAGCCGCTCATTTAATTTGTATTTTCTCACCGCAGCGGAATCCGCTGCCGTAGCCGCAATGTTGTATCTCTACTCTAATGGAGCCTTTAATTTCATTTCTCTGCGTTTTCTTTCATACTCTCTTCAGTGTTGCCATATTTTCAAAAAATAGTCCCATGGTTTGGTGAAGTTCAGAGATGGAAAAGTTGATACAATCGAACTTTTATTTTCGAATTGTATCAATAATAAACAAGAAAAAAACTCCTGTTTTTTTCTTGTTTATTATTAGTTTAAGACTCACTAAGACCATGATTTTAATTTAATAACCTTAACAGAAGTTAAAATAAAAAAATTAAATAAATTTTAAATTTTTCTATACGGAAACCAAAACTTCATTTCCCATCCTTGATGGTGTTTCTATAAAAAGCAGAAAAAGCGAAAGTAAAAAAACTTGGAAAAACAAAAATTTTTTTTAAGTCAAAAGTTAAGACAAAAATATTTTTTGTGAGCAAAAAAGGCATTTTTGGGCAAAAAGTCGTAAAAAAGCACTTTAAACCTCAAAAATCTTAAGAAAAAGCTATTTTGAAGCTAAAAAAACGGAAAATGCAAGAAATTAAAAACCAAAAAAGCAAAAATAGCAATTTTGTCTTCTCTGATAATAAATAACTGACCTGCTTTCCACATATATGCTACGAGTCCACAAATGCATGCAAAGAAAATCTAAATGTATTGCATGTACCGCCACCGCAGCCGAAGTAATTTAATTTGTTTCTTTCTCACCATAGTGGAATAATCAGCCAAAATGTTGTATCTCTACTCTAAGATAGCACAGGCCGACAATTTGATGAAATTTTCTAACCAAGAATCCTGAAGGTTTTCGACGTGCTGAATTAATCTGACCTCAGAATAGGCTTATCATGTCAGGTTTTCAAGATATTCTAACCTAAAGTGCAAAAAACACTTTTCGTGGGTACATTTGATGTCCTGTAACTTCCAGATTTTTTTTTTCAAAAAGATCGTTACGGTATCTAAAAGTGCTACTCCTCCACTACAAAATCCATTTTGAATTTTTAAAAAATGTTCAATTTTAGGTTAGATTATCTCAAAACCTGACGTGATAGGGCTATTCTGAGGTCAGATTGGGATTCAGCACGTCTAAAGCCTTCGGGAAAGTGTAGTCTGATTCTTGGTTAGAAAACCTTGTCTGCCTATTTAGTATACAACTTTGCATTAACAACAACAAAAATTGGATTATCGTTACAAGGTTGCTACATATTGGTTTCAAAATCTTAATTTCGGATTTTTTTAAAGCTTAAAAAAATCACAAAATAAAAATCCGAAAAATTGCGTATTAATTTTTTTTACAAAAATCTTGATTGTAGATGTTAATTAAGAAAACAAATTAAAAATATAATTTTGAAAAAAATCTGGATCCATTAAAAAATGTCAGGGGGTTAACTTTCCGATTTTGGCTTCAAATATCTTCAATAGAGGGCATGGTGCGATAATAAAAAATTTCATAAATTCAGTAGAATATGGTCTAATAATAAAAGTTTAATTATATTTTGTATTCTAAGGACCAGTTTTATAGTCAGAACTACGAACGAATTTTGTCTTAAATATTATTTAGGTAGTAAATTTAGTTTAAAAACTTCTTGCTTAACTAACATTTTAGAAAAAAATCGTTTTTGGTTGGATCTTAATGCATTTTTTATTAAATAATCCCCCTAAAATTAAAATTTTTTTTCTAAAATTTATAATAAAATATTTCTCTTTTAATTTTCAGTTTCATCCTGCAAAGAACGTTGGCGTAATATACGTACCTCTTACGCCCGCTCTATTAACGTCAATAAAATACCAGCTAGTGCCAATCGTACAAAACCTTATTATCTACACGAAGAACTGCAATTTTTGAAACTACACATAACACCCGGTATACCTGTATCACGTCGTTCGGCCTCCAATTCTTTTAGCGCTACAAATTCATTTTATACAACACCAATAGGCGAAAAGGGAGAAATGATTAAAGTGAACTTAGGTGATGAATCAATTGATAGTTATGCAGCTGTAATGCATGAAGAAATGGAGGAGAAGTCACAGTTTCAGGAAGAACGTAGCAGTAGTGTGACCAGTGAGGCCACATCAAAAAACACACAAGAAATGGAACATGATCTACAGCAGCAACCACAAGAACAACAGGAGTTGCAACAACCACAAGAACCGCCTCAACAGCAACAACTGCCAGAGGAGGTACCGGATCATGAAGAGCCACAATTTCATCTACCCATGGTACAAATAGAAGAAGATTATATTGAACCAGCACCAGTAGAAAATCCCAGAAGAGATTCAATTAATTATGCCTGTGCTCCACCCAAGAAGAGATTACGGGTAAAGGAAAATGCCTACTCAACAGATAACTTTCCAGAATCTAAGGTGAGTAGTATATCTTTTAAAAGTTGGCAATGCTGTTGTTTATTTTATAAACAAACGTTGCCATATTTACGAATAAACTCTTATTCATATAAAAACTTTCTTTACAGCCTTTAGATGTAATACCTCAACATGATTATGATGGCATATTCTTACAAGGTCTACTACCTGAAATGAAAGCTATGGATTTTCGTCAAAAGATCATCTTCAAAAGACGTATTTACGAAGTATTGGGGGAAATTTTTGACAATTCCTCGCAAGCTTCATCCACCACTAATACAGTACCTCACTCCGTTAACACCTCTTCATCTATGGCTGTTGTTAATACTTCAGATTTAAATATGCTTAGAAGATTAAATAACATGTTGCAAGATCCTACCTCTAGTGTTAATAGTTCTTCAGCACGATCATCTAGTATATCTTCGACTGTACTCTCCTCACCAGCTACACCTTCAACAGAATTAGTACCTGTAGCAAAAATTGGTGCCACTACACGTTCATCTGTCATGACTCGTGTTCGCATGGTTAATGCTAATGTTGTGATACCTGCGCAGAATGTGAAAGAAGAAGAACCGGAAGCCAATTGACTATGTTGAAATTAATTTTAGTTTTCTTCGTCTTGTTCTCATAGTATGAATTTGTGTAAATATGTATATCTAGTTTACTTATTGTTTTAAGTTTAAACAAAAATAAGAAATTTTTTTTTAAGTTTAAACAAAAATAAGAAATTGAAGTCATTAGTTTTGTAATTCATTTTAATAAAAATATTAATAGCAATAATAAAATATTTTATGGGCCTTTTTTTAAAGGTGGACAAAAATAAAAAAAACATAAATTTCAAGAAAAACTCTCACATTCCGTTAAAAAAATCTTCAGCTGCTGATAAAATTTTCTGAGGAATTTTCCAAAAGAAAAACTCTTAGAGTATGTAGACTTTTTCTGATACAAAAACCGTCAGATTAACAGGGGTTTTTCCTTTAAAAAAAAACAGTCAGAATGTGAGGACTTTTTTCACCGCTTAGGCAATTTTCTATAAAACACAATTTAGCGGGCGCATCTCAAAAAAAAATATGCCACGCCCTCCTTCAAAAAATGTATTACTTGTTAATCTATTTTCACCACTAGCAGCTTTCAAGTTCTTAGACAAGCAAAATTATACTCACAGAAACAAACATGAAAAATAAAAGGAAAAGCTACTAAAAATTAATTAAAAACGAGTAAAAAAGTTAAAGTCGGCTTTATAATACCCTACACCAGCCTGGTTAAAACCCAACTAATGTTTGGATCCGAAATTCGAATGGGTTAAAATGCACTTGTGTCAAAATTTTCTATAAAATGATAAAAGAGGAGAAAATCGGAAATATAGCCCATATGGGCGATAGGTCCAAATATGGACCGATCCTATCTAGAATCCATCTTAGGACCATGTGAGTCAGCGAACCAAAATTCATTGAAATATCTTCGTATTTGCGACCTGCAGCGTGTAAAGAAGCCAAATTGGGGGGACCCTTATATGCCCAGCAAAATTTTTATGAATTTTTATGGTTGCCTTTGAATCTGTTCTAGAATAGGTGTTTTTAGAACTGATTCCTGGAAGTCAAAATGGAAGGCCTCACTGTCGCAGAACCTGTTCTATAACTGGTTCTAGAACCGGTTCCAAAGCAACCTGTTCTAGTTTGGAGGAACATAACCTGTTGCATTTGGGACAAACTCAAACAAAAATCACCGATGATAGAACATAAATTAGAACAGCTTGCATGCAAGAACAAGTTGTTCTACAACCGGTTCTTTGCATCCGACAATTTTGCTGGGTGGACACTAGGTCTAAACATGGACCGATTTTAACCAATAGACGTCGTCCTTGGGCTGACGTAAGTAGGTGTACCAAATTTCATCAAAATATCTTAATATTTGCGACCTGTAGAGTGCGCACAAGAATGCATGGAAAGACAGACGGACATCGTTAAATCGAAATAAAAGTGATTCTGAGTCGATAGGTATACTATAAGGTGGGTCTAGGGCCAATATTTTTTGGTGTTACAAACATCAGCACAAACTTATACCCTCTCCACGTAGTGGTGTAGGGTATAATTACCTTGCCGAAATTAGCAGATTTTTTGCAGATTTTTTTGAAGCCGTTCAGAATTACTTCTAAAAAAAGCAGTACAAATACACTAACAGATATTTTTAGAAAAAAGCGGTTATAAAGCAGGACTTCCAATTTTTTTCCTCGGTAGTTAAATTTCAGTTAATAGAAAATAACTTAAATTGCAAAAATCAGCAGGAAGAATTGCTAAATAATTAGTAGATTAAAAAATCATAAACAAATTTAAAATTTTCAAAGTTTATTTTTCGATTTTTTTCATGGATGGTAACCGAAACGATGCGGTTATCGGTAACGCTATTTTATATTATTTCGGTAACGGTATTTTAAGGATAACGGTAGTCAGTTATTTCGATGCATCCCGCAATTAAAAAAAAAACAAATGAGATTAAAAACAGAACAAATTCACCAACTTAATGTACGAAAAATACTCAATAACCACGCGCACTTACCAAAAGCAGAAAATTAAAAATATCGGTAACGGTATTTTAGAGGTAACGGTATTTCATTTATTTCGGTATCGGTATTTTAAGGATAACGGTATTTCAATTATGTCTGTAACGGTATTCAAAGGATAATGGTCTTTCGGTTATTTCGGTAACGGTATTTTAGGGGTAAAGGCCAGTTGAAAGGGTTTTGAATACCACCGAATAGTTCGGCCACAAAATGTATTTGCACGATATTTCCCAGGAAAATTTTCTGTTCCAAAGAATCGGTTGTAGAATATCTACTTTCCATTCAAAACCCTTTCTACTGTCGATTCTAACACCGATTATTTTTGTTTAAAATTGTCCCAAAAGCAACCACTTCTATAGCTCCAAAGTAGAACCGGTTGTCCTAGAATTAGTTCTCGAAGTAGTTCTAGAAGTGATTCTACGTCAGTCACACCTTACATATAGGATCCCAGGAACTGGTTCCGGAACCAGTTCCATGGAATCGGTTGCAGTGGAACCAGTTTTAGAATAGGTGTGGTTGGCTACCGATTGTAAAAAATTTTCCTGGGACATAATTAATTTTGACAAAATTTTTTCTAAGGGCTTCTGAAAAGTTATATACAATGTACGTGCCCAGTCAGAAATCGCCAGTGGTACAAAAAATCATGCACTGGCATACCACTGGGTAACCACGGTATTAAAAATAAATGACTGGCAGAACACTCATTTGGGACGCTTTGCCAGCGCTTGCGAAAAGCGTTTTACCAGTATTCGTTTTACAAAAATTTCGGTGGTTTAAAAAAAACCACTGGCAAAAAATTGGCTTAGAGTGATATGCCAAGGTTTGCAACCAGTGGTTATCCAGTGTTACCTAGCCAATGCTACCAGGCGTACAAAAATCAATTCACTGGAAAACCAATGATTTTATAAAAATGCTGACGCTTCGTTAAAAAATGTTTGTAGTCGGAAGGCTCCGAGTTCAAATCCGGTTGCAAGCAAAAATTTTTTTTGCATTTTTTTTAATTTAAAATTTTTTTTGTTTTATAAAATCAATTTTTTTGTTTGTGGGAAAGCTCCTCCAAGACCAACTTTTTTTTTGCCCTCCAAACACTGGCATACTAGTTACAAAAAATTGTTTGCCAGTACTAGCATTTTGGCACAGCCAGTAATTGTCCAGCTATTATCACTCATTTATATGTTTAGCCATTAAATAGTATATGTCTCGTTAACTCAGTGGGTAGAGCAATCGTCTGCCAATCTGTACATATGAACTTTTTTTAAATTTTATTTTGGAAAATATATTTCCAGACCACCTATTTATTGGTTTTGCCAGCGTTTTGCCAACGTTTAAAAATTTTGTTTCTCCAGTGCTTTTCCGGCGCTTTTTGAACAGCCGGTCCTTTTGTCTAATGATGTTATAATTTTGGGAATGGAAAAGCACTTTTTGCCAGTACTTGTACCACCTGTTAAAGTGCTTTGCCACCGCTTTCCCGTTTGTATATTTCTCACTGGGTAGTTATTTAGTTTTCATTGGAGATTATTTAGATCTTATTAAAAATTAATTTTGATTGCAATATTGCGAACAATTTATTTGTCAATTTATTTGCTTTAGAGTTTAGACTGTATTAAAAAAAAAATTTAAATAATATAAAAAAAATACTTTTTTACTTGTTTTTATTTCGCCTTTTTTAAATCGAATCTTTTGTGTCAACAGAAATTTGGTGAACACAACAGGATTTCGGTTAAAATAATTCATCCCTGATGATGCTAGAAAATCCCCAGCGAAACGTCGGATTGTAATAAGGAAAGAAAAAGCATAAAGTTGGGCATTCCGATCCATTTGGGCATTTGGATCCGAAAAATCGAATGGGTTTAAATTGAGTTGCGCAAAAATTTGCTTATAAAATGAAAGAAAAAAAAATGTTTTTTTGAGAAACAGTAAAAAATTTGTAATTTATCTAATGTTGGGTTTATTTGAATGGATATCGGAAATATAGTTCATATGGGCGATAGGTGCAAATATGAATCAATCATATCTAGAATAAATTGACTTTTTTCTTGAGCCGATTTGAGACAGCGTATCAAATTTCATTAAAATGTCTTCGTATTTTCGACCTCTGGCGTGTAAACAAGACACCTTTATATGAGCACTAGTTCGAAACATGGACTGCCCAGCAAAATTGTCGGTTGCAAAGAACTGGTTGTAGAACAACTTGTACTTGTATGCAACCTGTTCCAATTTATGTTCAATCATCGGTGATTTTTGTTTGAGTTTGTCCCAAAAACAACAGGTTCTGTTCCTCCAGACTAGAACAGGTTGCTTTGGAACCGGTTCTAGAACCAGTTATAAAACAGGTTCTGCGGCACTGAAGCCTTCAATTTTGACTTCCATGAATTAGTTCTAGACCCTGTTTCAGGGAACCGGTAGTAAAAACACCTACTCTAGAACAGATTAAAAGGCAACCAGTTCAAAAAAATTTTGCTGGGTGCTTTTAACCAAAATTAAGAGGCTTCTCCTTGGGCCGGTATAAGTCGCGGTTTCAAATTCCATCAAAATATTGTTATAATTGCTACTTGTAGCGTGCGAATATGCCAATTTTTGGGGGACCTTTATACGGGCACTAGGTCAAAAATGGACCGGTTTTAAAAAACATCCTCAAGCTTTGTCCATGGGCCCATGTGAATGAATCTACAGTATTTTGTTTGAAAATTATGGTTCCAAGGCCATTTTTATAACTTATTTTTAGCCAGATTGTTCGTTATTCCCCCAAGCAGCTTTTGGTTAAAACTTATAAATATCGGAAGCAACACTCAAGAAATTCTTCCTATTAATTAACGTGTTGCTTTCTTTGGAAAGGGGATGCAGAAGAAATAAAAGGTGGTGAAAGATGAAGAGCTTCAAATATGGCAACATATTTGAGATTTTAAATTTTAGAAGATTTGTTGAGCGCCATGTGACAGAGAGTTGAGAGAAATTGTTGAAGTTTTTTAGTTTGTAGCCCTGTTAAATTCCTTTACTTCGGTGAGATTAAGTGCTATGGGGACACCGATGGAGGACCCAGCGATATGTATGAAATTCAATTTTGTAGGTAGATTTTTTGAATCACAACTTTTCAACCGCCAGATCGCTTGTTATAATTTTTAACACAAAACTTGGGGGGAGAAGCACGCGACCTAACAAGAAAATTAGCGTTAAACGGCATTCACACCTAAGCCCTAAACACGTGTTTAGCTAAAACGAGTGTAAAAGAATAAATAACTTTTGTAATAGAATAAAGAGCTTAAATACGTGTTTTAGCTAAACACGTATTTCAGTTCTTTATTCTATTACAAAAGTTCTTTATTCTTTTACTCGTTTTGGCTAAATACGTGTTTGGGGTATCGTTATTTTATTTATTTTGGTATCGTTACTTTAAAGATGACAGTATTTTAGTTATTTTGGTAACGGTATTTTAAAGGTAACGGTAGTCGAAAGAGCTACTGCATTTTAGAGGTATTGCCTGCAACCCTGATATAAATATTTGAAAATATCTTTAAATTTATAACCAATATTCTATAGTTTCATCGGAACAGATATGATTATAACGCAAAAAACAAAATACTAGCTAATTTCTAACCCTAAATTCAAGACCGGGCCACTTAAAATCGTCCTTGTCAGATTTTAAAATTGTCCCATATTTTTATCGTATGTTATGGCAACTCTATCACAACCCGATGATAATTTATAAGTGAAATACAACACTGCAATGCCACGATTACATTTAAAAGAGAGTTGTACTCTCTTAAATAAATATAGTATTTTTTGAGAATCTTAATTGTTTAAACTTTTATGAAATTTAAGAGAAAAACGCAACAGGTATTATTATTTTTTTTTTGAAAGAGTTAATAAGGAAACAAGTAAGAGTTTATAAATTGTTTGAAAAAAAAGAAAAACCAATTGGAGAATCGACATATTTACATATTTACATAATTATTAAAAAAAACAAGTAAATTAAAAAAGCAATGATAATTAGCGTGTTTATGTAAGAAGAAAAAAAAGTGGAAAAACAAATTAATAAGAAAAAAGTACAGTTTTTATATAAAAAGGGGAGTAGATAAATAAAAAGAAGAACAGTGATAAATAAAAATATTAATATCATAGGTAATATATAAAATATGTGATATTTATTTTTTTACAAAAAAATTTTTTTTTCTATATTTTCAAGAAAGAGTAAAGTTAAGTTTCTAGAAGCTTTAAAAAAATGTGATAGTTTTTAAAATTTTAAGAAATTTTGCTGGAATTATGTAATTAAATTTTGTTTCACAACCAGTCATATGATAATTTTTTTTTAATTTTTTCCTTTATTACATTTCAAAGCCAATCACAAAATTGTGAAATACTAATGATCTTGTTTTTTAACTAAACTCTCACAACTTTGTTTTCAATTCTCATCCCCTCATTCTCAATTGATCTAGCTCACAGTCTCGTTGTCTCACTATTTCTCTTTTACCTATTTGTCATTTATTTATTAAACTTATTGGATTTTTCGCTACACAGCAGTGATGGTATTTGAAAAATTGTGTTCCGTGCCAAAATTATGATGGAAAAGTGCCAAAACTGCTTCAATTGTGCCATAACTTTATTTTTACACTTCCTAATATTAGAATTATTCAAGATAGAGCCTGGTTGCTGTCAATCACGCTAATTTGACAAAGGTACATACTGAAAATTTTTAGGACTTCGGCTACCAAAAGCCTGAAGTCTAACATGCTATTCACAAAGAACGTTTTGTCATGGGTAACGGTAAGAATAACACCATTTTAGATTATTTCGGTAAAGGTATTTTAAAGATAACGCTTTTTCATTTATTTCGGTATCGGTATTTTAAGGTTAACGTTATTTCAGTTTTTTAGTTAAGTGTTTGTAACCGTCGCATAGGACAATCGTAATTAATATTAGAATTAATTACTAAAGAATTTTTTTAGAGTTGATTTCTAGACGAAACTGCGGCAGTCTGGTGATTCCCTTGTGTCTGTTAAATTTTTCAATAAAAATGTTTTCTTCTTCTTCTTCCTAGAAATCAACTCTAAAAAAATTATTTCAGTTATTTCGGTAACGGTATTTTAAGGGTAACGTTTTTTTTTTATTATTTCGGTATCGGTATTTTAGGGTCAACGATATTTCAGTTATTTCGGTAACGGTATTTTAAGGATAACGGTATTTCGGTAACGGTATTTTAGGCAGTCAGCTGAAAGGGTTTCGAATTGATAACGGTATTGCCTGCCAACCAGAGTTAATTCAATGTAAGCTTAAATCACAAAAAATTTTATTTAGATTTTAAAAATGTTCATGTACCAATCCGTTAAACCATTCGTAAAGAATTCATTCATAAGCTTCATTCACAAAGCTTTTAAAAGAAGTGAATGAATTCCCAACTTGAATCATTCTAATCGCATGCTCAGTCATCATTTTACTAATCGTTCGTTACAAAAATTAAAAGAAACGAGATTACAATTAATTCTGACAGTTCTTAGGCGATTTGTGAGAATATTTTCGATTTTTCAACTGTTAATTTTTTAATCAAGAATGGCATAAGAATTAAAAGCATTCAACTAATTTTGTTAATTTAATTAGTCGCAACAAGTTTTTTGCTTCTTCCCAAAATTTAGTTAATGTGTAACGAACGAGTTTTGCAACTCAGCTACTCAATCGAATGAAGAAATTTTGTTATCATTCACTTAGTGCAGTGTAGTTTGAAACAAATAATCAAAACCAAAGCATACAAGCTGTAACAAAGCACACAATACTATTTATCTATATTAGATAAATTTCAAACATTTTTCCTTTGTATTATGCTAATACTTCAGCAATTACATGCAAATTAAAATTTTTCGTTTTACTAAATGAATGAAAAAAAATCATTTTGACTAAATGAATTCAAGTAAATTTGGTTTCATTAAACTAGAATTCAATAAAAATTGAATTAATTCATATAATTTAAAGCTTTTGGGAATTAAGCTATCGAATTAATTTTATAAGAATGCTATTACGGAATGAAATTTACATTAATTTTTAGAAAGTGAATGAAAGAGCCTTTTAATCCTTTGCTGCCAACCCCGCTTTTTGTCTTATTAAAGGCTAATTGATGGATTTTTGGTGTTAATTTATTTTATTATACTGTAATTAAGTTCAAAAGATTTTTGTGACTACAAGCTTAAAAATTTTTTCCATTAGATTCCAGTACAAAAATCACGTTTTAAAAATCCGTTAAAAATCTACTTCTATTTACCGTTGCTCTCATTCGAGATACAATCGTTGACCCAAAATTTATTGAACAATCTCATATCCTACGTTATTCAATCAATGTAAAATACAAAGACCCAATTTGATTTATGTTGATTCTTTTTATAAAATCAAAAGAATTGATTAAATTAAATTGAGAGTAGATATTTTTCAGCTTCTAGTTCGATGTTTTTATTTATACCCAGCAAAACCTTCTATTACCCGGTAATGACTTTGGTAAGAAGAAATAATGGTATGTAACATCCTACTTTTCAATTACAAAACCTATTATTTTAACAAGGGCATGTGCAGCGAGGCAACTCCTTACCTAGTAATATGTTATTCTAAACTTACATATTACCTCTAGGTTACAATAACTTTAAAGTTATATGTTTTTTTTTTTTCTTAAAATTTAAATCTGTTTTTTATTGAGTATTGAATTAAAACTACGATATTTTTAACAAAAAATTTAGGAAAGAAAGATTTTTATAAGTTTTGGTTATATAAATAAGCGTTTTGTAATCAGAGACTATTAATTATAGAGATAAGAAATCAAAACGTACACTACTCACCGGTAGGGGGCGCTGAAATTTAGTATCACCTGATTTAGTATTTAGTATCACTTTAGTATCAGCTGAGCCTATGTTTAAAAACTCAAAAATTGCTGAAACCTGCGCAAAATAAGAAAAAATCAAGCGCAAAACATGTTTAAATAATAAAATTTGAGAATTCCTTTTTTTTTATTTGCTTTTTTGTTTGTTATTATTTCAATTTAAATAAAAAAAGAAACGATGTCGTTATAACTTTTGTTATAACGATGTCGTTATAACTTTTGTTTTTGGTGATGCCATAGCCCTGTTTCTATTACAAGAGCTTTTATTTTAACAATGGCATGCCCAATTTAACTCCTTACTTAGTAACATATTATTCTGAACTTACAGGATTTCAAAATGATTTTGTTTAAATTTTAATTTTAAATTCACAAATTTTTAACTAAAAAATTTAATTTCTTAAATTTTATAGATAAACGAATCATTTACACAAGTGTTACATACAAGTAATGCAAGTGTAAGGTGTAAGGGTCCAAAGTAATTCAAGCGTAAGCGGTTTGATATATTACCAGGTAATATGCATAGTAATACACACACATTACCAAGGTTTTGCTGGGTATTTATTTAAATAAAAACAGTGCGTATTAGTTTTGAAAAATTTTTTCTTGCAAACAGGATAGACTATCTGTTTCGAAGGGCGTTAAATAAATATAAATAAAAATATCGAACTAGAGGTTGAAAAATATCTACACTCACTAATTTGTGAAACAAGTTTTGTTTTCTTTGAAAACAAAATAATAAATTTGAATTGATTAAATTTCAATAAATCATTTAAACTGAAAATGATCCATTTGATTTAAAATTCGCGAATTAAACCATAAAATAAATTACTCAAAAGTGAATCAATGAAAAACCGACTTAGGGCCAGTTTTATAGTTAGAACTAAGAACAATTTTTTTTCTTAAATGTTAAATTTCAGAAAACAATTGTTCTTAGTTCTGACTGTAAAGGTGGTCCTTAATCAATATCTCAATGTGTTCTACACAGATAAAAATAGTTTGTAAATACAATTAATCTTTTTGTGAATACAATTAAACTTTTAATTGAAATTGTGCCTACAATTGATGTTGTGCCCACAATATAACATCTTTGTTACTTGATTGTTGAGTTTATTTGAATTAAATAGCCAAAAAACACAATTGTTAAAATTTAAAGCAAATTTTAACAAACGATGTTGCCATATTAAAAAACTAGTTTGTTGAAATTCAAAGCAAAATTTAGTAATCACATCTGTTGATTTTATTTTTTAATTAAAAAACACCCTCTCCACCTTTTTGGTGTTCCAGACTTTCTTTCAATGATTAGGTCCTTGTTGAACTCTTTGACCACTCTGGAAACACATTGCCTGATCACGCGTACTTCTGTTGCATTTTTTGCTATAAGCCTACAGTGAATAATTTTGAATAGTTTCCATAATTTTTTTGTGTTACTTGTCTTTGATTCTCAGCTGTAAACTTATAAACCACTCGAATTTGACAAACCGATATATTTTAAAGTCTGACATATTTCTCAAATATATTTCGATCAAGAAAAATTATTTAATTTTAATTTACACGTGTGTATTTATAACAGAGTTGTATAGTTCATTAACGAACTAGTTCAATTGAACGATTCACCATTTTAATGATATGAACTGATCATCATTGTTCGGTCATACAAAAATTGTTTATATCTCTCTCCAATAAATTGTTTGAAATTGAAATGATTTTTTAGGAAATAATAATATTATTGTTCGAAATTAAGAAAGAGCGGTCAAAGTTCATAATTTGATTTTATTTTTAATAAAATTGAAGATTTTCTGATGGCTTTAGAGTAGAAACACAATAAAAGATACTGGCCATTGTTGATTAATTGTAGTTAAGCTTAGAAATATTGACGAAAATTGTTAAAATAACGCGGTACCTGCCATTCAAAAAAACAGTCTCTATAATTTAAAACAGACTTTTTTTTTGTTTAAATGTTAGCAACTCTAAAAACAAATAATCAGAGTAAATAAGAGAACTGTGAAAATTTCGCCATGAACATAGATAGATTCTATTCCTGGCGAAATTTAATCAGCCCAACGAATCTTTCATCAACAAATGCCTGAGACGAATTTTTAGAATATTTTGGCCTCAAACTATTTCCAACGAAGATTTATTGGGAAGGACAAACACCGATCCAATAATTATAGAAATAAAACGCCGAAAGTGGCGGTGGATAGACCATACGTTGCGCAAACCTGACAACGATATTGCAAAAATGGCCTTTGAATGGAACCCTCAAGGCTCAAGGCGTCCAGGAAGACCTTTTACAACGTGGATAAGATCTATTCATGCTGAACATCGATCTAGGGGAACATGGCATCAGATCAAACTATTGGCGCAAGATAGGCAACGATGGACTGATTTTGTTTCCGCCCTATGCTCCGACTAGGAGCTATAAATGCTAAATATTTATTAAAGGAATAAAAAAAAAAAAAAAAAAAAAAAAAAACGAATCTTTGCGCTTCATACAAAAGGTATGGGAAATTTTTTCGCTTTTAGTTTTAACTTTGAAGAAATATGTAAAAGGTGAATAGTGCGTACGAAGTTGTGAAACGAACAAAGTTGTGAAGCGAACAAATGCTGACCGAGTCAGCAAAAAACCTGTTGAATTTCAAAAAACAAGTTTTTGAATTTTAATTATCAAGTTTAATTTAAAGAAAACTTGGAAACTTGTCATAACAACAAAATATTTAATTGATTCAATTGAAAATGTTTTTGAAATGGAAATTGAATTTTAACAATTATTTTTGTTACTTAAAATTTGGTGATATTTTTATCTATGTATATTAAAGCATTGATTTAAAGTTGTTATAAATTATACACCGATTCATAAAATAATAATTTTTTTCAAGCTCTGTTCCAGAGTTGAAGAAAGTTTTCTTATAATAGAAAAATTTGCTTCTAACACACCTCATTTAGAGAAAAATTAAAAAATTTGTGAGATGTTTTTAATTATTTGTCCTGTAGAAAAATTATCATATTTCGAAGTCATATTTAATATTAGATTTTGAGATGTTGAAGTGAAAATACCTTCTTCGTTTTTTTTTTTTAGCCAATGGGATAAAAAAAAGCAAGGTTGGTTACCGTTATCGTTATAATACCATTATCGCTAAAATACCGTTTCAAATTGAATGCCGTTACCGTTATCGATACCTCTAAAAAAATTTATAAATACCGTTATCGTTACCGATACCGTTATTTTTATGGGTAGTTACCGGTATTTTACCGGTATTTATTATTTTATATAAAAATTACAATTTTTTTATTTTTTATTTTATAATCTGTTGTGTTTTTTTTTACAAAAAATTTATAGATAATAATTTTACTTATTAAAACTACCAGTATTGAATTTATAGCTTAACATCTGTATTTTCAGTACTTAAAATTAAAAATATGCCGTGTTTTTACTTGTTTTTATATGTTTTTAACATAATTTTTAATACCGGTACGTACCGGTATTGCTGTTTCGATAACGGTATACCGTTACCGAAACAGTCTTAAATACCGTTACCTTTACCGTTACCTAAACAAACAAAATCTGATACCGTTACCGTTACCCTTACCGTTATTCGTTTCGGTAACCAACCCTGAAAAAAAGTGATAAAATCATGCCAGAGTGCAATTCAACAATCGATTGTGCCAAAAAATCGCACTATTGTGCCACTTTTACCAACAGTGGGTGCTACACATTACTATAGAATTGTGTGGGTTATTTTCATGTACACCCGAGATAGTCTTAATAAATATTCTATCCAATTCCATTTATTGAACTTAATACAGCTAATGATAGAAACATTTCATCAACGATGAATCTACACAACATACAAAAATCCCAACAACAGCTAGAGAATATTTGTGAACAACATACTAACAGTGCTGCCAGAACCAAATTTCATGTTCCCATTATGAGAATTAAAATTCCCCCCAACTAAAGGTGTTAATTCTCACATGTATACCAAAATTTATTTTCAAACTTTAATTAGGGTTCGGAAGTTAATGTACACACAAAAATGATTAACCTAAAATATCTATTAAAAAATTTGTTTAAAAGAAATCTTGTTTTTAAACAAATTTTTTAATTAATTCAGTTAAATATTTGAATTTTTTAATTGCTCCAATTAATCGTAAACAGTTTTAAGTAATTAAAACTAGCATTTACGTGATCAATTAAAATATTAGTTGATTGAAACTAGTTTTTAATTTTTTTGGGTGTAAATACATGTTTATTGTCGTTAGTTCGAGAACAACGTTAATCAAATATCTTTAGGAATCAACGAATTTGCAAACAAAATAGCAACTATTTGTTATTGCATATTTTGTTGTAAATGCATATTTTTACATAATTTGTCATAAACGCATATTTTGACATGTTTTGTTGCATATTTTGCAGAGCTTCGAAAAACTTAATTCAATTTAAGCTTAATTCACGAAAAATTAAATTCAGATTTTAAAAATATTCATGTACCATTCCCTTAAACCATTCGTAAAGAATTCATTCATAAGCTTCATTCCCAAAGCTTTAATATGAATTGAATGAATTCCTAACTTGAATCATTCAAATCGCATGTTCATTCACCATTTTACTAATTGAATGAAGAAATTTTATTACCATTCTCTTAGTGCAGTGTAAGTTGAAACTAACATATAATCAAAACTAAAGCATACAAGCTGTAACAAAGCATACGATACTATTTATTTCTGTTAGATGAATTTTAAACATTTTTCATTGTATTATGCTAATATTTCAGCAATTACATGCAAATTTAAATTTTTCATTTGATTAAGTGAATGAAAACAAGTCATTTTCCATTCACTTTTTTATTAAATGAATTCAGGTAAATTGGGTTTCATTCAGTTAGAATTCAATCAAAATAGAATGAATTCACATAATTTAAAGCTATACGGAATTAAGCTATCGAATTAACTCAATAAGAATGCTATTAGGGAATGAAATTTAACCCAACTTTCATTAATTTTTAAAAAGTGAATGAAAGAATTAAGCCTTTTAAACCTTTGATATTTTGTTATAAATTTTATATATTTTGCTTTCAAGTGCATATTTTTTTTAGCATAGTTAATGATTTTTATTGCATATTTTTGCATACTTAGCATTTGATTTCTTATTTTTGCATATTTTCTTTAAATTTAAATTATGCTGCAATGAAAAATTAATAAACTAAAGAATGAATTTGTAAACTTTGAAAAATCACTATTTATATTTTCTATACAAGTTTTGTACGGGGGAAAATATGAATGGGATTAATTAAGGGGTTTTCTACACAACTGTCTACAAAAATGAATTAAAATAAAGTTTTCTATGAAATTGGCAAATTTATAGAAAATTTAAAAAAATACTAAAATTTTTGATAAATTACAAAATATAAGAATTTGTCAGATACTATTAAAAAATTAGCGAAAAAGAGCAAAATTTTTCGAATTTTCTTAAAAACTTAGCAATGAATCCCAGCAATTTTCAAACATCTAAAATTTTAGTAAAGTCTTGTTGCTCATTAGGAAAATAACTAACCACGTGTTTAATTCAGGGATGGCGGGAAATACCGCTAAAATACCGTTATCGATTCAAAACCCTTTCAACTGACTGACTAACAAACATACCATTATCCATAAAATGGCGTTAAAGCAATAACTGAAATATCGTTATCCTTAAAATACGGATACCGAAATAAATAAAATATCGATACCCTTAAAATACCGTTAACGAAATAAATGAAATACCGTTACGGTTATTTTTAATTCTCCGCTCTTGATAATTGAACGTGGTTATTGAGTATTTTAAATAAATTAAGTTGATTAATTTGTTTTGTTTCTATTTTGGTTTCTTTTTTTGCAAAAAAATCTCAGTATGCACCGAAATAACTGACTACCGTTACCCTTAAATTATGATTAAATAAGTAAAAAAAAAACTAAAACTATGGGGAACTCCAAGTAATTCAAATATAAAAATTGTACGATACTTAGAATTATAGCCATCGCAGAACGCTATACGAGGCGGATTAATAAGTCCGTGACTTTCGAACTTCCCTCGTAGTTACATAAAATGCAACACTGCTCCGGTCTCTTATAGACTATTGTCAAATTTTGAGCAAGTTCCGCCATTAAATTTGCGTTTAAGAGGTGTTCAAAACATATGTTATTAATTAAAAAAAGTAAATTTCGAGTGCTCATCAAACATTATTTTTTTCTAAAAAAAATGTCACTCAAGCCAAGGAAAAGCTTGATAAGTACTTTAAGGACTCTGCACCATCAACTTATAAAAAAGTGGTTTACTCAATTTCATTGTAGTCGCACAAACACTAGTGACGCTGAACGTTTTGGACGGCCAATTGAGGCCAATACGTCCGAAAATTTAGAAAAAATTCACGACATGATATTTTGGCCGATCGGCGAGTGAAAGTTAGTGAGAGGTATTTCATATGGCACCGTTGGTTTCGATTTTAAATGATCTTTTGGATTTTAGAAAGCTATCAGCCAGATGGGTACCACGTTTGCTCTCAATTGACCATAAACGCAATCGTGTGACAACTTCAAGGGATTGCTTGGAGTTTTTTAATCACAATTTGGATGAGTTTTTATGGCGTTTTGTAACTGTGGATAAAACGTTGATCTATTGCAATACTCCGGAGACCAAGCAGCAGTCCAAACAATGGGTCTTCTCCGGATGAACTGGCTCCGAAGAAGACCAAGTTGAGTTTGTTGGGCAACAAGGGCATGACGACAGTTTTTTGAGATGCACGCGGAATAATCCACCTTCAAAAGGGAAAAACAATAAACGGCGAATGTTATGCCAACTTATTGGAACGATTCAAAGACGATTTAAAAAAAAACGACCCCATTTGGCCAAGAAAAAGTTCTTTTTCATCAAGACAATGCACGAGTGCACACGTGTATAGTCTCAATAGCAAAATTACATGAATTGGGCTACGAATTGGTACCTTATCCGCCATATTCTCTGGAGTTAGCCCCCAGTAATTTTTTTCTATTTCCAAACCTAAAGAAATGGTTGGTTGGAAAGAGATTTATCTTCAACGATGAAATTATTGCGCAAACAAATGGCTATTTTGAGGACCTCGAGAAATTCTATTGGAAGCCCGTATAAAAAAGATCAAATCTGGCCAGATCTCAGTAGATCTTACCAGATCTAATTAGATCTCAAAATTGGGGAAAAATTTGAGATCTAATTAGATCTGATCAGATCTAGGCATATCTGGCGCAATTGTCCAGATCACTTTAGATTTAAACAGATTTGGCACTAGATCTGATCAGATCTTGCCATAAGGTATTATCACATATGCCATATCTGATCATATTTGATGAGATCTGGTACAGGATCTAATTAGATTCTTTTCTTGCTAAAAAAATGTGTTTCATTCAATAAGTTACGGAGTTATTGATCTGCCCTCTATTACAGATGAGGAGCTGTTCTACACGTTAAAAGCGTAAAGGATGTTATCGGAAATTCCAGCATAAGGCATACCAAACGCCTCATGTTACATTCGAGTACTGACCCAAGAAGTCTATGAGAAACCTAAAGCGTTTCACTCCAATGGGTTTGTTTACCTAATAATTGCTTTTGATGTAAAAATGATCTTCTTCACTAAATTGAAATTCACTAATATTATTATTATTCACTAATATTAATTATATATAAGTATATTAAGTACGAGTATTGATTTAACAGTGGGCTTAGGCAGAGAAATTAATCTACTTGATTAAAGTTAATCAGAGTTTTTAATCTTCATCGTTTACTCATGCATTTTTCGCAAGTTTAAAGATTAATTTGACAGTTAAAAATTTAACTCTACCAGGGTGGCGCCGATAGCGATCCGGCAAATGATGAAAATGTTGGCGTTAGCAACATATTCGTCGACAGCGCCAAAATATTTTTGCGGAAGAGTCTTAACGTTAATGTTTGTCTGACTTTGTGTTTGTGTTTTGTAGGGTTGCCAACCGTCATTATAGCAAAAAATACAATTTATAGTATGAATATTGAAAAAAAAGTTGGATAAACTGTTAATCAAAAAACTAAAAAAAGGTTTTAATCGACTTGTTTAGTGCTTGATTAAGCAGTTACTTCGACTTTTTTGAGGTTAACTTTTTTGTCTAAACGGGGTATGTGCTGTGAGAAATGGGAAATAAAAAAAATGAACTAGAGAGTAGAGTCTTATTTACCGCTCTATAATCTCCAAATTTTCTTTTTTTAAGAGAAGCAACACTCAGGAAATTCTTCCTATTAATTAACGTGTTACTTCCTTTGGAAAGGGGATAGAGAAGAAGTGAAAGGTGGTGAAAGATGAAGTGCTATGGGAACACCGAAGACTGACTTTGAAACCCCGAAATTTAAGGGAAATAAAGTTAAAATCTCCCAAAATAATTGTAATTTCTGAAGCTTTTCCTTAAGGCAACTTGACCGCAAATCAAAATTTAAATCCAATTAAGGAGCCAAATCGTCTTATCTGGCAACACACTACAGAATAATGGAATATAAAACAGAACAGTCACTGTTTTTTAGCCCGGTCGTTGTGTCTGGTTGCTTAAAACATCTAACAAATAGCATTCATTGATGTCATATCCATACACAAACATAAAAAAAACCCCAACAAATATCAATGAGATTAAAAGAGTATCAGTGAGATTGCAAAAGATTGGGGCGAAGAGTAAATTATTATTAAAGAGCGTGTTGGTGATTGAAAAAGAGTGAGTACTTTGGTCTGAGCTAGTGAGCTTTACACGAGGTTTATTTTGATATTTGATTTTTTATTAATGCTAACAAAAACAACTTCGATTTTTAGTTAATTCTTGGCTCTCGCATGGAGTAGAAGTGTAGTGTATTACTTGGTTTGGTGATGTATAGTTAAAGTTTATTATTTCACGGTGTTTTTCTTTTTTTTCTTCATATATTGTGAATGTGTGCTTAAAAAAATCAACCGAAAGAAAGAAAACAAATCAGAGCATTCAAAAAAATATGATCACAGTAGTGTAAAAGGCTTTTCGTGTGTTATTTCGAGTATGTATTGAGCAGAAGGGGATTTTGTAATAAAAAGAAGAAGCATAAAACAGAAAAACTAGCATTTATGAAATAAAAATTGACAACAACAATATTAACAGCAACAACAAAATACCAACTATAAGACAGTAGTGACGACGACAACAACAATGACGAAGTGTAGAGTGTGAGTATCTTAACGTACACTTAAATGTAGTTGGTGTAAAAGTATTGTAGATACAATTTTGTTTAATAAACCAGCAATAGTTGGGGCTGCTTTATTTAACTCACACAAACATATTCACAGTGGTGGATACAATATTTTGTTTTTGTGCTTGTTGTTATTATTGTTGTTGATACATACAGATGTGAAATAAAAATGATGGTGATTATGATGATGTTGATGATGTAGTGTAATAAAGTGAAAAAATAAACATGAAAATAATGCGTAAAAGAAATGAAGCAAACAACAAAGAAGTGATAAAATCATGAAAGAAAAACATGTGTGATGGTTTTTCTATCATTTCCAAAATAATGTTTAAATCTTAATAAATTATTTAATATTTAAAAAAAAATTAAAAAAAAAACATTTGACAATTTTAGATAAAAACATAAAAGTAGAACAAACTTACAATAAAAATGTATTAAAAATACTTAAGAAGCTATTTAAAAACACGTTAATGAAAAAGGGTTGAGATGAAATGTGTGAAATTTAAAATTGAAAACAAGTTTTTTTCTCCATGCCTTGTTTTTTTATCACAAGAAAGTGTTGGCCAAGTATATGATGGGAGAGGCAAGTGGCTGCCGCTCTGAGAAAAAAACCTATCGGAAATAACGAAGAACAGCGGCAATGGCATATAACCAGAGCTTCGAAGAGTGAATTCTATTCCGAATGAATTTCCTAAAAATGAATTGGAATTCATTCGATCGAATTTAAATATAAGACATTCATTCGATTTCTTACTCATTCGATTGGCAATTTGTGAATTCAATCGATCATTCGATTTTGTATCACTTAATTGAATAATTTGGGAAGAACATTTGATTTTTTTCATTCGATTTAAGAAATTTGTAAAACTAACGATTATGTTATTTTATTGCTGTAAAATTAACGACTTCTTACAAGTAAAGGAAGAAAAAAATATTGAATTCACAGTTAAATTATAAATTTGTATGATTTAAAAACTTCCTTAAAAGCTAAAAGTTTTTTTCTTCTTCCTATTAATTCAAGTGTGTCTTTTTTTGGAAAGGAGATAGAGAAGAAATGAAATGTGGTGAAAAGATGAAGGGCTTAAAATATGGCAACGCGAGATGCTAAATCTTAGAACAGTTGTTGTGCGTCATCAGATGAAAAGTTGGTGAACTTTGTAGAAGCTTTTTAGCTCATAGCCCTGTTATGTTATTTTACTTCAGTGGGGTTATGTGCTATGAGAATACGGAAGGAGGACGCTGCGATATGTACGAGGGATAGAAAAAACTAATATATATTATTTTCCTAAATTTATGCCGTCGCTGGAGATCGAACCTGCTAGTCTTTAGAAGCTCTGCGAACTAACGGGCTACTAAAAACGTCGAATATCTAAATCAGAGTGGGAAAATAAACTCTAACGAACCGTACTTTTAGGGTTGCGTACCGCACATCGTGAACACAGTACACAAGCATATTGGTTGCGTAGAAAATACGTACGCTATTTTCTCTAATTAGTGTTTGTATTTATACACACAACCCGCATTCGGTACGCTACAAGGTGTGAATATGTGTTGAAAGTACAGTACATAATCGTAGCGTTTGCGTTCATCAGACAATCGTAGTGTACCGCATACGATTAATTGAAACAAATTTCGATTAAAGCAGGAATAATATAAATTAAAACATTAATTGAAAATAAAATAATTAGATTCCATTTCATGAGAGCACCGCTCAGTGGTTTTTAAATGACAAAATTTATGGAAAAAAGTCTCCGCTCTTATTCTGGGCCTACACTTAAATATAATGTATCTCATGACCTCACCGCTCGGCAGTTTTTAAATGGCCTACACAAAAGCTATGTTAATAAGGCAAAGTTAACATGAGAAAAAAGTGGACCTAGAAATATTTTTTTAGTCCAAAATTAAGCTGTACAACTGCAGCGTTTGCCATCAAAATTTAATTTTCTTCAAAACGTCAGATGGGCCCTTTTGAATATAAGCACACAATATGTTTAATATTAGTGAATTTCAATTAAGTGAAAAAGATAATTTTCACGTCAAAAGAAATTAGAAGGTATACCCATTGGAGTGAAACGCTTTAGACTTCTCATATACTTCTCGGATCAGTACTCGAATGTAATGTGAGGCGTTTGGTATGCCTTATGCTGGAATTTTCGTTAACTTCCCTTTCGCTTTTAACATGTAGAACGGCTCCTCATCTGTAATAGAATGAAACACATTTTGTTAGCAAAAAAAGTTTTAATTTTTCAATATAGGCTCCTCTTAGCCCAATACATTTAGTTTAACGTTTCTCCAATTTTTTTATTCCTCCCAGCAAACAAAGCTGATCATTAATGACTCAGAAATGAGCTCCAAACATTTTTCCACTTTTTCCTATGAAAGTGGTCCGTCCAAAAGAGGGGGCTCTGAACTCAGAAATGACTCGGGAAAAAAGAACTTATAAATTCGAAATTTTCCTCAGAGACAGCTTTTTAGATTGTAGAGACAACTTTTTGGATTGTTTTCTGAGGGTTCATATTTTCTACCAAAAAAAGAGTGTTTTCAAAAAAATAATAATCATTTCTATGAGCCACTTAAGAATCTTATTTATGAGCGCTCCGAAATTGCTGGCTGGGCTTCCAAAAAATTTAATTTCTCGAGGTCCTCAAAATAGCCATTTGTTTGAGCAATAATTTCGTCGTTGAACCGAAATCTCTTTCCACTGAGCCATTTCTTTGGGTTTGGAAATAGAAAATAGTCACTGGGGTCTAAATCCAGAGAATATGGCGGATAAGGTACCAATTCGTAGCCCAATTCATGCAATTTTGCTATTGAGACTACACATGTATGCACACGTGCATTGTCATGATGAAAAAGAACTTTTTCTTGGCCAAATGGGGTCGTTTTTTTTTAAATCGTCTTTGAATCGGTCCAATAAGTTGGCATAATATTCGCCGTTTATTGTTTTTCCCTTTTGAAGGTAATCGATGTGGATTATTCCGCTTGCATCTCAAAAACTATCGCCATGGCCTTGTTGGCCAACAAACCCAACTTGGCCTTCTTCGGAGCCGGTTCACCCGGAGAAAACCCACTTTTTAGACTGCTGCTTGGTCTCCGGTGTGTTGTAATAGATCAATGTTTTATCCACAGTTAGAAAATGCCATAAAAACTCATTCGAATTGTAATTAATTACACATTCAATTACACAATTACACAGAGACTTATAATATAGAGATGAAACATCGATAATTTTGTAAACAAACTGTAGATGTCGCTAGCATGTGGGAAATTTTGTCAAAGGAGAATTTTTTTTTGAAAATTTTCTCAAGGGAGGATTTTTTTAGGTCAAATGAGGTTTTACAGAGTTGCTAGGTAAGGGGATTTATGCCCAAGTTAGGGATTTCGACTTTGTTTTGGGGACAGATTAAAAAATTTTTAAATTTTAAAAGATTTAGTTTTATGCCCAAAATAAGAAGAATTTTGGTATAAATTATCTGCGTATTATTTCAATATAAAGTCAATCCAATTGGGTCTGTTAAAGAATTTAAAAATTTCTACAAAATATTTGAATTATGGAGGAAATGTTCTACAAATATTTATTAATCTTGAAATAACGAAAAGCAACCAAGCTCAATAATTAATCAAAAAATTTTCTATTTTCCAAATACTGAATTTGTTACATGCAAAGATTTAGAAAACATAAATTTTGTGTAGGCTCAAAAAATACCAGGGGTTTTCATATAACCTCTTATATACCTTCTGAATCGTGTAAACTCGACTTATGCAAACTTAATGTTCAAAAAATTTACGAGCCCTAGAACTTACACCTTACTAGATTTACAAATATTAGAAAAAAAGACTTCACCATTATGTGACTTTTCACCATCGTATGAAAATTGTTTAGAAGTTTTTCTAACTAAAATTTAATATACGACTTTTATTTTGAAACGGTGACATGTCAGCTTAATTGTGATTTGTCTTTCGTATAATAAAATTTTTTTAGTTTCACAATTTTAACAAAGATTTGTGGCCTTTAAAGTTCTAGTGAAAACGTAAATATTTCTTCGTAAAATATTAAATTTTATTTAATTTGCTCACTCATTTCTTAATAATTTTCTGGACTTAAGAGCGATGCTAACTTAGCTCCTTTTTTTTGAGTTTTTTAAATTAAAATCAATTGGGTATAACATTGGGGATTTAAACATTTAAAATGGGAATAAGCTAAACATTTTTGGGCAACACTGCTCCCAAATAAAATGAACTAGTATTGCCAGAAAAACAAAACAGCAGTCAGCGCCATCTGTTGCATTAAAAACCAATGTTGCCATTCATCAGGACCATGTGAGACCCCTGCAATTACATGTAATCGAAAAAATTTTATGGGGAAAAGAAAAGAATCGTCGCGATTAATTTAAATTTTTGACGTTTATAAAAAAAGCAAAGCAAACCAAGAATATGGTTGTGTTTGTTTCGCCACAATTCTTCGCCAATTCAATTGGTTTTGCATTTATTCTTGTTGTTTTACATTTTATTGTATTTAATTTTGCATTTTTGGGGGAATGTATATATTCTTATTTTCAATTATATTTATTTTGTCAGAAAAATAAATTTTTTGTATACAAAGTACGAATGTTTGCAGCTCTAATACGATTTTCTACAACTCTGTTCCAATGACAAACCTTAATTAGTTAAAAATATGGCAACAATTTGACAAATATTTTGAGTGTGTGTTAGTGTGTCGTCATGAAAATAGAATAGATTTTATTACGACGACAAATCGCCGGAAGACATGGCGATTTGTTACAATTACCTGTAATTTTTAATTGATCATTTTCAGTTGCAATTACATATAAGTGGTAGCCACGAATTTAACACAATTCAAGTTTTTTCTAATTTTATTGTTGTTGCCTTTATTTTTAAAGATTAAAATAGTGGCTAAATTCGCCACTAAAGGCAAGCAGATGGTTCAAAAAATTGTACAGAATTTTAGTGTAATATTTGTTTTCTCATTTTGTCACTTGGTTTAAGTGGGCGTGGCTTTTAACGAAAAATTAGCGATATCAACCCTTTATCAAATTTCATAGTAAAATTTAGGAAGTACTGATCGGTTCTGTACAAACTGTATATTTTTGGAAATCCTATAAAAAATCCTTAAGTCCTACATTATTTTTATCTACAAATAGTGACCGGACTTAAAATTGCACCACTTTAAACATGACCAATTTTTCTTCGTTTTTAGCGATTTTAAAAGAAAGTTAACAATACTGAAATTTTAAAATGAAATGCTTTTTACTATAATGTAAAAAAAAATCTTGACTCATTTGTTACATTGTGGTAAGAAAAGCATAAAACTATTTACTTTAAAATTTCAGTGCTGTTAACTTTATTAAAAATCGCTAAAAACAAAGAAAAATTTGAACAAGTTTAAAGTGGTGCAGTTTTAAGTCTGGTGACTATTTGTAGATAAAAATAATGCAGGATTTAAGGAAATTTTATAGTATTTCCAAAAATATACAGTTTGTACAGAACCGATCAGTACTTCCTAAATTTTACTATGTAATTTGATAAAAGGTTGATATCGCTAATTTTTCGTTAAATGCCACGCCCATTTAAAACAAGTGACAAAATGAGAAAACAAACATTACGTTAAAATTCTGTACAATTTTCTGAACCATCTCCTTGCCTTTCGTGGCGAATTTAGCCACTATTTTAATCTTTAAAAATAAAGGCAACAACAATAAAATTAGAAAAAACTTGAATTGTGTTAAATTCGTGGCCACCACTGTAAATGTAATTGAGTTTTTTAATTTCAATTACATTTATTTGTAATTGTAACTGAAAATTTCCAATTATAAATTTTAAGTAATTGTAATCGAATTATAATTGAAATCCCCCAGGTTTGTTATTTCTATTGAATAATCCCAGTATTCCGGTATTTCGGGATTGGCAACCTTATTTGTAATCAATGACGAACAAGAAGTTCTTATTCTAATTAAAATCATTTAACCAAAAAATATAAAATTTACAGATAATAAAACAGTTTAGAGATATGGAATATTTTTTCACACTACATACTGCATCATAAAAATAAAAATAACTCACTGCACAAACTGTGATAAAAAAAAATAAAATACAAATTAAGAAGAAAAAAAAAACATTTGCAAAGATTAGAGTATTTGCCAGAAGAAAAAAATGCCTCCAAAAAAAGATACATCAGCTAACAACACTAGCTCGAATAGCAGCAATATCAACAGCAGCACTAATGAATCAACAACAGCGACAACTTTTGCAACCAACTCTGCCACGGCAGTAACTACACAACCGACTACTACAACAACAACAGCTACAAGTGCTGCCAATGCAACAACAATATTGACAACGAATATACAACCAGTGATTATACCAGATATGGCTGCAGAACAGCGTACCATAGCCTATCAGGCTAATGCTAAATTATGTCGTTTAGTGCGAAAATGTCCCTGGATGTATGATCGTAATCATCATAATTATGCTAAAAAGCATATATTAGATAAATCATGGTGTAAAATAGCCAGGGAATGTAATGATTCAGGTAAGTTTGCCTCCGTCACTTCTTCCACTCCTCAATTCCCACCATTAGACAACATACATATTTTTGTACTCCTACTCTTATCAGTTTATAGCAAAACAACAAAAAAAAAAACCAGTCATAATCAAATTCTCTTACAAATATTTTCACAAACTCTCTGTATTTGTTTTTAACACAAAAAAACATCATTCATGATTCTTTTAACTTTTCTTACCTTAATAGTATGTTTTTGTTTTAGTTAAATGCTAATGTTTTTAAAATTATTTTTCTTTTAGTTTATTTGTTTTTTATTACTTTCTGATGTGATAATGAATCACTTACATTTGAGAATATCTTGTATTAGTTGTTATTGCTGTCTTTTGTGTGTTATTGTAGTTGTTATTAAATATTCCAAAGAAAAAGACCTGTTGATTAAATTTAAGAGAATTTTAACTTTAATGCTCTTACAATCGTCAAATCTCTTACTATATTTGTTTATGAGGCTAATTTTAAGAGAGTGATGCTTAGCAGTGTTGCCACATAACGGGTAATTACTCAAATCGTGGATAATTTCTAGCTTCGTGGGTAGTAAAGGCCTGAATGAATGCATTTAAAACAGGCTGTGAAACATTCACTACACGTCTTGTAATTCAAAATCATCAATTGAAATTCAGAAAATATCAATCCAAATTCAGAAAACATAACATCTATCTTAATTCATGATTTCTATATTTCAATTGATGTCCTCTGAATTTAAATTAAAGATATCTGAATTGCAGGCCTTTAGTAGGTAGAGTAAGGGTAATTGGTTGCATGTGTAGTTTATGGGTAATCGTTTATTTTCATTAAATAAAAAAAATTAATATTCTCAATTTTGTAAATTAAATAAGTATATCTATTTAATTCCTAAATTCATAAATTATATGATTCAAAATGATTTCAATGCATGAATTCTTTAAGTTGGCCATACACTTGCAATATTATTGTACAACTTCTCGCTTTAGTTTTTTATTCTATTACCATGTGTAGTAGTAGAATAAAGAACTACAACGTGAAGTTGTACAATAATATTGCAAGTGTATGGCCAGCTTTAAACAATACAATAATGTAAAATCTATTACGCAGAGAAAATTTTGCTGGACGAGTTTTAAATAAATTAAATAATTTTACAGTAAACTAATGATGTTTTATTCACAAAGTAAATGACAAATTTCTTAAATTTGATGAAACAGCTTCATATATTTTATGAATCCAGTTTTAGCGAAACTTCTTCATTAAGTATATGAAACTTTTAATAAATAAAATGAAATTTGAATGAGGGGTATGTATAGTTGATCTTTTTTATTTCACAATTTTTATGAAATTTGAATTCCGCTTTTTACTCGCACGTCATGAGTAACCAATACATTTGCTATGTCAGTGAATACATTTATAATCAAACCTCTGTTAACGCATTTTAGTCCACTTAGACCGAGTTTTTAGGATGTAGATTATCTTTTAACTTAGTTTAACGCAGTTTGTAAATGGAATACTGTTTTAAAAATGTGATTTCTTTTAATAAAGACCGAAATTCTAAACGAGAAAAAGTTGTTCCGTAAAATTTTTGTTAGTAAACTTGGAAGTAGCTAACAGCTAACAAAATTCGATTTCGGCTTAACTAAACGAAGTTTAACTAACACCCCAAAAGCTCGGCCTTATTGATCCACTAGGTATTTTGTGGTTAATTACCTTTGTAGTTAATTAGATCTACAAATTCGAAATAGAATTCACAATTTATTTTACAACAAACAAAGAAAAAACTTATGAAGAAAACTTTCCTAGAACCAATGGTTGATATTAAATGCATTTTAAAGTACTACCAAGCACTATCATCAGATTGGTTTTATGGCGTTCTCTCTAGAAAAATAACACTCATTTTAACAATCTTCAGATCAACTAAAAATCTACGGTAAAATATAAAATTTTCAGTTTTTAAACATTTTTTTTAATGCAAATATAAATCTAGCCTTCTGAAACCAGCAGTTTACTATTTTTTTTTAGCAAATATTTCTGTTGATTTTACAGCTTTTTTGCTACTTTTAATCTATTTTTTTAAAGAGAAGCAACACTCAGGAAATTATTCCTATTAATTAACGTGTTGTTTCCTTTGGAAAGGGGATAAAGAAGAAGTGAAAGGTGGTGAAAGATGAAGGGCTTCAAATATGGCAACACTGTAGTTTCGCGAGATGTTGAATTTTAGAAAAGTTGTTGCTCGCCATCTGATGAAGAGTTGGCGGACTTTGTTGAAGCTTTTTAGTTCATCTGTTATATTATTTTACTTCGGTGGGGTTAAGTGCTATGGGAACACCGAAGGAGGACGCTGCGATATGTATGAGGGATAGAAAAAACTCATACATATTATTTATCATAAATTGATGTTGCCTTGGTTGGGGATCGAACCCGCAACCTCACGTGTAACAGTCCAACGCGCTAACCATTACACATTTAGCAAAATTTTCAGCAGATTTTACAGTATAATTTGTCATTTTAAATTAACTAAACATTAACTCAAATATAACTTAAATTCTGTAAATTTAACAGTTCCATTTTTGCTGTTCTTATATTACTAATATTTAGCAAAAAATCTGCGAAATTTAGCAGTTTTTTCCGCAAGGTAATTTTTAACTAATTTTTAGTAGCTTTTTCTGCTATTTTAACAGATTTGTTTCTATGAGTGTACCTGCCTTAATAATAACTTTAGTGGTTATTTAAGGCTAACGGTATTTCATTTATTTCGGTAACAGTGTTTTAAGGGTATCGATATTTCATTTATTTCGGCCTTGGTATTTTTGGGTTAATGATATTTCAGTTATTTTGGTAGAGCTGTTTTAAGGATAACGGTATTTTAAGGATAACGGTAGTCAGTAGGAAGGGGGTTTGAATCGATAATGGTATTTTAGTGGTATTACCTGCCACACCTTCTATTTTCTTTCTTTATCTTTCCTGTTCTCTTTCTTCCGACCGACTATAGTTTGTTTACTTGTTTTGCGATTCCCACTTACCGTTGCTCGAAAACTATGGGAGAAGTTTTTTACTTCAAAAATTGCAACTCTACCATATTTATCACAGCGCGAGTCACATAATTTTTAATTTATATATATTATTAAATTTTTTTTGTATATCTCTAGCTAGATTTGACATTATGCGACTCTCCCTGTTTTAAATATGGTAGAGTTGCATTTTTGTGTGACAAACTTTTCACATACATACAGAACACCGGAATTGATTTCAATTACATTTTTTAAATTTAGAAATCGTACAGGATTATTTTCGTAGTCTCCATTTTTTGCTTATTTCCTTTCTTTAGCTTTCTTGTTCTATTTCTTCTTAATTATAATTTATAATTTGGTACTTATTTTTCATACGTTTTTTATATTATTAATATTATTTAAATCTTTCATTACAGTGGCGTCATGTAAAGAACGTTGGCGTAACATACGAGCAGCCTTTGCCCGTTCCATTAATATCTATAAAACGCACAGTGGTCCAAACCGAGTTAAACCTTATTATCTACACAAAGAACTTTCCTTTTTGGTTAAACCAATGATGGAAGGACGTGATAAAAAAGATGATTTCGATGATACACAAGAGGGTGCTAAAGATGAAGAAGGGGCCGGCGGTGGTGACGAGGAGGATGAAGAAGCTGAAGACGAGGACGATCAGGCCGATGAAGAAGAAGATTTTCCAGATGATACAGCAGAAATAAAATCAGCATTTGAAGCCTTAAATCCCGATATACGCATACATGCCGAAACCAAATATCAAAAAATGTTAAGAAATAATAATAACAATCACAATAATAATGATTTTGAATCTAGTGGTATATTTGAGCCTCATACAGAATTCACTACTGGTGATGCTGAAAATGTATTTAATTTTCCCGATGATACACTATCACAAGCTGAGGCAGAACGCCGAGTGGCTCATATGATTAATAATAACAATAACAATAATAATAATAATAATGCTTTGAAAAGGCCACCCATGCATTTAGAGACAGAAACCTTGGACACAAAACGTTTCAAACTATCCCATACTTCGGCTACGGCCATTGAAAATGATATACGATTCTTAGAAGCACTTTTGCCGGACATGGCTTTAATGAATACCAGACAGAAGATAATATTCAAACGAAAAATCTATCAGACTTTGGAAGAAGTATTTGAAAATTCTCATGATTTTCCAAATATTGAACATAATACTAAAATTGAGCCTAATACTACGCCTAATACAGCAAATATATCGGCGAATATTAGTAGTTATAATAATAGTGGTGGCAACAGTAATGTTTTTACAACTATGACTGGAGGAGGAGGAGGAGCAGGATCTCAAGTCAGACAAACTGTATTAACTGTTAACTCTTCTACGGCACGTACTTTAATTAATAATATTGCCAATTTAAATGAAAACGAATTACAAAAAGTTAATGGTTTCCTACAGAATTCCTTAAGAAATCCTAATCCAACACCACGCTTACTTAATGGTTCCACCACACCCAGCAGTGCAGCGGCTAAATTAATGTCTTCGACCCCGAAAATTACCATAACCAAGGTAGCTTGTCCACCACCAGCCTCTTTGCGGCACTTAACCTTAACTAAACCTCCCTCACCCAGTCCGGCTACAGTATCAACTACTATACATAATCCTGCTGCAGCTATTATATCCTCAAATGTACACTCAACTACTTCCAGTAATCCAGTAAACTCAAATACCACTCAGAATAATAACAAGACCTCGTCTACTACTGGAAATATTTCCATTTGGAATCAACTATTGCCCATTACTATTAAAGATGAAATTGAAGATGTTGATATAGATTAGCATTCAACTCAATCCTTCCATATATACAAAAACTTTTAAAAAGTTTAAAAATTTTATCAAAAAGTAGTTTTAAATTATTTTTCCATAACAATAACATAATTTTAAAATCCAGTTACTTAAAACAAATTTAAATATTTGATTTTTTCTTTGTATAAATTTCTATTTAATTTTTTTTATTTATTTGTTTCGCTCTAAACCTTTTTATGAAAAAGGTTTATCCTTGAAGTGTCCCCCTCCACCCTTGATTTAAAACAAATTTAAATATTTGATTTTTTTTGTATAAATTTCTTTTTAATTTTTTTTTATTTGTTTGTTTCGCCCTAAACCTTTTTATGAAAAAGGTTTATCCTTGAAGTGTCCGCCCTTACTTAATTCAGCCCCGCATGCCTTAATATGTAAGAATTTTAAGGTTTAATTATAAAAGGAAAAGAAGTTATGAATTTTTTATGTTTTTACTTTATATATTGTCCACTTGTTAAGTACTTAATTTAAGTATATTTAATATATGTATTAACAAATTTTGTTTTGTTTTCCGTAAAGAATTTTATGTGAACTTTTTATTTTTTTTATATATTTAACTCAATAAAATGTAAGCTTTTTTTTTTTAATAAAAATCAAGTTTAGATTTGGTTTTAGTTTTATTTTTGTATCCGAAATCTTGATTATTTTCATTTAAATTTACCCAACTTACCCCCATTAACCCTTTGACGACCATAGGCAAGTATGCTTGCCAAAGGGTTTTTCGCACTTATAATTACCCAGACAAAAGATAGAGTAAATATGTCCAAAGGTGATTTGTATAGGAGGGTTGAGGCAACAAAAGTGTAGTAGGCCGTAAATCCCTACCTGGTGCCACTTTCCGCTTGCGAGCCCTCGAAGTTAGATAACTAGAATTATTAATTTTGGGGGTAAAAAGCACAAACTTTGACAAGCGAAATGAAGGGCAAGCAAGGGGTCTATGAGGCCAATTTTTTGTGAAGTATCTATAATTTAGTTGCAGATCACAAAAATAGAATAATAATAAAAATCGTTTCGTCCGGAACGGCGGGGTCGTCAAATGGCAAATATCCTTGGCAAGCGAAATGAGAGGTAAGGAGGTATTCAACGGAGTAAATTTTTCTTGGCATAACTATTATTAGGTCAGAGATCATGAAAATCGTAAAAACTTCAAAATCGCTTCGGTAGAAAATGTATGGTCGTCAAAGGGTTAACACAATGTCCTGTTAGCTACTAACTGGGACTTTAACTAGACATTGTGTTATCCGGCCTTACCTAGTGTCTTGACATGCAATAAAATGAAAGCAAGCAATTTGTCAAAATGATTTCATCTCAAGTGAAGACACTCAATTTCAATTTTATTGCAATATCATGATATCGTTGACATGCAAGCGGCTCCATCAAATGTCACTTTTCGTTTTAATTTTAACTTTGTAATAAAAAAACAACAGAAAATTTGGTAAAAAAGAAAGGGAAAGTGTTTAATTTTTTATTATTTGTTGATAAAAATTAATGTTTGATAAAATTTTGTGTTTTTCGAAGAAAAATCTATGATATTTCTTATCTATGAAATGGTCAAGTGTTCTCCACCACTTGCAATTGATATCATTTTGACGTTTCGCTGAAATGGTTTTGACATTTCATATCATATAATTTATTGCATTTCAAGACACCCGGTTATAGTAGGAAACTGATCTACTATTAATGTATTAAATTTACTTCCAGTGCGTAAATGAAAAAATTACACACAAAATTTAAAAATTTACATTGAAAATGAGTCCAAAAATTCAGAAATTATACATAATTTTATCATTCTTATGCGTAAACTTAGCAAATTAAATACGTTGTACCGCCCAAAAATAAAATCATTTTTAAAAAATTTTATAAATAATATATTTAAGCCTAATACAAAGATCAGATTCTGAGAGCTTTTTCTTATATACACGCAAAAAATAAAAAGTGGATAATTGCCGAAGTACTTCGGTAAAATACAACTTCAAAAGTTTTCTGCTAAGTTACACAATTTTTTAATTAAAATATTATATTTTCTAAGACAATTTATAAAAGAAAAAACTTAGGTAACTTAACATATTTTGAATTGCGTGGAAATGGAATAAGTCAAAAACTAAGGCAAGTTGACAAAAACCAAAACTTGATAAATCTACATGTATTTTTTTACTGACTTCCAAAATATACTTTTGAAGTTGTATTTCACCTAAGTACGGCGATAATTATACACTTTTTATTTTTTCCGTGTAGGAAATGCCTAAGATTCATAGACTCATAGATTTAGAGAATTTTACTATAGAAAAAAACTCATTTTTTGATGAGGTTTTATAAGAAAAATTTCTTAGAAGCTTAGAGATTTTCTATGAGGAATTTCTATAGAAAAATGTTTTAGAAAACTGTGGGTTTCTCTATAGGTAGTCCTCAGAAACTAAGGGAATTTCTATAGGAAAAATTCCTCAGAATCAGAGGGGTTTTACATAGTAGAATGATCTCGAAGTCAAAAGGATTTTCTATAGGGAAAAATTAGAAATTTAAGGGCTTTCCTTTGGAGGTTAGAATCAAATATTTTTACAGGAAAAAATAATCATAGGCTGAGGATTTTTCATTAGAAAAAGTTGATGGGTTCTGAGCTTTTAGTTAGCAAAAATTCGTTTAAATCTACCAATATTTCTATAGAAAAAAGTCGTCAAAATCTCTCGGAGAAAGATTCTTAGTATCTAACAGATCTTATATTTAGGGAAAAGTACTCAGAACCTAAGACTTTTTTAAAGGAAACATTCCTTGGAATTTTTGTGTACTTTTACAGGAGAAAGTCATTACAATCTTAGGGGTTTTCTTTAGAAAAACTTCTCAATATACTCAATACTTTCACAATGGTAGAGTGACTCTACTCTGCAGCACAGATTAAAATGTTTACTGTTCGAAATGCAGAGTAGAGTTACTTCAAAACTTATTTGACATTTAGTACTTACTTCATATTTTCGCCACTCTTTTGCCAGAATTTTTATCGTTTTTATTTCAATATTTTTTTCATTTTAAATCATGCCGAAAACACCACAAATTTTATATTTATTTAATATATTTTGTTATTATTTTTTTTAATTTTTTGACAATTAGAGATGTGAACAAATTAGAGATGTATTTTTTTGTGTACATTTGTCATGTTAAACAGTTAACAGACCAATGTTAACGCCAGAGTATAGCAAATCTGTACTCCAGAGTCAAACAACTCTGGAGTGGAATAACAAGAGATAGCACAATACAAAATGTGTTAGTATGAAAGAGAAAAAACATAATTTGCTACAGCTTGGAGTACTCCGTCATTGTAAATGCACCTTAAGAGTATGAGTTATTTATCACTTAATATATTTGGATTAGGCTACAATTCACAACACTCAAAAATGTTTGACAGTACCTGCATGATAGTTGTTTGTATAGTAATCAGTAGTTGAAAACAACTAATGAAAAGTACTGTAATTTCGTAACAGTTGTTTAAATCAGTTATTTTTAATATGATAATAAACAACTACCAAAACAGCATTATTACAGTAAACAGTTGCATTTGTTAGTTATTTAAAAAACAAAAAATTTTGTTGAACTTAAGTAGTTGCATTTTCAAAAGTCTTGTTTAGTTTATATTTGTTAGCATTGATATATTCCTAGTTTGCAAATAAAAATCAGAAACTTGTGTTGTATCTCCAATGCATTAAAGCATAATAACTGGACAACAGCTTAGAATTTTTACTTCAAATTTTAAATAGACTAAAGTAATTACACATATTTTTGTGATCAAAAGAAGAAAAGAAATTGTTTTTTTTTATTAAAATATACTTTTATAACACCAGTAGTTTTTACTTATATTGTCACTTGTTTTAAAATTTTTGTAGTAAAAATTTGTCAGTTAATTTTACTACATTGTTAGCTATTTTTAATGTGTTTGTTAGTTATTTTTCAACAGTTAAAAATAACATTTTTAGTTATTTAAAAGTTAAAGACCTTTGTCGCCTTTTTAACTGCTTATACCTTTATGATTTAACCGTAATTTTCGGTAGATTTTACCGACAAACTTTTTTTTAGTATATATATATGACACCATACTGAAACTTCAGAAGCCTGAAAGCACTAATATGAAGCAAAATCTTTTAAAGACAAACAAAATTTAACGTTATAGCGAATTTACATTATGATTGAAATCGAGTTAAAAGTAGATTTCGACCGAAATCCAATAAAAATTTGGGATTTCAAACAGATTTCCCATAGGAAATGAAATCCCAATTTAATTTGGATTTCAGCGAAATCTCATCGAAATCCAAATTTAAATACAATTTTTCCCTCATATTTGCAGAAAAGTAGGGAAGTTTGCAAAAAAATGGCAACATTGAGCAGCTGTTTATGTTATAAAAAATTAAAAAATAATAAATTTTAATAACTTAAAAAAATTAAGGAATAACCTAATAAAGTCTGTTGTTTTTAATTGAAAGAAATATTTAAATTTAAAAACGGCTATTTTTTTGTATCCGACGAAGAGAAACTATGACAAATCATTTTATGGCGCCGGCAAGACCACTGACAAAACATTGAATATTTTAGCTTTCAACTAATCATCCCTATACTAAAACACATTTCTTAGCAAATATAACATTGTATCTTTCATAATATAAATGATTTTTGTGTTCCGCCATTAAATAAAATGGTTTTTAGAAAATCTTTTAATTTTGTTTATTTTTTAAGGTTAGTTTGTTTACAAAAAAATGGTTGTTGGCCGATCGAAATCCCATTCATCTGTCAAATATTCTAATGTAAACGATATAGATTTCGAATTAGATTTCAAAATGAAATCTAGTGAACATTTTAACAATGTAAATTCGCTATTACCTTACAAATGTAGATAGACCACACGATTTCCTTAGGCAATACCGAAATCCGGAAAGGGACATGTCTTCAACAGATTATTTTTCACAATTTTTTCCTTTAATGTAAAGAAATTTTAATTTATTAAATAACATGAGAGGCAACCCTCCATAAAATGAGATAGACTGTATCGAGTTATTTTTTGAAAATTTCTGTTTTAAAAAAAGCAACTAATCTATTGGAAAACATAGTCAAAAAAGTTTATCGGTAGAAAATGACAGTTAAAACAAAGGCCTATGCAGTTAGAAAGCCAAAAAAATGTATTTGCCTTAAAATAACAAAAAAAAATGTTTAACTATTGAAAAATAACTAACAAATGTATTTAAAATAAATAAAAATTAAGTCCTTTTTATTTATTTTTAATACATTTGTTAGTTATTTTCAACAGTTAAAAATAACATTTTTTTTTTTTTTATTTTAACTAACAAATTTTTACCACAAAAAGTTTAAAACAATTGACAAAATAGCTAAAAACTACTGATTATAAAATTATATTTTAAGAAGAACAAAACAGTTTTTTTCCTAATGTAAAATTACTTCAGCGTACTTAAAATTTGAAGTAAAACTCCAAACAGTTCTGAACACTAAAAGAATTATCTTCCGTTCAGTAATAAATTTCTTCATAGATTCAATGAAAATTGTCATTGGAACTCGTCGATTAAAACTTTTCATAAAATCTACGAAAGAAGTTTTATTTAAGTTAATGTTTATGAAAAGTTCATAAAATTATTGAAACTCTTCATTAAATAGATCATTCCGCCAACGAAGAAAACATTCAGCCAATGAAGGGCTTCATAAAATCTTTGAATAAATTTCATTAATTATGGAGAGTAAAGTCGACATATGCGTGGGAAAGAATTTAGCAAATGTAAAAACCCTAATAGCATATTTTAAGATTATACAAAAGTGTCATTAATTAAATTAAAAAGTTTTATAAAACTGTATAATAAGCTTCATTGAATTAATGAAACTCTTTATTAATGTTTTGAAAAAATTAGTTCAGCTAATGAATCGCTACATATAATTTATAAAATAATTGTATAGAAATCCAAAATTAATAAAAAAAAGAGTTAATTTGTCTATATAAAAATTAAAAATTTTGAAATATTTTTCTTCGCAGATTAATTCTTTCCGCTGAGAAATTATTTTAAATAAAACGAAGCGAAGATATTTTCTAATTCAGAAGTAAACAAATTTGGCAAATTTTTTATTGTTTTTTCATAAAAAAATATTCAAAGCTATATTTGCCTTACTTTTAAATTTAACCTAATACTGTTTACTGGAAATCAAGAAAAACAAATTAAATGGAAATTCTCCTTAAAAAGGGTATTTTGAAAGCAATCAGCATTTGAATTGTTTTATGACTAATTTAATTTGATTAAAACTTACCTTAAAACATACAATTTCTTTAAAAATTCTTTTGAAACTACTATTATTCTTAAAAGTCTTAGCAAAGTTTAATAAGAAAATGTCTGAACAGCTGTTCGTTTCACACAAAAACAAAAAACATTATTAGTATTAACTAATTAAGTAAGTATACAACTACATAATTTCCAAGTTAGTTTTAAAATTTCCTGTAAAATATGTAAATTTTTTTGTAAAATATAAGCCTATAAATACAAGCCTTTTAAAAAATATATATAAATTTACATGTCCACTAAAAATATCTAAAAAAGTACATATATTTTACTAAAAAATTGTTAAATTAAATTGGAAATTATGTAGTTTTATAATTACATAGCACTTAATAATATTGCCCCTGCTTTTTTTCTGCGTGTTCACTTTTCTATTTAATTTATTTGAACTTTAATAACTTTTTGTTGTAATATTTTCTATTTTTTTATTTTGTTTAAATGAGACACTTTTTTTATTTCACATTTTATACAGGCCCTTTTGTTGTGAACTTATATTTTTCCAATTGGCCCCTTGAAAACATCAATGTTATTTTTCCAAATTGCAAATATATGTAGGTAATTGTCACAAACTTTGTTTTCACAACATTTCTTTTACAACACATAATTTGAATTAGATTTTAACTTATACATTATTACGAGAACTTCTTTTATTAATTTAGCATACATTTTTTATTATTAAACACTGTTAAACACTTCAAATTGTGAAAAATAAAAGACAACAAAGTTCTACACATAATTTTTAAATGTCAACTATATCTATTTCGTCACTATAGCACTGTTGTTCTTAAAGTGTGGTGAAAATTGTTTAGCACTTGAGTGGTGGGTGTCTTCGTTAGACTTGTACACATTGACTTAACTCCATTTCCTCATAGAGTGAACAGTGCTGCCGGATGATTTAAGAATTTAAACTAAAAAGTATAATATGATCGCCAATGCAAGGAAGTTCATACACAAGGGGGGGGGTCAATTCTCAAATAAGGATAAAATGAAGTGATAAATAAATTTATCATTTTCACTTCACAATACTTAATTACATCACAATTTCATTTAGAGAGATTCTTAGACTCACATGAAAAATGTGCCGTTATGAAAAATATCTGAAATATTTTTGTCTCCTTCCCTTGTTTCAGTAATTTTTACAACACGCAGAAAAAACAGGTGCATCTTTTAAAAAGCCTGCTATGTAAAATTTGCATAGCATTCAACTAATACGAAAATACAGGAGCAAATTCTTGGTAATTTATCGATATGTATTTTTGCTAGATTACAAAGGCTTTTTTATTAAGTTTGCTAAGTGCGTGCTTTGTTAAATTTATATTGGTGAAAATTATTTAAAAACGTGTTATGTAAAATTTAAATTGATGAAATTTTGAAAATAAAATAAGCAATAATTATATTTTTGTAAAGGCACATCTACACGGGATAGAAATCTCGTAGAGTTTGCACTAAATTTGTCATCTCTAATATAGTGGCACTAATTTTTATCGTAAAATAATCATCTCTAGTTGTCAAGTATTTGCTTTTATTAATATTGTTGTATTTTAAAGAATAATTTTTTCTCCAAATACCAAAAGGTGCATTTAATAAACTAAAATCTTCAATAATATTACAAGACATCTTAAAAATTGTTACTAATTAAAGAAATTATGTATGACAGCAATCGTCAATGGCCTAGAGATTACATTTCGTAGACTTATATAGAGCTGCATTTTCATAAAGTCTAGCGAGTTTTCTATCCCGTGTAGATGTGCCTTAATAAGATAGGTATATGCCAAAAAGCGCTTAAAATTTTATTTGACATACGCAAATCAATATGGTGTATGTACATCTCGAACATAAAAGAATAACGATGCTGGATTTTCTTAAGTTTTTATTTTATAATATTATTGGTAGCATTCGGTAGAATTCTACCAATAATACTGATACCGATGACTTGTAGCGCTTTGTGATTACTTACTCTGCTGAACGAGTTTTCTTAGTTTTGTTTTTAAATACACTTTTTTTATAGTTTCCTTTTATTTTTTAAAAGCTTTGCTTTCGAATTATATTTGTAAGTTTTTATTTGTCATTCTTAGAAAAAAATTTTTATTGAAAATTAACAACAACAAATGTATCACTAATTCATCAAAAGTAGCAAACATTCTTTACGCTACCAAAATATGACAGCGCTACCTGAGCACTCAGACTGAGCGGTTAGTGATCAGGTCATTCAGCAGATAGTTGTGAAACTGTTGTGGAACTGTTGACTATTTAAGTGTATCTGCCGAACGTACCCATTAATGCAAACAAAAATAAAAATTATTAATGCAAACAAAAACAAAATATATTTTTTGGTGCAAAAGTGCGTATTTGAATGGAAAAATACAACACTAAAAGTGTGTAATTACTTTTCAGAATAGAGTACTAAGTATTCAATACATTTACAGCTACAGTAATTTTTAATTAGTCATATTTTTGTTTGGAAAGCGTATCTTATAATTCTCATTTGTTTTTTAGACAAATGGTTTGTATATATAGATTCACATTATTATACAGACAGCTTTTGAATGGAAATGACGAATAGAGTAGAGTTGTGTCGTTCATGAACGAACTAGTTCATTTGAACGGTTCAGTTCATTGAACGATATGACATCGTTCACCATTGTTCGTTCTTTTCGTTCATTTCGTTCAATCGTTAATTTCGTTGGTTTTTTTAGTCAAAGAAAATTTGTATCCCTTTCTTATTAATTTTATTACAGAATTAAATATTTTTCTTAATAATTTCAAATTTTTAATAAAATTGTAATTTTTTGACACTATTAGTATATGTACAATAAAATTAATATAAACATGTAACATGTAGTGCACCAATAAATTGCCGAACGAACGACACCGTTCACGAATCACTGTTCAGACACAGCTCATGACAAAAAAGAACGATAATAAAAAAAGAAAGATTGAACGATTTTAACGAACTAGTTCAATGAATTTTATTGAACGATATGACCGAGTCACCAAAAAGAACGATTAAGCCCAACTCTAGAATAGAGCATCAAAATGTTCGTTGTGGACACAAAACCCATGTTCGGCAGAAGAAGAATAGGCAATAACAAATATTAAACAAATATAAATAAATTAAAAATTAATATTAAAATAAAATTGAACTAATTAATAAATAAAACAAAAATAGCAAAATTTTGCAATTTTTCTTTTATTTATTTTTAAAATATACACACAAAAATTCCTGTAGGGAAGATAGTGAAAGCATACTTGGTAAAATTTGTTCCATTAAAATTCTGCTTATTTTACCTAGTCCTCTAAAAAATTATGTAACCTGTAGTGTTCATAAAGAATTTTTTTATTTTCAAGATTTACCCAAACTACTTACTGTGTAACAAGACATTTCATAAATTGAAAAATATTTCTTAACATGTTCATCTATGTATACAACTTTTTTTTCTGTTCGTTATTTTTAAAGCAGGAAACTCTTAAATTGTTATTTTTGGCAAAAAAAAAAATTATTCTGTAAAGATTTCAAATCGATATTTTAATTTTCACATTTGAGATTAACTTTATATAAGTGAAATGTATAGGGGAAAATTACCTTTTTTGGCTTTTTTTGAAAATACTGGCTCTTAAATAACCGTATTTCGAGAAAATGTCAGTAGAATCTTAATCTAAACTTAATTATCAATTTTAAATCAAAAAATTTCACTTCTTACCTTGGTAAAGGAAGGGTTAACGTGTTCGGAATATAACAAAATTTTCGGAAAACAATCTCTTTTATCTGGGATAAAAAAAATCTGAAGCTATTTTGTTACAGCTAGCTAAAAACATAAAAATTAGTACCATTATCTAAATTATTCGCCAAAATCATACTTTTCTCGAAAATTTTCAAATTTAAAACGCCGTCACTGCTGAGCTAAAAGATGGATATCGTCGACAGGCATGCAAAATGTCACATTTTTTAATAGATTTTCAGGAGAGCGAAAAAACTGTTACAAAATCTACTTTTAAGATATTTTATTGGCATCATATTCCTTAATGATGATTTTAATAAATGAGGTCGTGAATCATATATATGTCCTTTATTTATATATATCATTCATTCCATGAAAGAACACTGAAAAATGACGATTTTTTTCCTTGGTTCTCCGATTTTGTTTATATTTTGTACATGAATACTCTATAGTCCCACTTGCAGATAGCCTTTTTCAGATCTCGAAATTTGTAAAACCTCGCGATTTTATGCGCGTTTTTAATTTTCATAAATTTCATAAAAATGCTAAAAGTGCTTCAGTTTACTTTTATTTAAGTTAATTGTCATCCACTTAATGATATTATAAGGAAAAAGCAAGGTAAACAAAAAATAATGCATTCAAAATACAGTTTAGATGAAAACGGTTTTTTAATATTTTATGTTCTTAATAGTCAAACATATCTTACAAATATTTTTTAAATTAATGATATGCGATACTTAGTATTATTAATATAACTTTCAAACAAGTTACTAAATGAGTTCGTATTTTAAATTTATTACAAAAAATATGAAATGCTAAAATTTATAAAAATATTTCCATTTTTTAGAATAAAAAAATAAGCCTTTTCTAAAAAAAACCTTTAAAAATAGAAGACATGTCTGTCCCATAAAAATCAGCATTTGTATATTTAGCTAAGATTCCATGTTTTAGTAAACTGTAATTTTTTGAAATCGTAGGATGAGAAAGTTTTGAAAAATGCATTAGAAAACTGCATTTGCATTACGTATGCACTTTCTTAACAGTCATTTTGTTTAGAAATATCTAGTTATAAAGTTGACAAGAGCATCTTCCAAATATCGTTTAAATTAATAACATGCGATATACAGTTAAAAAGTTATGGCACTTCAAAGTGAAGCACTTTTAGCATTTTTATGAAATTTATGAAAATTAAAAACGCGCATAAAATCCCATCTTTGGCCATACCTGGGACTAGGTCAGCATAATCCAAGAGAGACAAAAATTTATATCTAAATATTTGTAGATATTAGAAATAAAACTAGAGTATAACATTGAAATTTTTTGAAAAAATACTTTATTTTTTTTTACCGATTTTCATAATTTATTTTATTTTAACCATACAAAGGTCTGGGGAATTTGGAATTACCTAAACATTTTCCAACCGATTTTCATGCATTTCTAGAAAGATAATTCAGCTTATTTCTGGTATTTTCCAGAAATATGTACGTTATTTAAGAGTCAGTATTTAAAAAAAGTAATTTTTCCCCTACACATTTCACTTATATAAATTTCAATCTCAGTGCGGCACGCGTTAAAATTAAAATATCGATTTGAAACCTCTACAGAATAATGTTTTTTGCAAAGTTACAATTTAAGAGGTTCCTGCTTTAAAAATTTTGATTTAAGCAAAGAGGGACCAGTCTAATATTCTCTCTTTATATTGTCACTTATAGTCTTGACTAGCCATGGATTTGTGGGAACATCAAACGAATTACATTCAAAACAATAACATCAAATAAAATTTGTTGTTGTTTCACGTGTGATTTTTCACTTGTGCACAGATCTATGGCTAGTCAAGACTATAACTTAGTGATACATGAATTTAGATAGCAAATGACTAGAAGGTGAAAAATATTGTTTTGGATATTTTGAAAATTAAAATGTTTTATGACAAAGAAAAACATGTTGAAAATCGATATTTTAACATAACTAAAAAGTAATAATGTGAACAAATTGTGTTAAAGAATTATATATATTACGAATGCTAAAAGTATTCGAATATCGAGAACAGTTTTTTTTACAAATACATCACAATTATACTGAATTTGAACTTAAAAATTGAGTTTAGTCTTCAAATTTTTGCAGTTTTTTTGTTTATGTCTAATACAAAATGTTGTATTCCATCTATTCTTAGGTGGATGACTCCTAAACAAATCATTTAATCATTGTAAATTCAAGTTTTTTGTAGTGATTTTCTTTACAATTAGGCTATTTTAAAAGTTTATGAATTACATTGCTAATTTTAAATAAACGAAATTCATCCTTACTTAAAATATTTAAAAATACCTAAATTTGTATGGAATATCTACACAAAATTCGAAAAAAACAAACATAAAATAGATTTTATTACGCCGACAAATCACTGGACGATCTGGCATTTTGCTTTTCATAAATTCAAAATGTATAAAAAAGTATTTGTCGAAGTTTCTTATTTTCTCATCTCTAATATTGTTGGCACTAATTTTTATCTTAAAAGTACCATCTCTAGTTGCCAAGAATTTGTTTTTATTAAAATTTTTCTATTTGAAAGAATAATTTTTTTTCAAATACCAAAAAGCACATTTAATCAACTGAAATGTTCAATAATGTTACAAGACATTTTAAAGAATATTACTACTTAAAAAAAAACTTGTGTATCACAGTAATTTCGTAGACTTCTACAGAGTTGCATTTTCATAAAATCTCGCGAGTTTTATATCCCGTGCAGAATGTGCCTTGAATATTTTTAATTTTCTAAATTTTATTTCAAAATTTTTAATTTTTGAATAGTTTAATTATATTCACATTGGAATTAAAGCCATGTTTTTTGTAAAGTTTTTTGCGAGTTTAAAAAACACAAGTCTTCTCTTAACCGTGTGAACATATTCATTAAAATATTGTGGTTGTTTATTTGCCAAAATACACTTTTTGAAAAATTAATGAAAATTCAGCTAAAAAATTCTATTTTTAGGCAAAAGCTTTTTCTTTTAATTAAAAAATCGTCATTGCTCTACCTAAAACTGTCAAATCGTCATTTGACAAATTTTTGTTGAAAAATCGTCAAAATAAATTGTCAAATCTGGCAGCTATGTCTACACATTATTTATTACTTAAGTTCTTTGTAATCGTCCGGCAACATCCGACGTTTTTTGCAGGAAATACATGTATTTAAACAACAACAACTCTTTGTATTTAGTCTTAGCTAAGATATCCACCACAGATGATCTAATGACATTTTTCACCATACTTTATGCAGTGGTTACTTAAATTAGTTGACTTTTAAAATGTCGGTGGCAAGTTGTGTTCTTCAATAAAAGTTTTATTTTTAATAAATTAAAGTGTTAAATATAATAAAAAATTTTAAATTTATGTGAATTTAAAAAAATATATTGTTGTAGTTTATATAGGTAAAAAAAAGTTATTTAAAATCAGTGCTTAAAAGTGTTTTTTTTTAAAGTAAAGTCTGTGCAAATTAGTTGTAATAAATTCCACTTGTTTGTTGTGTTTTCAATGGTCAATTGGAAATTGCTTTTGGTTGAAAATCTAAATGTATACAAATTAGTATTAAAAATAGAACAAAAGTGCAATATAATTATACAAAAAATTAATTTAAGTAAAGTTTTATTAAAAAAAATATATAGAAATCTTGATAATTAAGTAGTTCATAAAAAAAATCTGTTTTCGTTATACATACGTCTCTTCAGAATGGTAGCAGTTTTTTTTTTCCAGAAAACCTTTGAATATTAAGGTAAGTTTTAATCATGTATATTCTTAAGTATGTATGTATATGGTAGTCTTGAGTAGCCATGGATTTGTGCGAATATGAAACGATTTATGTACATGCAAAACAATAACAACAAATAAAATTTGTTATTGTTTCACGTATGATTTGTTTCATGTTCGCTCAGATACATGGCTCGTCAAGACTACAAGTTATTATGGAAGATGGCATGAATTTGTGAAGAAACATTAAGTGCATTTATTTAGTTAACTAACAGATTTATACCAAAAATGTACAAAATTTCGAATCACTCATAAAGATGAACTTTATTACATAAATTAGGGGAAAAACGAAAATTACATTTATCTTTTTTACTATAATATAAAGGGAAATTTAGTAAAATATGCAATTTCTCTTCAACTACACTCCGAGAATTATATTAGTAAAATTAACTACAATTAAAGTTAAAAAGTGTTCACTTTTTTTTTTAATTACAATTGCAGTTAATATTACCGACATCCTCTTAGATTATAGCAATTTTAAAGGCAAAAATTGAAGAAAATTAACACAATTTGGTACAAAATTTACTCAATTTTGCTATAGAAACTACGAACTATGGAAAATGGTTTTATATCTTTGACTAATGGTCAAATAGAACCGCTGTAAACCTTTAAAACAAACTTTGCGGATATTAAGAACTAAATGGTCGAACTAGTTCTAAAAGTTATCAGATTTTGCAGTAGTAATTATAAAACTAGTTCTCAAAATAATCATTTTAAACTAGTTGTGTACTAGTTTAATCAGATCTATATAGGGATTTTTTTAAAAATAACCCAAATTAGAATATGAGATTTCGAATTCTCATTTTGTTTATATTTGTTTTTAATAATAAATACGAGTTTGCAAATAAACAACTAAATTTGTTGTTGTGAATTGAATTGATTTGCAAATCAACTGGTGCAATACTGCTGTCAGAACTGTTTCAACGAGTGCCACATTAGTATAAGTTTATCTCCTTATTTTGCGTCTTTAAATTGTTATTTGAAAACTAAAGTTTTGACTTAACATTTTTTTAAATTATAAACAGCTTTACAAAAATTAGGGGTCTGCAGTTTAATCGTTCAAATGGAAACTTTTTTGTACTATATGAATAGATAATTCCTCTTATTTGAAAGCAGAATCAACAAATTTTAACGGGGTTAAATTTTTACTCAAAATCAAATGCATTATTTTAAATATTTTTGTACAAAATGTTTTGCTCGCAATATTTGCTGTTGCAAAAATATCACTTTGTGCGTAAATAAAGGGAATTTGCAAATATTTTTTATAACACAAAATAGAATGTCAAAATTGGTTGCCGGACTTATATTTTCTAAATTTTTAAACCAGGTTGCTGTTGCTGTATGTCTTTAATGAAAAATTAGTTCTGAAATATATAAAACTATAACTCGTGCTCTACACTCAAAAATTACTTTGACAGTTACTACATGACAGTTGTTTGTGTATAATCAGTCGTTGTTGTTTTAACTGTAATTACAGTTGTTTTTTATGCAAAAACACAAAACAGAGTTTGACAGTTACTACATGACAGCCGTTTGTGTACTAATAAGTAACTGTTGTTTTTAACTATACTTACAGTAGTTTTTCCATGGAAAAATAAAAAATAACTAACAAAATGTACTGTAATTTCGTTACAGTTGTTTAATGCAGTTATTTTTAATATAATAATAAGCAACTATCAAAACAGTATTTTTACAATATTTTAAAGTAAACATTTATTTTTGTGTTATTTAAAAAATAAAAAATTTCGTTGAATTTTAAAAGTTCTTGTTTAGTTTATTTGTTATTACTGATTCAATCCTAGTTTGCAAAAAAAATCAGAAAATTGTAATGTATCTGCAATGCATAAAAACAAAATAACTGGAGAACAGTTTGGAATTTTTACTTCAAATTTGAAGTAATTTTTCTATAAACGAAAGAAAAAAAAAATTAGTTTTTTTTTATTAAAATATATTTTTATTAAAATGGCAAACATTAACTGGAATAAAACAGTAGATTTTACATATTTATTTTTCTTTTTATTTCTTCATATTACATAACCGGGTCTTTAAGGCCTTATATGGCTACTGAAAGCTTCTAAATAACAATAGTTACAAAAAAGTAATAAAAAAAAATTATAGTAAAAATTTGTCAGTTAATTTATGACATTTGCTAGTTATTTTTAATGCATTTGTTAGTTATTTTTCAACAGTCAGAAATAATTGGATTTTTAGTCATTTTAAATTCCAGTAAAATTATTTACTGGGATCAGAACCACGGTTCGTATGATCAACAACAATTTTCTTTAATAGAAATTGCTGCAAAAATGAATCAATTAATTTTGAAAATTTTTTAAAAAATTTTTATGTGGGGTTTCGTAAAACAAAAAATATATATGACCCCCTCTGCAATTAAAATAGAAAAAAACCGAAATTAATTTTGGGAGAAGCTCGGTCCCGGAAGGTCCGTGCGGGGCAAAAAACTGGGCGACATAGTAACATGTATGTAAGTGTGGTTACTCAAACTAAATAAAATTGTGTCACGATTCTAAAAATGTTATTTTTTTTATCCATAAAATGGCTACATAACTAGAGCCATTTTAGTCCCTTAAGAGGTGGATCAAACTTATGAGATTTTGTTGTACGGTAAAATGGTACTCAAATGATCGGAAATATTCGCACTTCTAAAATTAAAGAAAAAACTAATTTTAGTCCCTTAAGAGGACCCATTTGCCTGCAGCGCAGTTTTACTAATACATATATCTAAAAAATTTAAAAACAAAATTTTTCTCTGCGGCGCTCTTTAACTATCGAAATTACGAAATGTCATTTCCGATCAAAAGCCTAAACCAGATAAACGCAGTGTCGACATTATTTTACCGCAGTGCAGCGTTTTGTCGATAAAGCAGGTTTTTGTATTTTCTTTATTTGTCACTTCCGAGAAATTATAAAATTTTCTAAATAAACAAGAACTGTCTCCAAAAACATTCAAAAAGAAGTTCTTAAAAATATTAAATAGTTTTCGTGAAATTCAAGAATAAAGTTTGGCAGCACTGCCACTTCCACTATCTGCTTTGGGCTAAACTCTTTCATTTTTATATAACCCAAAAAGTTTGCGTACACCTAAAATTTAAGGTCGACTATTTATGCTATTTTCCTATATATGTATGTAAGTAACGGCTAAAACCGAACATAATTCAGTTGTGAATAATTCGTCAAGCGAATGACATATAGCAACTAATTAATTTTTTTTTTTAATTCGTAAGGTCTAAAATTAAAAAAATGGCTCTAATTCGATTCACGTTCAACGGATTAGAAAAAACTCATTTTTGAAATCCTGAGAAAATTTCCGTTTATTTCAGTACAATTTTCGCTTATATTAATTTTTCTCTTTTTTTGTTTTAAAATTTCTTATTTAAGAAATATTAACCGCATTTTTTAATCGCTTGGTTTTAATAAATCCAAAAAGTGGTTCAAAAAGTGCTCAATAGATGGCAATTTATTTTAATAAGGTTTTTCTATTAATTATATTTTATATAAAACACCGATAAACAGTTTGCCTTTTATCACTTCAATTAATATTTTTACACAATTAAAATATTCCACTGCAATATTTAGTATTCACCAATTGGATTAAATTATATGAGAGTAGAGTGAAAAATTGTCATTTATATTTCAGCTACTGCTGAATATTCTAGGATGGAAAATAGGTATTTCGTGGAGTGTAGTTTTTTCTAAACATATTTCGTACAAAAAATTATAAGGAAACCTTTTTTTATTTGTTAGTTTTGCATTTTTTATTTCTCTTTTCTCATTCCTATTTTGTCTGATTTTAAATTAATAGGCTGCTTCATATATTTGTATTTTTATTGCTATGTGTTAACCCAGACTATTTAACTTCAATTTTTTCTTTTGGATTTAATCAATCTAAAAGTTTAATCAAAACTGTTGAATATATCTTATTCCATTCGTTTTATTCAAATATAAAGTTCAATATTAAAATGCGTCCCTGCCTAACAAACGTTTTCAATAAGAATAACTACAATGTAGGAAAGCAAAGCAAACGTAGAAACATACACGTTGCATGGTTGCCATCTATCTCCAACCAAAACAAATCAAAAAAAAAAAAATCTTTGTTCTGACTGTAAAACTAGCCCTAAAAAAGTGATTAAACCAACTGTAAACGTAACTTTAACGAATCAGCTGTTTCGAAATCACAAGCAATAGTATATATAAATGGTTACTCGAACGTAAATGCAAACGTACTTGCCGGATCATTCTGTTGAAAACAGAATTTTATATCCGTCATCAAAATAGCTGAATAATTTGTGATATTGATACCATTTGGAAATTTCCAAATGATTGTATTTTTGTGTTTCTGCTATCAATATCACAAAGAAATGGCGCTATAGCTTCCTTGTTTTTATTGTGTAATCATAAAACGGCTTATATCTCGGAAACTAAGCGAGATAAATCAGCTATACTCCCAATAATAACAATATGGGCATGTATCGGGACAGATCCGGAGAGAGGAATTTAGGTTTTTACCCAGATTGTAGGCGACATTTTATAAGAAATTTTTTGTTAAATCAAGTAAAGTTTCTGTTGAATTTAGCTGAAATTTCTTAGCTAATTTAACCAAAATTGTTGGTGTATTTAGCAGTGTGTAAAATTTAGCTTAAAATTGCAGACCACAATTCTCAACTTAATTGCAAATTCTGTAGTCGCAAATATAGGTTATCTTAGTAGAATTTTGAACTATTTGTACGGGCTTTTTTATAATATTCTGATGAAATTTGGTACATTTATATCGGCCCAAGGGCGAATCCTATTGATTTTAGTTTAAATCGGTGCATGTTTGCACCTAGTTCCCATATAAAGGTCAACCCAAAATTGGTTGGGTTGACCAAATTGATATTTGGTTCGCTGACTCACATATGCCCAAGCAAAAAGTCTATTGATTCTAGATAGAATCGATGCATATTTGGACTTATCGCCCATATACTGAGAGAATTATCTGCATGATATCAATGAATTTTTACCCAAAACCAAAGAAGTTTCACTGGAACTCATCCATTGAAACTTTTCATTGAATTAATAGAATTTTTCATAAAATATTGTGAAAAATTTCATTTTATTTATTAAAAGTTTCATACACTCAAAGAAAAAATTTCATTAAAATCAGATTCATAAAACATCTGAAGCTTTTTCATCAAATTTAAGAAATTTTTCATTTATATTGTTAAGAAAACTTCATTAGTTTATAGAAAAGCTTCATTAAAACTCGTCCAGCAAAATTCCCTCTGTGTACGTACTATATTCCCGATTTTCCCTTAAATACACCTAATACCTACACACAATTCTCATTTTATGCGGATTTTAAGTTCAGCAGTTTTAAAATTGGCGTTTTTTTAATTTTTTTAACAATTTGCTTAAGTTTTTTATTTTGAAAATTGTTTTTTTTTGAAATTGTTTGATAAATTGATTTTGATTTTTTTTTGTGTTTTTAAGTTCTAATTTAACAAGCATCGTACAGAGATTGTTAATAAAAAAATTGCTACAATTACAGACATTCTAAACCACCGATCCAATAGGAAAACCTAACGAAGGTCTGTTTGTGAGTTCCCTCGTATTTCCATGAAATTTGATGGTGTTAAAGGGGGTAAAATTAAAAAAACTTTGAGTAAGAAACATATATTCCCTAGTTGATATTTATGAGTAAATTGTGGAATTTCCACTTAGGCACCCATAGAGAAGGATTGGGTAGATAAAAAATTATTTTTTAAAGTTGCAGCTAAATCGAAATTCATATTGAGGTTACCATTTTCAACTGAAAATTTAGTAATTTATTTTTTGAAAAATCGGACTTTGTTTTAAGAGAAATGTGTTGTTATAATTCTGTTTTGTTAGCGAGACAAATACATTTATTTCGATCGGATGAAAATTTGCCATATTTCTAAACACCCAGCTAAAAATCGACATACAGTGGTGGCAAATTTAATAGGAACGATTCAAGTTTTTTCTAATTTTTTTTTCGTTGCCTTTATTTTTAAAAATCAAAATAGTGGCTGAATTCGCCCCGGGAGGAAAATATGTGGTTTAGAATATTGTGAAGAATTTTAACATAATGTCTGTTTTTTTTATTTTACACTTGTTTTAAGTGGGCCGTGGCTTTCAATGAAAAATTAGCGATATCGACCTGTTATCAAATTATAGAGTAAAATATAGCGAGTACTGATCGGATCTATACAAACTGTATATTTTTGGAAATCCTACAAAATTTCCTTAAATTCTGCATTATTTTTATCTAGAAATAGTCGCCAGACTTGAAAACTTGATTTTTTTGTTATATCGTAGCAAGTATAGCATAAAACTATTCGCTTTAAAATTTCAGTGTTGTTAACTTTATTTTAAAATTGCTAAAAACAAAGAAATCTTTTTTCATGTTTAAGACACTGTCATTTTAAGTACGGTGACTATTTCTGGATAAAAATAATGCAAGACTTAAGGAAAATTTCCAAAAATATACAGTTTGTATAGATCCGATCAGTACTCGCTAAATTTTACTCTGTAATTTGATAACAGGTCGATATCGCTAATTTTTCATTGAAAGCCACGCCCACTTAAAACAAGTGACAAAATAAAAAAACAGACATTATGTTAAAATTCTTCACAATATTCTAAACCACATATTTGCCTCCCGGGGCGAATTTAGCCACTATTTTGATTTTTAAAAATAAAGACAACGAAAAAAAAATTAGAAAAAACTTAAATCGTTCCTATTAAAATTTCCACCACTGTATATGAATACATATAGGTTAAATGTATGTTCATGCATGCTCATAAACATGCATTCATGTCCATACATGGATGTCCACACATGTGCATTAACGAAATTTGAGGTAATATCAAGGCCGAGGCCACACAATGAGTGAGACACAAAATATGTACAAAATATACGCCATCTGTTGTGGATCCCGCATTTTTAAGTTAATCACCCAATATAGTCGGCATGTCCAACTTCAAAGTACTTGGAACTTGGTATGACCGAAAGTTCTGAATATCAAGTGCTTTTAAGCATCAAATAATTAATAAATACCGAGGTACTTGATAAGTACACTAATAGAAAAAAGTCTGTAAAAACTATTGTTAAAACTATTAAAACTTTTTTAAAAATGATCTAGCAGAAAAAACAGATAAAATAACACTTTGAAATATACAGAATTTAAGTTATATTTGAGTTAAATTTTTTTTAATAGAAAATAACAACTTAACCTGCTAAAATCAGCAAAAAAATTTTCAAAATCACAAAAAAATTTTTTAAAATTTACAGGTATTTTTTAGATTTTTTTTTTAATGCAAATAAAAATCGAGTCTTTTGAAAACAGCAGTTTGCAATTTTTTAGCAAATATTTCTGCTGATTTTAGAAAGATAGACTGCTATTTGCATTCAACTAAATTTAGCTTAAAAATAACAGTTTGTTTTTGGTAGTTTTAGTCTACTAATACTTAGCAAAATTTACTGCAGATTTTACAGTACAATTTGTCAATTCCAATAGTATAACTAAAATTCTGTAAAGTATAAATAAAATTCATCCCATCCCATCCCTAGAATGTGTGGCTTCCAACAACCTGCATCCATCAAACTGAAAAAAGCTACAACAATTGCGTAGCCAATGACCTTTTTCGAAAAAATTTCCAAAAAAATTTAAAAATAAAATAAAAAGAAAACCAAACAATAGTGATGAACAGACTGTCAAAACATTATTCGAAATTCGATTACTTTTGTATGCTTCGAATAATATGTTCTAAAAATTTACTTTTTTACACCCATTTGCATTGGGATTGCTTTATAAATAAAATAAAAATTATTTTTAATGGCTTTTAAATTTATCTTAGCATATCATTAGTTCTCTAATTTAAGAAAATACATTTTCACTTCCGATTACCGAGTCAATCGTTTACGAAATTTGTACATCACTTGCGACTTATTTGAGAGTAGAGAGAAAATAAACCATAGTGTTGCCAGAATCAAATCAAAAAATTAATTTATAGTTAAAATACGATTATGAATCAAGATTTCTAATAACTCTTTATTAAGCGAAATATGTACTTTAACTATAGCAAGCTTCAAATACCAAATAATTTTTTTTTATGAATTAGCACAGTAGTCTGTTAAACGAGTAAAAAGGTTAAAGTCGGCCATGCCGACTATACAATACCCTACATCAGTCTGGTTAAAAGCCAACTAATGTTTGGATCCGAAATTCGAATGGGTTAAAATGGGACTTGTGTCAAAATTTTCTATAATGTGAGTCAGCGATCCAAATTTCATTAAAATATCTTAATATTTGCGACCTGCAGTTTGTAACCAAGCCAATTTTGGGGGGACCCTTATATGGGCACTAGGTCTAAACATGGATCGGTGTTAACCAAAATCAATAGGCTTCGTCTTTGGGCTGATATAGGTCGGTGTACCAAATTTCATCAAAATATCTTAATATTTGCGACCTGCAGCGTATAAATAATATAATTTTGAGGGGACCCTTATATGGGCACTAGGTCTAAACATGGACCCGTGTTAACCAAAATCAATAGGCTTCTTCCTTGGGCTGACATAGGTCGGTGTACCAAATTTCATCAAAATATCTTAATATTTGCGACCTGCAGCGTATAAACAATATAATTTTGGTAGGACCCTTATATGGGCACTAGGTCTAAACATAGACCGATGTTCACCAAAATCAATAGGCTTCGTCCTTGGGCCAACATAGGTCTGTGTACCAAATTTCATCAAAATATCTTAATATTTGCGACCTGCAGCGTATAAACAATATAATTTTGAGGGGACCCTTATATGGGCACTAGGTCTAAACATGGACCCGTGTTAACCAAAATCAATAGGCTTCTTGCTTGGACTGACATAGGTCGGTGTACCAAATTTCATCAAAATATCTTAATATTTGCGACCTGCAGAGTATAAACAATATAATTTTGGCAGGACCCTTATATGGGCACTAGGTCTAAACATAGACCGATGTTCATCAAAATCAATAGGCTTCGTCCTTGGGCCAACACCTTGGACCTGTAGAGTGCGCACAAGAATGCATGGACAGACAGACAGACGGACGGACGGACATCGTTAAATCGAAATAAAAAAAAATTCTGAGCCGATCGGTATACTATAAGGTGGGTCTAGGACCAATATTTTTTGGTGTTACAAACATCAGTACAAACTTATAATACCCTGACCACATAGTGGTGTAGGGTATAATAAAAAAATTCTGAGCCGATCGGTATTCTATAAGGTGGGTTTAGAACCAAATATTTTTTGGTGTTACAAACATCAGCACAAACTTATAATACCGTGACCACATAGTGGTGTAGGGTATAAAAAGCTAAAAATCGTCAACATCATTTTAAGAATATCGCTTGGCAAACTTGCCTTAAAGGGAAATTCAGATAAACTTTTTCGGGATAGAGGGATAATATTTTTGTTCTAGCGATTATTGTTCCGCGACTTTCGCTTGTATTCATCCTATGACCAGGTTTCATAAATATGTAAATCTGTTGCTCTTAATTTAATTTTTTTTTAATCTTTTATATGGGTATATAATAAATTTTTATTAATATATTTCATATGTTTGTTTAATTAAGTAAATTATCAATATAATTTTAAGCATACATTTGTTTAAATGATTGTTTAATAATAATGTTATAGTATACAAAGTAGTTAAAAAAAAAACTTCATAAAAAATTAATGAAAAAATATACACATTTTAGTTGTTTTTTTTTGTTTGTTTTGTTATATAATAAATGCATAGTTAAAGCACTTTTTTTATAAAATTTAAATAAAGAATATTAAAAACATAAATAATTATGGCGCTTAAACAAATAAAATTAATAATTTTACAAAATAATAATTGTAAAAAACCAACAAAATTAAAAAGAATTAAGTACTTGTGATTTTTTTTTCAAAACCCAAAAATTATTAAAAAAATATAGTTAGAATCAAGAAAAATATACAAAAAATTGCACAATATAAAAATTATTAAAAAAAATATTTGTTGAATTAATTTTTAACCACTAAATGTTTTTAAAAACTTTAAATTTTAATTTATATATGTAAATTTAAGAAGCCATTTTGTTTATGTACATATAAAACAAAACTAAGTTTTGTTTTAATGTGAATCCATTTTAACAAATCCCCTAAATGGCAAGATTTTTATAATTTATAATTTACAATTCCATTTTTTTAAATTTACTTTCCAAGTAAATGTGTATTAAAAACAAAAAAAAAAAATTAAACTTAAAAACAATTATAATAAAATTTTTTATCTTTTTAATTTAAAATTAAAACTTAAGCAAATATTATTTTAACGGGTCCTAACGGCAATTGCTTCATATAATTCCAAGCATCCACTCTGGTCATTTTGGCCGTAGAGCTGCCATTAATGCTTAAAATTTCATCACCATTACGTACTTGGCCAGTTTTTTGGGCGGCACCTCCTTTTAAAGGAAAAATAAAAAGAAAGAAAAAGTGAATTATAATATAGTTTTTTGTTTGTTGAGAAATTGATACTTACCCATAAATACCTTTTTTACAATTAAAGGTCTATTACCTAGCGGAGAATCAAACCCTCCTTCTATAGAAAATCCTAAACCACAGCTATCTTTAATAATTTCAACATTACGGGCACCATTAGGGGTAGATTCTTCTGAAATTATAGAAAAAAAACATTTAAAAATAAATGAAACACACTGTTATGATTAACGGCTTAGCGAATAAATATTTTAAAACAACAAATTCGAAATTTTTATGTTTAAAGTCCCGTTAAAACATAAAAATTGTCATGGAACAAGATCCCAAACTTTTTTCTCCGAACAAAATTTGGAAGATGACAAAGCAAATTGTGGTGCATTTTTTGTTGTTCTTTTTAGTTTGTTAATTTAAATTTGGGAGCCTCGAAAATGATTTTTTTGATATGTCGTAGTGGAACTTTTTTTCCCCATGCTAAAAGCTTTCGAAAAATCGAGTATCCATACAATTTGACCAGCCCTAATGTATATATATAAAAAATGGTGGGAAATTGATTTTTATGTAACTGTAAAAATAGTACTAAAACCAATATTGAATTGGAGTGCACCTTTTACACTTGTTTAATAAGTTCTTTTATTGAAGAGAATAAGCAACAATATCTCGCATTAACAAAGTGGTGTTTTTATGCCAGTCAACTTTCATATCAAAGAATAGCTCAGCGACTAGCAATCGTGAGGTCGCAAGTTCGATACCCGGTGGCGGCAATAAAAAAACTTTTGTAAAACAAAAAAAATATATATTTTTTTGTGATGATTTTTTTTTTAACTTTTAATTGGTGAAAAAGAGCTTCCTTTGTACTCGTTCAAAAAGTACTTAAAAAATGTTAAAGTCGGAGTACTCCTCTCCTATGACAACTTAATGTTAAAATCATTAGTGTTTATGTTAAAAAAGAAGTACATCTAGATCATCCATTGTTATGCTTTTTCTACTGCTTCGGCATCTCTTTTTTCGCTGGGTAATGTTGTGTGCCACCGAAATTTTGCTCACGTGCCACTTCTGGCACGCGTACCATAGTCTTGCCAGCGCTGCCCTACACTATGTGATATCGGCTACAAGGATTTTGTGCTGATTGTTGCTGCTACCAAAAGTGCTTGACCTACACTTAACCAAAAAAGTCTGTTGATCTGTAGTACAATAAAATTAGTAGAAAGAATTAGTAGCCGCTACTAAATTTTAGTAAAATTTATGTAAACTGTAATTCAAAATCGATTTGCTAAAACAGTTAAAAAACTTACTAAATATCATAATTTTAGGACAATGAAATTAGTATAAATAATTAGTTGGAGCTACTAAATTTCAGTATATTGTTGTAAACTGTAATAATATCTGCTGAAATTAGCAAAAAAGTGTACTAAAAAATAAACAAACTTTAAAGTCTAAAAAAAACCTTTTTCTTTCGATTGTAACAAGCCTATAATTACTTCATCGTACTTGAAATTTGGAGTCAACATTGCAAACGGCTCTCCAGTTATTACCTTTTTATGCATTGTAGATACAATAAAATTTTCTCGGTGTTATTTCCAAACTAAGAATATATCAATAGTAACAAATATAAACTAAACAAGAATTGTAAAAAATCAACGAATTCTTGTAAATAAAATTTTTTAAATTACTATATTTTTCTGCTAAATTTAGCACTCGGTTTTGAAAAATTAGTAAAATGTTTTGCTGAAATCAGCAACGAAAATGATTACTAAAACTAAAAATTGTACTAAAAATCAGTATAAAAATAGTATAGTGCGATTGGAAATTGTTTACATTGTTTTTTTACTAACTTTTTTATCTGAATGTATTATTGTATATTTCGCGATATTTTTCACGGGATTTTCTTTCCGAAATTTGATCCGTTTCACGGAATATGGCCCATATCGTACACTAAGAGAATTATGTCAGTAAAATTAACTGCAATTGTAGTTAAAAAGTTTACACTGCCTTTGTATTTGAAATTAACTGATATTTCAGTTATTTTAACTACAATTGCAGATAATTTTACCGACGTAATTCTCTTAGTGTACGATATGGGTCATATTCCGTGAAACAGATCAAATTTCGGAAAGAAAATCCCGTGAAAAATATCGTGAAATAAATAATAATAAGTTTAGCTAAAAGTGGGCCTACACTTAAAAAAAAGTTATCAATCGCAGTTCACTACTTTTGTACTGATTTTTCGTACAATTTTCTTTTTTAGTAATAATTTCTGCTATTCTCTATACTTTTGCTATTCTAATAACTGTAATTGTACTTAATTTAAATGCAAATGCATTGTACACTTTTTTAACTGCAATTACAGTTAATTTGATCGCATTAATTCTCTGAGTGTGGTACAGAGTATCACATAGCTGGCATGCTCAATAATCATTGATTTTTGGGTTCGGTTCTGGTTCTTTGAAATTAAAAATTAAGCTTTCCGAATTGTTATCGTTAAGATGCATTAATAAAATGTTTTCGTTCCATGTTAAGGACAATCTGGGTTGTCTTAAACAAGCATTTCCCAGTTAAGGAAAGTAACCAGTCAGAAAAATGCAAACGGGAAAGCGATGGCAAGGCACCTTAGCAGGTGGTACAACTACTGGCAAAGAGAGCTTTCCCTTTCCCAAAATGATAACATCATTAGATAAAAGGACCGGCTGTTCAAAAAGCGCCAGAAAAGTACTGGGGAAACAAAATTTTCAACGTTGGCAAAAGCAGTAAATTGGTGGTCTGGAAATATATTTTCTAAAATAAAATTTAAAAAAGTCAATATCTATTTTGTGTGGTCGTGCCGTGTTTTGAACCCAGGACGTCAGACTGACTGACGACAGCTCTACCCACAGAGCTAACGAAGAATATAATACTTGGTGGCTAAAAACATTAATGAATGATAACAGCTAAAATGCTAGCACAGGCAAAAAGTTCTTTGGAACTAATATACCAGCGTTGGGAAAACAAATAAAAGTTGGCCCTAAAGGAGCTTTTCATACACAAAAAAACTGATTTTATAAAAGGAAAAAATTTTTAAATAAAAAAAAAAATTTTTTTTTGCTTGCAACCGGATTTGAACTCGGAACCTTCTGACTACAAACCTTTTTTAACGAAGCTTTATCATTTTTATAAAGTCATTACTCAACTAGCGATTTGATTCTTGTACCACTGGCAATTTCTGACTGGGTAGATATAGAGGAGATAATCCGCCAAATTTCTGATACTCGCTATGATTTGGATTTTAAAGAATTTTTACCGAAGCGCCTTGTTTGGTACTTTTTTAAACAACTTGGCAATCCTTTGTTAAAACTTTACCAATATACTTACCAAAATTCCTCTTTTGGAGAACTAGTGTAAAAAGGATAGATCTGTTCCATTTTAATTGGATCTGGACTGAATTTAATTAGGTCTGGTGCCAGATCAGATCATAATCAGATATGGCATGTGTGATATGGCCAGATTTGATTAGATTCACTTCCAGATCTTTACATATCTAAAGTGATCTGGAAAATTGGGTGATTTTCATAGCCAGATATTAGCAGATGTGACCAGATTTGGTATGAGATTTTAGCCATTTGAGCCAATTCATTCTTCTAAATCCCTTGCTGGCCGAATTTCAATCGGCCAGTCGGAATGTTTAGATTGGAATACTTTCCTTGTAAGAAGTAGTTAGTCAATTTTTTCTAAGAATATTACGTGTAATGTAAACAAAACCTTGCAATGAAACTTTGCCAAATGATAACACCGATTGTGATAAAATTTGGACATTTGATAGATAACATAAAGAATCTATCCATTGTGAGAATGTAAATCTTTTACTACCTAGTTTCTTCATACATCCCAAAACTTTTGCAGAAAAACAGTCAGGATTAGGAATGCTCTAAAATTTGGTAATGTAATATATCCAGGAATAAATTACACAGTACTCCAACAAGGCATTGCCATATAACAACTTACATTACTGACTGCCAATTTTCTCTACTGCATTACCAAACCCATTGAAATAAGACAATCCAAAAGGCAAGAGGTATTTCAATCAATTCTTAAAATAAAAAAAAAATGTGAATTTAAAGTAATCCATTGCTATTAGTCTCAAGTCTTGTTCAAAGAATCGAGTTGGCAATCAAGTTGGGAAGTGATTCTACCAAAAATGCCTGTTTCCCAACTCAATTCGTTGTTTTGATTTTGTTTCTGGAGATGAGATAAAACTATTTGAATTTGGGGAGTAAAAGGACAAGGATTAATATAAATATATTTTTTCTACATCTAGTTGGAACTCAAATAATTTCTACATTTGAAAAATTTCCTTTAATACAAATTGTATCTAGAGCACAAGTTTTTAGATTCGAACTGCGTTTCAGTAGAAACATTTTAATTGTGTACTTATGAAAAGTAATAAATAACTATTTTGGCTTTTTTCTGTTTTAGATATTTCTGAGATTAAAGCTGGATTCATAATGCTGGAGAGTGGATTTTGTTCTTTCTTCTTGAATAGTTCTTTGAATTTCTGATGTTGTTGAAATGAATATGATTTCGGAATTTAAAGCAATGGCTCAGATTTCCAGCCTAAATTAAACCTTAATATTGTTCAATGAGAACTCTTTTTTTTTCTTTGAAGAACAAATTTCCCAAATATAACCATTAAAAGAATTTCAAAGCCCCTTTTACGGAGCCCAATATAAGGTCTAACTGATCGAGAACCGGAACTGTTTCTATACTACCAAGTTCAGTAAAATTTGTTGGGCTTAGCCTTAATTATCTGTTGTCTCAATTGTATTGTGTCTTAGTTTTTAAACTTACCTTGTGCTCTTATTTCTGCTTGTAAAGCATTTCGTGTTTCTTGTGCTCTTTCCAACAGCTCGCTGGTGGAAATTTTACTAACATCCGGTCTAGACAGCTGGCGTCTAGCTCTAATACTGGCCAAAGTAGCAGCTTCCGTTGCTGATGGCTGTGGACTACTACGACTACTTGAGCTTGTGCTTGACGGTGTATTAACGGCATTCGATTTAGTTTTAGTAGTTGTGCCATCTTCATTGGAAATAACGTCTAAATCGAGATCTAAAGATCTGGAAGCTTTATGATAATTACGTTTCTTTTCATAGTCAATTTCTGTGGGTTTTTCATTTAAACTTGATAAAGAACCCAAAGAAGAACGTTTCTTGCTTAGAGGTTTAACCACCACAGATTCGGAACGTGTTACCACCAAGACTACCTCGGGTCTGGGGGTCTAAAAAGAGAAACACAAAAAAATTTCGTGAAAAAAATTATCCAACTAAAATTCTATTAAAACGACAAAATTTGCCATTTCTTATGACTTCAGTTGTGACAACTAAATTTGAATTTTATGAGAGGGAATTAATTACACTGAAGTTTTTAATATCTACTTACCTTTAGCACCGTTATTGACTCTCGGTGCGTTAAACCACGCATACTCATGCCATTTACGGCCAATATACGATCACCCTTTTTTAAACGACCATCTTTAGCCGCTGGGGTATTTGATAAAATTTTATGAATCTAAAGATCAAAAAAAAAAAAAAATTATTATTAATCTCTCGCTTAACGTCATTAATTTCAATGTTTCTCATTTTACTCACCGTTATTTCCTTGGCTTCATAATCCGATCCTCCTGCCAATGTTATGCCTATGCTAGATTCTGGTGTATCTCTTTGCAAGACTATGATAAAAGCTTCAGCTGTTTTTAGAGGAGGATCTGCTTCTTCTATTATCTGTTGTATATCTTGAGCAGTAATCAAACTCTGATTGCTGCCAAGCGAAGAGAAACTACCAAACTCTGTGGTATTCTCTTGGGTCGATGATATATTTTGGGTTGTTGAGCTAACACCGGACGATGAAGAGGCTATGGAATCTAATGAAGAAAACCTTTCATGATAATTGCCTTTAATTTGTGACTTGACATTTAGCAAACTGGATTGAGAGGCAACTGGTGAAATTTGATTGTTTGCAGCTGCGTTACGCTCAAATTTCTCTCTTATCTCAGCAGTACTAATTTTGGCAGTAGTCTTACTGCTTAAGCTAGTGTAAGTGGTTTTTGTGCTACTATTATAGGATGTGGACTCAAATTTCTCCATTACTGGTTTAAGGGATCTTTCGGGGGTTTTACTTAGTACCTTCGACTTAGCTACTTCTACATGCATCCACTGTGATAATTCATTAGCTTCGGAGACCTTTTTACTTAACGGCGATACAGCTTCTACTGCTCTTTGGGGACTTATGGGTTGAACAGGTTGTGAGCTAATGGGAGCCACTACTTTGGCAGGTATAATATTTTGTAATTTTGGTTTTGTGGAAGCTTTTTGTGTGGGATCTGCTTTAAAGCTTTGCTTACGTTCCTCATCGATAAACATGGCACTCAGTTTTAGAGGCGAACTACTATCGGCCGATTTACGGCTACTATCATCAGTATCAGAAGTAATTTCCACATAGGCGGCCACATTAATGACTTTATCTACCAAATTGTGTTCATTTTTAGTAACCAGTTTATAATTTATGGGAGCTGTTGGTGAAGCGGCCTTGGAGGGTAAAGTAATTATAGAACTACTGCTGGATACCATGGCTCTAGGCTTTGTTTTATGGTGCCTTCTAACCTCGTCCTCATCATAACCATCGGTACTGTCTTCATCATCGTAAGGACGATTACGCATAAGAGCCGAAGTGTCTCCTCGACCATTTCGACATTTAGCAGAAGCCAATATATTTTTACGATTCGTAGCAGAATCATTAGAACCAGATTTCAATACTCGACGACTTAGGTCTACTGTAGGAGTACTACCTATTGAAGAACAACTAGCTTGTGAACCACTACCAGAGGTTAGGGTGGAGGTAGTGGAGGAGGCTATGGATGTATTGGTTTCTGAAGATAGTGTGCGTGTCAGGGCGAATTTTTCTGGTACCTGGGGTACACAGGGCGACATAGGAGGAGAGGAGATGCGTGAGGAAAATACCGAATCACAAGAATCACTTTCATCATGCAAAAATTGTCTTGTGGGTGTAGTTGCTAAAGAAGTGCGTGGTGGTTTTGCGGGCGGCACTGTATTTAAAGCTTCTAATCTTCTTTGAGCCACTAAAGGAACTTGTTGCATCAAATGTCGGGGATTTGAGGTTTGATTAAGGAATCCACGATTATTGGCTATGTTTATGGTATTACTGTGTGTTGTAATGTTTAAAGGCCTTAAAGCCGAATTTAAAGTAGTTGAAGTAGTGGTAGTAGAACTAAGCTCTGACCTTTTCGCTGGTCTGGGTACTAATAAAATTGAACCATTTACCGAGCCCACACCAGAATCTGTAGAATCTGTTGAGGATGAATTTCCAGATCCTTTCACTTGATCACTGTCACGACTTTTTATCTCTGGCAAATCCAATATTGGCTCCAACGTGGATATGGGTATATGAGGTCTTTCCGGTATTACCAAACCTCTGAGTTTCGATAAACTACGACGTCTTTGTTCTAAGATATTAGTTATAGCTGCCTTACGTGAAGCCTCATCGGGCACATAGGCTGGTGGTTGTCCCGAAAAACTTATACGACGATCTAAATGCTGTGTTGATGCATGGCGCCTGGGCAGGGAGGCATAATTTTGGTTATAGTCGGTATTTAATGTATTTAAGGAATGCATAGAATCGGAATAGCCCTGTGAAGCAATGGGCAATTGTTTGGTTAGCTGATAGTGACGAGCCACTTCATTAAGATTTTCTACACTCATGGCACGAGTTTTATGCAAATTTGTGGAGTTTGAATATCTAGGTGTGGTGGTGGAATCCAACAGATTTTCCGTGCTTAAATTTAAAGGTTTATAAGAACTATTACACCTAGAAAATGTTAAGGGTTTAACAATGGATTCTACGGGAGATTGTGCTTCATCATTAGAAAACATGGCAATTTTATCACGCACGCTTTTTTCGGATTTCTCATCTTTACGCCAATCACTAGAACGTCGTGGAGCACTCAAGGAACGTTTATAGTCGATGGGCGAGGCATCATAGGAAGGAGCTTCAAGTTTTTGTGTGGTGGGAGTAGAACTGCCACTACTATTACCACTGGAAAGATTTTGTGTTGAACGACTATTTCTAGTGTCAATGATAATTTTAGAGGGAGTATTAGGTTGTAGAGTAGTTGCCATTATTGCAGGACGAGAATCTTCTACATTTACTACCAAATCTTGGCGGTATACCTTACGTGGTACTGTGGGTGGTGGAGTAGATTTGGGTAAAGGTGGTGCCGCTTCCGAATCCATTATAATGGGAGATGATTTTTGTTTTTCTACTTCTACTACTGTCTGGGTAACACCATTATTTGTGGTACTAGTAACATGAGTAGTTCTAGTACTAGCCACCATTGTTTGACCCACAGCCGATGCGGCATATAGTTTTTCTGTGTACACGGTATTACTTTTATTTTCTCCCGCAGCTTGTGTTGTAGTGGTAACACTTTGCAATAAACTTGTAGTTTTCATCATATTACTGGAAGGCATTATTAAAGGTTCTGAGAAATTGGGTGGAAATTCATGACCATCTGGTGGGAGACGTGAATATGTTGGTGGAGATGTTAGTGTTAGATAATCACTGACAATTATGGGTGTTTGTGGCACTACATGCAGGCCGTTCTCCATTTTGTTTAAATGTCTTTGTTCAAGATCTGCAATGAAAAATCCACACACACAAGGAGGAGGAAAAAGAGAGAGAGAGAGAAGACATAAAACATACATGGTTAGTTTTAAGGGAATAACATTTTAATTAAAGGATTTGTATTGATTTTTCTAGGTTAAAAGGTTTTTTTCCTATTACAAATTACAGATAATAGGAATTATGGAAATAATCTAGAGAAAAAGAGAAAAAAGAAAATAGAGACAATAAAAGATATAAGTTCTTTTGTATAAGATAATGAAGAAGACTTAAAAAGAATATGTATAAGAGTGAGATATTGAAATATCTACATACAGTTGTGGCCAAGCATTTAAGTCAATTCAAGTTTTGTTCTATTTTTATTGTTGTTGCCTTTATTTTTAATGATCAAAATAGTGTCTAAATTCGCCACGAGAGGCAAGGAGGTGGTTCAGAAAATTGTACAGAATTTTAGCGTAATGTTTATTTTTTAATTTTGTCACTTGTTTTAAGTGGGCGTGGCTTTTAACGAAAAATTAGCGATATAAACCTCTTATCAAATTACATAGTAAAATTTAGGCAGTACTGATCGGTTCTGTACACACTGCATATTTTTGGAAATCCTATAAAATTTTCTTAAGTCTTGCATTATATTTATCTACAAATAGTCACCAGACTTAAAATTGCAGCACTTTAAACATGACCAAATTTTTATTTGTTTTTGGCGATTTTAAAAGAAAGTTAACAACACTGAAATTTTAACAGGAAATGCTTTTTACTATAACGTAAAAAAAATCTTGACTGATTTACTATATTGTGGTAAGAAAAGCATAAAACTATTCACTTTAAAATTTTAGTGCTGTTAACGATATTAAAAATCGTTAAAAACAAATAAAAATTTGGGCATGTTTAAAGTGCTGCACTTTTAAGTCTGGCGACTATTTGTAGATAAAAATAATGCAAGACTTAAGGAAATTTTATAGGATGTCCAAAAATATACAGTTTGTACAGAACCGATCAGTACTGCCTAAATTTTACTATGTAATTTGATTAAAGGTTGATATCACTAATTTTTCGTTAAAAGCCACGCCCACTTAAAACAAGTGACAAAATGAAAAAACAAACATTACGTTAAAATTCTGTACAATTTTCTTAACCATCTCCGTGCCTTTCGTGGCGAATTTAGATACTATTTTGATCTTTAAAAATAAAGGCAACAACAATAAAAATAGAAGAAAACTTGAAATGACTTAAATGTTTGGCCACAACTGTATGTATAAAGGGAATATGAATAGCAGTAATTAAATTAGATTTATGAAAAAGTAGAATAGGTATATGAGTTTTTAAGAGTTATAGGAATATTGAGTATGATGGTAACATGAAATGTAACATACTTTTATAATGACAGCAAGTATAAGAATAATAAAGAAATTCTTGATGGCTGTATAAGAATTTTGTAAAAGTAAAATCAGTACAAAAGTTGCACACGAAATATATGAGTGTCTTTGGCGTTTATTTTTAATGTAATATAACGGTAATAGACGACTAATAAGCAATTTAAATAAGTTATAAATGTTAAGTATAAGAGATTTAGAAGAATATTTAAAAAAGTTACTAAGAATGAATGTTAGTTTAGTATAAACTAGGAATAAGCACAGAAGAAAAAGAAAAAAACATAGTATCGTAGAAAATACTATAACAAATCACTCAGGATGAAGCTTAAGAAGAAGCTTAAATTTATAAAAGAAAACTGTATAAGAAACCCAGACCGAAATTGCGAACTGTATCAAAAATAATACACTGGCAGAGCACTGATTTTATAAAAATTACTGCGTTTTATTAAAATAATCAAAAAAAAAAAAAACAAAAAGAAAAAAATTTGGAAGTCATGTATTAAAATCCACTCCTTTCACTACTTCAAATGTATCCTCTTAGTGTATTTTTACAGACTTTTTAGAAGTAAATCTGAACAACTTAAAAAAAATCTCTACTTTCGTTGCTTTCTTTTCTTTTACAAATTTTACAAAATACATAAAACCACTTAATTATTGCTTCTAAAGCATTATTACTCTAAAAGTAATTTTGATGCAGTTTATTTTTAAGCAGATGATAGCGGGTTCGATTCCTAGCGGGATCAATAATTTAAATTTTTTTCTTACTTTTTTTTTAATTTTTATAACTAATTTGTGTAAATTCAATATTTTTTTAATTTTGGAATTTTTAAAAATATATGAAATAAAAATTATGAAAAATCGGTTTTTGTGCACTTGGGGAAATAGTACTGAAAAAAATATTGAACTGCAGTAAACCTTTTGCAGTTGTTCGACAAGTATTTTTATTGAAAAGAATAAAGCACAATATTTCGCATCCCAGCAAAAAAATCTGAAGTAATGCTTTACAAACTACTTCTTTCTCTGCGTCAGAAGTATCGGTAGTGTTTTTTTACTGCTTTTTTAGAAGTTATTCTGAACAACTTCAAAAACTCACTTCTTCCATTGCTTCCAACGTATCCGTCAGTTATTTTTTTCCAGCTTTTTTCGAAATACTTCTGAACAACCTCCAAAACATCACTGTAGTATTGCTTCTAAAGAGTAATTGCTCTAACAGTGATCCTCAAAAGTGATTTTGGTATAATTTTGCATTTCCAAACAGAGGGTCGCGGGTTCGATTCCCGGTGGGACCAATATTTTTTTATTTTTATAAAATTTTTTTTATGTTATTTTTTTTAAATATTTATAATTAATTTGTTTAAAATCGATATTTTTTTAATTTTTCAATTTTTTAAAATATTTACATATATAAAAAAAAATGATGAGAAATTGCTCTTTATGCACCTGTAAAAATAGTACTGAAAACAGTATTGAATTGGAGTGCCCCTTTTACACTAGTTTAATAAGTACTTTTATTGAAGAGAATAAGGAACAATATCTCGCAGTAACAAAGTGCCAAACAACTTTCATATCAAATAATAGCTCAGTGGTAGAGCGCTAGACTAGCAATCGTGAGGTCGCAAGTTCGATACCCGTTTTTTTTTTATTTTTTTTATTTTATTTAATGTACTTATAAATAATATAATTACATCACTCCCATTGGAGCTTCTAGTAACAACAAATAATATATATATACATATATAGAATAATGCTTTTTCATTTATGACATGAATTTAAGAACTATCTCTATAACGTCTGGACAAAACTTCTAAATCTTATTCTATCTTGAGCCCATGACAGCCCTTTGCTTCGGAATTCGTCTTCGACTGATCTTCGTTAGGTAATTCTTGGGCGGCCTCTGTTTCTCGATCGATACCCGGTGGCGGCAATAAGAAAACTTTTATGAAATAAAAAAATATATAATTTTTTTTAATTTTAAATTGGTGAAAAAGAGCTTCCCTTGCACTCGTTCAAAAGTACTCAAAAAATGTTAAAGTGTTAGTACTCCTCTCCTATGACAACTCAATGTTAAAATCATTAGTGTTTATGTTACAAAAGAAGTACATCTAGATCATCAATTGTAGTGCTTTTTCTACTGCTTCGGCATCTTTTTTTTTTTTCTGGGAATGCCATTGAACTTTCATATCAAAGAGTAGCTCATCAGTAGAGAGCTAGACTAGCAATCTTGAGGACAGCGGGTATGGGGTGGCGGCAATTAATTTTTTTTTAATTAAAAATATATAATATTTTTTTGGGATTTTTTTTTAAACTTTTAATTGATGAAAAAAAGTTTCCTTTGCACTCGTTCAAAAAGTACTGAAAAATGTTAAAGTTGAAGTACTCCTCCCCAACGACAACTCAATGTTAAAGTCATTAGTGTTTCTGTTAAAAAAGAAATAAATCTAGATAATTAATTGCAGTGCTTTTTCTACTGCCTCGGCACCTCGGTAGAGTTTAAAGTCAAAAGGCCTCGAGATCAATTCCGTTTTTTTTTTATTCTTTTATAAAATAATGTTTTTTATTTTAATTTAATTTTTTTTATAAAATTATTTTTTTTTGTTTGTGTCAATAACATTTGTAAAAACAACGAAATTCATCCCAAATAAAAAGAAATATTTTGAATGAGACTAAGCCGTGGTATGCTTTTGTTCAACAATTATTTTAATTTTTGCATTAAAAAATACGAAAATGGATTTGCGTTTTCACTACCCAAAACTCGCATTATTTTCTGTGAGCGCTTTTAAAAAAGGCGCTAGGATGGCACTTTTTAGTTTTTTATTTAGCGCTTTTAGCGCCTTTTCGGCAGAACGTTTATTTTGATAGAATTTATTTTTTTTAAAGAGAAGCAACACTTAGAAAATTCTTCTTATTAATTAACGTGTTGCTTTCTTTGTATAGGGGATAGGGAAGAGATGAAAGGTGGTGAAAGATAAAGGGCTTCAAATATGGCAACACTGTTGTAGCGCGACAGACTGAATGAACGGTTGTTGCTCGCCATCTGACGGAGAGTTGGCCAACTTTGCTGAAGCTGTTTAGTTAAAAAATGTACTACTTTTTTATATTTTTTTTTTAATTTTCATTAAAAAATTTAAAGTTGTTCTTAAAAGTGATTTTTGCTTGAAATTTGAATTTGAAAATCAACGATATTTTTAATCTTTAATTTTTTTATAGTGCTTTTTAGCGCTTTTTGACTGTCCTTTTGCTTAATTTAGATCAAAAAGTACAAATTTGTTTTTTTTTGTTAAAGTTGGCATCACTGATATTTACTATTATAGAGGACAATCTCCATATTTTAATAATACTCGTAATGTAAATGTTGACAAAAAAGGACAACTTTTTTTTTCGAAAATATTCAATATACATACATATGTCGATTTTTTCATAGATAGAAAGGTCCGTTGCATGGTGTAATACACTAACAGAAAAAAGTCTGTAGAAAATTTTGCTAAAACTACTATAAATTAGTTAAAAATGATGCTGCCGAAAAAACTGTTAAAATAGCAGATTATTTTTGCTATATATTAGTAATATAGGAACAGCAAAAATAAAACTGATAAATGTACAGAATTTTAGTTATATTTAAGTTAAATTTTTGTTAATGGAAAATAGCAAATTAACCTGCTAAAATCAGCAAATTAGTAGACTAAAAAATCACATAAAAATTTAAAATTTTCGGTTTTTTTAAAATTTTTTTTACATGCAAATAAATATCGAACCTTTTGAAAACAGCAGTTTACAATTTTTTAGCGAATATTTCTGCTGATTTTAGCAGAATAGACTGATATTTGCATTCAACTAAATTTAGCTTAAAAATAGCAAAAATTTTGTAGATATAACAGTTTATTTTGCTATTTTTATTCTACTAATATTTAACAAAATTTTCTGTAGATTTTACAGTACAATTTGTTATTTTCAATTAACTAAAAGTTAGCATAAATATAACTAAAATTCTGTAAATTTTACAGTTTTAATTTTGCTGTTCTTATTTTACTAGTATTTAGCAAAAAAACCTCCTAATTTTAGCAGTTTTTTCTGCAGCATCATTTTTAACTAAATTTTAGTAACTGTTTCTGCTATTTTTACAAATTTATTTCTATGAGTGTACGTCTTCCATGTGCCTATTATTTGAACAGCCGTATAAGAGATGAGTAAGAAAAAGTATAAGAGTATTCGAAATTCATTTAGAACCTCAGATCATAAAACGCTCTAATATGTAAATCAACCTAGTTTTCTACATTAAACATTTTTCACTTTTAATTTCAAATAACCTCCCCTTCTCGCCATCTTATACATACATATGTCATAATTAACAAAAAAAAAAAAAAAAACTATGTCAAAATTTCCAAAAACTTATGCTCTACTCTATAATTATTATAAATTCATACATATACTTATTAATTTCCATTTTTGTCATCTTACTCATATTTGATTATTAAAATTAAGTTTCGTTTTTTTTTTGTCAATCCCCAAAAAAAAGACCATAATTAATAAAACTCATTTGTAGCAGAAAATAATGATGTGTTTGGCTGGTTTTACAAATAAGTAAAACTTAAGAAATTATTTGCAGACATTAAATAGCAGAAAATTTACAAAATTTTATAATAATATAGAAGAAAACATATTTTGCAAATAAATTGCTACAGTCTTCTTTTTGTTAAAGCAAATGTTTAAACACAAAAAAAAATTTATAAATAATATACATACAATCGCTGAATGGAAATTATTTAAACAAAAAAGCGAAAGTATTTCTTAAATAAATAATAAACAGTATTGTTATTGTTTTGTTTAAATAAAGTTGTATTTGTTTTTGAAAATAACTTTTTTGTCATCTAAAGAGACAATAAAATGAAAATAAAATGGATGGGGGTTTTCAGAAGATCAAGGGAGTGCAAATATGGAAACTTTGTGAATAAATAATTTTAAGTTTTCGAAAATAAACTGAAATTAAAAGGTCTGATAACTGTAAATGTAAATTTAGAGCAATATTTGTGACCGAAATCAGTTGTTTACCTTATTTACATGATGTAAACATTGTAAAAACATCTTTGTTAACATTTTATATTAATTTGCAATTGTTTTTGTGGCATTTATACAATAAAACACAACAACACTTTATTAAAAAATAAAAATGCCCTGTTGGCAGTCCGTCTCCAATATACACAAATTACCTGCACTTGTACGTAAAAACCATACGTCAGTGTGGCAACATTTGCGAAAAGGTGACATGGAGGAAATAGGAAGATAAACAAAAAATCTAAAGTAGAATGTTTGTATATGTCTGTTTGATCACTTCTGAAAGTATTCATATCAGGGATGATAAATGGGATTTTTAAAATAGTACCAACCAGCTTAAAAAATAGTATTTTTTCGATCTCTATAGTACCAACAATTTTTTTCATTTAATTTTTTTTATCATTATAAATTGACAAATAAAAACTCATGTTATATCTAACTCATACAGAAATGTAAAATCGTAAAAATTTTAGTTAAAACTACTAAAAATTTGTTAAAAATTATCTTGCATAAAAAAAAGTATGATAAGAACAGCAAAAACCAAACTGTTAAAAATATATACAAAATTTTAGTTATATTTGAATAAATTTTAAATATAACTAAAACCAGCAATAAATAATAACACTATGCGACAGTCTAAATCGGGATGGGATGAAACTAACGGGAAATGTTATATCGGTCAAAAACAAGTTATACGTGTCCCGGCGTTTCGCTGGGTCACCCCTATGAATCGAGATATATCTTTTTTTGACATAACTCGAGAACCACTAGTCCGATTTTGCTCAAACAATTTTAAAAAAATTAAAAATTACAATTCCTTTAATCTGTTCATATAATGTTTTTCTATATACTCAACAGTTTTGCCGGTAAAAATAAATGTTTGTTACCGCTACCATTATTACTTTTTTTTTAATATTTTAAGCCCAAATTAGTTAGGACGTATCGTAAAAAAAGTAACGTATCATTCTCATAATGAATAAAAAGAGTATGAAAAATAAAAATATTGTATTTTTTATCTTTTTCTTGTGCATAGAATTAAATGTCAAGTAATAAAATAGAAAATTTCTATTTTCAACAGAACTTTTTTACGATTTTACTTGACAACAGTTTCAATGCATAGAAAAAAGATAAAAATATATTTCTATATTATTTTAACACATTGAATTGATTATAGATACGTTTTTTTACTTTACGATTAGACTAATGAAGCCTTTAGGCAAAAAATATTTTTTTCTTCATACATATATTTTTACCGGCAAAACTGTTGAGTATATAGAAAAACGTTATATGAACAGATTAAAGGAATTGTAATTTTTAATTAATTTTTTTAAAATTGTTTGAGCAAAATCGGACTAGTGGTTCTCGAGTTACATATGTCAAAAAAAAGACCACCAAAGGTCAAATCGATATATCTCGATTCCTAGGGGTGACCCAGCGAAACGCCGGGACACGTATAACTTCTTTTTTACCGATATAACTTTCTCCGGTAGTTTGAACCCTTCCCGATCACTGACCACTACCATTTGTCTCACAGTGTAATTAGTAGACTAAAAACAAATTTTAAAATTATTTTTGCAATTTTTTAAAACAAATAAAAATCTAGTCTAAAATCAGTAGTTTACTATTTTTAGCAACCATTTCCGTCGATTTTAATAGGATAAACCACTATTTTCATTCAACTAAAAATAACTAAAAATTTTTAGATACAACAGTTTATTTTTGCTATTTTTAGTCTACTAATATTAATATTTTGTGGAGATTTTAAAATGTAATTTGTTATTTTCAATAAACTAAAAGATAACTTAAATATAACTAAAAATTTGTAAATTTAATAGTTTTATTTTTGCTATTCTTACACTCGAAAAAATAAGTTAGTCGAAAAATTAGTGTACTAGTTTTCAGCAATTTTTTTTGCTGAAATTCCGTTTTCAGCAAAAATTTTAGTTATATTTTTTTAGCACTAAACTAATTTTGAACTAATGTTTTACTAATTTATTTTGCTACAAAAATTGTGCTGATAACCGCATGCATAGCGTGGACGACAACCAGATAGACAAGATGTAGATGTCGCAGCTTGTCTGGAAACGGAAATGACAAAAAAAGAAAAACAACTCTACACATATTCTATATTTAAATTTTCAGCAAATAAATTAACAAAAGTAAAATTTCGCTACAAGTTTTTTGAGTTTTTTTCAGTCTACTAATATTCAGCAAAAAGTTTAGTGATTTTAGCAAGGATTTTTTTCATTTGCAGTCGACTAAATGTTAGCAAAACTTTTGCTGAAGATTACTATTTTTTTGGTAAAAATCAGCTCGCTGATTTTCAGCAAACCTTTTGCTGAAATTACCAACTTTTTTGCAAGCACGCTCCTGACTAAAAATTTGCTGACACAGCAACATTTTTTGCTGACTTTACTGACTTTTTTTTTGAGTGTAACTTATCTGCTAATCTCAATAGTTTCTTTTGTAAGGCCATTTTTACCAAATTTTTAGTAAATTTTTCTACTATTTTTACAGGTTATTTCTGTGAGTATAGGGTTCAAAATTTAAAGTCTCTGAAAACTGTATTCAACTTCGTTTTAAAGCGAACATTATTTTAAAGGTATTTACAGATATATTCCACCTTGTGAATGTCATAGGAATATTTTCGAATGAACAATTTGATTGACAATCGAATCAAGTGAATTTAATGATTGAATTAGGTGGATTAGGAATTCGATTTGATTCTTCGAAATAGGGTTTAGGTATTTAATCATTCAGAATTGAAAATCGAGTGAACGAGTGAATTCTTTAGGATGAATTCTTTCTCCTAATTTTAATTTTTTTTTGTATACGTATTTTAATAAAAAATGCGAAAAAACATTTTTTATGTGTTTAACTTGAGTTTTCAATAGTAACATTTAATATTTTAAATATTTTCAATATAAGGATTTTTTATTTAAAACTAATTAAAAAAGCACAAAAAATTTAAAAGTAGGAAAATATGTAAATAGTACTAAATGAGTCAGAGGAAAAAAAAGTACTATAGTACTAACTTTATCATCCCTGATTCATATAGAGACAATCTGACATTAAAAATATAAACAATAATACTATTTAATGGAAAATCACCGATGAAGCCTGTCCATAGAAAAAGGCTGAAACAGGATCTAGTCTGATTTGCAAATTAATAATGTGTTTATAACTTTTGAAGAAAAAATGTTTATTCTTCTTCTTAACCTCAAACCTACTAAATTAAAGTTAATAAAACTGGCGATGTGTTTAGTATGTTAAACACAAATTCATAAAAATTTAAATGAAAATTTTCTCTGGGTTATCTTAATGAAAACACTGGGGTAAATTGTTCATTTCTAGTGAAATTTTTTTAGGTAAAATTAATTAATTTAATAGTTTTTAATTCTTGGAAATTAAAAAAATAAAAAAATATATACCTACTTTTTTAGCAGTTAAAATGTTTTTTATATTATTATTTAGACATTTAAAAAGTCATAAACAACTGTTTGCATATCAAATTTTTCTCATATCCTTTCATTTTGCTTTTTTTAAAATTCTCATCATCTAAACAGCTATTTAGTGGTGAATCATATGACTCATATTTACCATTTATCATAACATTTAATTTCACTTTATTCCAAAGTTTTTTTTTGTGTTATTCACAGGCTTTAAGCCTGTTCATTTTAGAACTCCAATGAACATGAGATCACATTTTAACTGCATGTATTAACCATTTTTAAAAGCCTTGTTTTCTTGTTCATTTACAAGTGGTTAAAGTAGCGATTGACTGACTGGACGGACAAACTTGCAAACTAGTCTTATTACCGTCATTTTATAAAGCTTTTAAAGACTTCATATTTCAAATGCGAAGTAAAAGTGTAAGGCAGTGTTTGATTTTTTTCCCAGACAAATTCTTGGCGGGTTTTAAATCTGTAGTTGACTCTTTTTTTTTTTTTTTTTTGTTAGTATTTCTGGTTTATTTTATTTCTTTTTTATTTGAGCTATGTAAACAATTTCCGCTAAACAGCAAAAATGCATCTTCCCAAAGATCTTAGTAATGGTAGTGTATATAAAACGTAACGGAAGTATTTTGTCAAGGATTTTTTTTCTTTAAAAGAATAAGTTATTTTTAACACACATTGAAAAATTAATTCGCTTTTAAATAAAAAAAGAAAGAAAAAAAAAACAATTTCTGCTGAAGAACAGTAGAACCTAGACCGAAAACATAAATAACATATTGATAGAAAGCTTGTTTCAAACCTTTAAAGAGAACACGCAGAGAAAAGATGTGGTTGCAATATGATCACGACTACAAAACTATATTCCCTACTGCCATACATGGTTGTTGGAATCAAATTACACTGCGCAACAAAATCAAATTAAAAAAAAATATATATATGTGTATCGGCGTTTTAAAAGTTTACGTCTGGCCCTATGTTTTTTGGGGGGTTAAAGTTTTGCAAATGTTTATTGTGAATCGGCATTGGAAACCATGTGAACCTTCAATTTTAGGTATATGATGTGTTCGGCGAACTTATGCAAAACACTACGAGGAACATTTTTGTGGAACATTTTAAGACTCTAACTCTGCAATTAAACGGACTTTTTTGGCCCATTTTTAAAAAGTGATAAAAAGACCCTTAAGTTGCGGAGTTAGAGGGTTAAAATGTTTCGCAAAAGAATTTATCATAAAATTTTACTATAAGTCTCTGAAGACATCAAAGTTGAAAATTTAACTTTAAAGTCAGAAAAAAGTAAAAAAACGCAGAATTTTTGTGGAATTTGACTCCGGCGAATCAGAAAGGTTCATCGGTAATGCCCTGCTGCTTAATAGGAAACTGTTAAGTGATACCACCAATTTCAAATTAATTTAATATAGAAATAAGCAAATATTTTTTATAATAGAACAATTATTTTTCCCCTCCTAAAAAGCCTGCTTTCTGAGGATGTTTCTAAAGAAAGAAGTTCTCAGAATCTAAGGTTTTTCTTTAAGAAAACTTGTCCATAATCTGGCGTTTTTGGTAAAGTGATTAGAATTTAAGACTTTCCAATAAAAAAAAGTGCTTTATATCTGTTGATTGGAATTTTCCTATCGACAAAAGGCTTAAGGGGGTATCGACTCTAGGAAAAATTTTGTTTTCGAATTTTTTTATATTTTATTTCGATAGAGCATACTCTACAGTAGGTACATGCTCAGAGAATATCAATAAAAAATTCGAAGGAATAAAATTTCTACATGTTTTTTTTTTGTAAAATATATTTTAGTCACAAAATACACTCAAAAAAATAAGTTAGTATAAAAATTAGTAAAACGTCTTTTATATCAAGTGTACTAGTTTTCAGCAATATTTTTGCTGAAATTCCGTCTTCAGCAAAAATTTTAGTTATATTTTTTTAGCACTAAACTAATTTTGAACTAATGTTTTACTAATTTATTTTGCTACAAAAATTGTGCTGACAACCGCTTTCATAGCGTGGACGACAACCAGATAGACAAGATGTAGATGTCGCCGCTGGTCTGGAAACGGAAATGACAAAAAAAGAAAAACAACTCTACACATATTCTATATTTAAATTTTCAGCAAATAAATTAACTAAAATAAAATTTCGCTACAAATTTTTTGAGTTTTTTTTCAGTCTACTAATATTCAGCAAAAAGTTTAGTTATTTTAGCAAGGATTTTTTTCATTTGCAGTCGACTAAGTGTTATCAAAACTTTTGCTGACGATTACTATTTTTTTGGTAAAAATCAGCTCGCTGATTTTCAGCAAACCTTTTTCTGAAATTACCAACTTTTTTGCAAGCACGCTCCTGACTAAAAATTTGCTGACACAGCAACATTTTTTGCTGACTTTACTGACTTTTTTTTTTGAGTGTAATATTGTATGCATTAAGTTTGTATTTAAAATTTTTTGGGAGCGTTTTTATTTCATTGTCTTTATTACAAATCTTATTTCGCATAATACAGCAGTACAAAAAAAAAACTACATCCAAAGATGTAAGAATTGCACGCAGTCTTTAAAGAAAAGCCAATGACGATTCCCCGATAGTGGGCGAAGGCCCGTCATTTGAGGCTTTGTATTAGCTATAAAAGTAATCAGTGTGTATAAAAAATAGGATACAAATACAAAATAAATTAAAAAAAGTACAAAATTATAGCATTTTGTCCGAAATGAAATGTATAATAATTTTTCTACCATCGTTTTTAAGAATATTAGGGTTAGTATATGAACTACCCTTTAATCGATTCGTCCCAAATTTGGTGCACATGTAGAAAACTGCGAGATATAAATTTTATTCATACACGGTTTTTTGAAATTTTGTTGCTTTCTTAGCGTAAAATTCATTTTAAACTTTAAATGCGTTTTCCCACAACCGTGAGTTCAAAATCGGCTGCCACTGTAAAGCCAAGGTGGGTGAACCGATTTCGATCTGGGTTTTTTTCTTTCGTAGGCAACAAAAAACTCTAGTCCTTATCGTGGCTCTTTTTTTGAATTTTGGTCAAATAAATTTTATATCCCCGAGTAAATGTGTTTTTTCTTGCCTTTTTTGGAATTTTTAAGTTTGTGTGGCAATTTTGTTAAAATAAAATTTTAAAAATAAAAAATCGGGCCACGATACGGACTAGAGAATTTATCTTAGATTAAGAATCACTTTACATTTTTATTTTCCGATAATTAATGAAGGCTGCACAGTGGCAGCCAATTTTGCCTTTTTTAAAAAAGGCCAGGCAACTCTGGCGATTTTGGCTGGGGAAATATAAAACTAATATTTTTTAAAAATACTACAATAGCATTATTTTTAAATAAAAAAATAAAATATTAAAAATACTGTTAATTGAATTTTTGACAACCGTTCAAATATGCCCTTTAAAATGCTGTTGTTACAGTATTTACCTCCCTTAAGCGTTTTTCTTATCAAAAGGTACACTAGCGGAAAAAAGTCCGTAAAAAATTTAGTTAAAAATACTAAAAATTAGTTAAAAATAATGCTGCAGAAAAAACTGCTAAAATTAGCAGATTATTGTTGCTATATATTAGTAATATAGGAACAGAAAAAATAAAACTGTTAAATTTACAGAATTTTAGTTATATTTGAGTTAAATTTTTGTTAATGGAAAATTGCAAATTAATCTGCTAAAATTAGCAAAAAAAAATTTTATAAAAAATTAGTAGCCTAAAACTTCACAAAAGAAATTAAAATCTTCGAAGATTTTTTTCGATTTTTTTTTAGATTGTAAAAAATTTTTCCTACAGAAATCTTTCAGATTCTGAACACATTCTGACAGAAAACTGCAATGGAGATCAAAATAAATTTTACTTCACACATTTCCCAAAGAAAAGCTGTTAAAATTTAAGGTCTTTTTCCTAAAGAAAACTTTTTGTTAAAGAAGCCTGAGATAACCCTGAGGACTTTTTTCATAGAAAAACCCTAAGTTTCTGAGGGCTTTTTCGGTAAGAAAAACGCCCCTATTCTGAGCACTTTTTCCTTTAAGAAACTTGCGATTTCTCAGGAATTTTCGCTATAAAAATGCTCCAGATTTCGAGAAAAATTTCCTACACAATTTTGAGGACTTTTTCACACATAAAAAATATGACAAAACAAATACAAAACAAATGTCCAAAAATGTCGACGGTCTCTTGTTGCTTAGTTCAAATCAATGGCGACGACAATCGTTGTCGTTAGTCGTCAGTCGTGCCAGTTGTGCCTAATTGAGTCTCATTGTATTTTTAGTCATTTTCATTCAATAACGATCATATAATTATATAACAAATTTTATCCATTAATTTTTTTCATTTCGCATCCATCCATTCAACCAGTATGTTTAAAATTTTTACAATACTCCTCTCCATCATTTCGCTAACACTCTGTTTATTTTGCCACGCTGTGAATTTTTTTCTGGGGCATATAAAATATGGAAATTATTGGTTTTTCACTTTAGGAACACAGTTATAAAATATATTTTTTTTCTTTGCAATATTCATGAGTGTCTGAGTTTAAGAAATGCAAAAGAAAACTGAAGTTTCTCATAAACAGTTTGATTTAAAGTATACATTTATTACACACGAAACTGCGTGAAAGAGTGTTTAGACTGTATTAAAGAAATTTAGTTTATTTTCAAATAAATAAACAAATATTTATATAGGGATTAAAATGTAAATTATTTCAAATAATTGAATACTCTATGGTCTGATGTGGCTATTGTATTGTTTACCTGTTGTTGACTTAATGGACACCATTAAGAAATACTAGGTTATAATGCTAGTCCCTCAAATTCAGAGGAATTTTTCATTAAGAAATGGAGAATTTTTCCTATAGAAATATCCTTTAATTTGGAGAACATTTTTTGATGGATTCTGAGAATATGATATATTAAGTACATTTACTAGGGTGGGTCAATTTGTTTTTTTTTTAGGTTTTAATTTTAGACCCATAATTTCTTAGGGTATTTTTCTTAGAATTTTGTGTAGATTTCGAATTTGATATACACCTGTCACGTTTTTTTTACCCGAACAAATTGACCGACCCTAATTAATATTAGAGTGGGTCGAATTGTAGGGGGCCGAAAAAAATAAACAAAGACGCATCGCGATTGTTGTTCTATGGGTGATTCCAAGAAACTTTTGCCGAATAAACCATAGCTCAAAAATGAACTTCGAGCCCCCGAATTAAATATTCAAGAATCGATGCAAAAGAAAATTTTATTTCCTCTAGCCAAATATATATGTATGTGGGGGTTTCTTGGGTCGAGGAATCCATTTTTGACATTTATTTTTATTTTCTACACCTTTTGCAACTGTAATTCAGAAAATATCAATTGAAATCAGGGACGTAACAGTTATAACTTTTATTCAAAAAAGTGATTGTTTTACAATTATTTCCTGTTTGAGTATTTTTAATTTTCTGTTTATTTGCTCTGTTTGATTTATATTTTTAATTCAAACAAAAACAATCCAAACACGATTTTTATTTTTTCAAAAATAATAAAAGTTATTTTGTGATTTTTTTTCTTTATCAAAAAATAACAATTAAGAATATAAATCAAAAGCCATGGAACCAATGACTTCACCAATTATAATATCCTGATGATGTCAACTAGTGTTAATAAAAGATTGAACAGTGATTTAAAGTGAGTAAATATGTATATTCCAGCAACTTCCGGCATTCAATTTAGGTCAATTTTTAATTTTTATTTTATTATCAAATAAAAAAGTTAGTGCTTAATTTTTTCTAAAAAATCATTCTGTAACTTTTATAAAAAGTTTTAAAATAAAAATCAAAAAACAACAGAAATTTATAGAGTAAAATATAAAAATTGAAAAAATTAAAATCTTTGCCAAACTTTGTGATTTTTTTGTGCAATATGATTTATAAAATATAGTGCATTATTGAAATATTATAATTAAATAAATTTGGGTGGTGACTTTTTTAGAAATATAACAGTTATTTTGGGTCTCTGATTGAAATTCAGAATTTCCATTTGAAATTCAGAAAATATCAATTGAAATTCAGAATTTCCATTCGAAATTCAGAAAACATCAATTGAAATTCAGAATTTCCATTTGAAATTCAGAAAACATCAATTGAAATTCAGATTTTCCATTTGAAATTTAGAAAATATGAATTGAAATTCAGAAAATATCATTTGAAATTCAGAAAATATCAATTGAAATTCAGAAAATATCAATTGAAATTCAGAAAATATCAATTGAAATTCAGAAATTGTCATTTGAAATTCAGAAAATATCAATTGAAATTCAGAAACCGTCATTTGAAATTCAGAAAATATCAATTGAAATTCAGAAAATATCATTTGAAATTCACAAAATGTCAATTGAAATTCAGAAAATATCATTTGAAATTCAGAAAATATCATTTGAAATTCAGAAAATGTCAATTGAAATTCAGAAAATATCAATTGATATTCAGAAAATATCAATTGAAATTCAGAAAATATCAATTGAAATTCTATTTATATTTTCTGAATTTCAAATGACGATTTCTGAATTTTAATTGATATTTTCTGAATTTCAATTGATGTTTTCTGAATTTCAATTGATATTTTCTGAATTTCAAATGATATTTTCTGAATTTCAAATGATGATTTCTGAATTTCAATTGACATTTTCTGAATTTCAAATGATATTTTCTGAATTTCAATTGATATTTTCTGAATTTCAAATGACGGTTTCTGAATTTCAATTGATATTTTCTGAATTTCAAATGACGATTTCTGAATTTCAATTGATATTTTCTGAATTTCAATTGATATTTTCTGAATTTCAATTGATGTTTTCTGAATAATAATTGATATTTTCTGAATTTTAAATGATATTTTCTGAATTTCAAATGATATTTTCTGAATTTCATATGATATTTTCTGAATTTCAATTGATATTTTCTGAATTTCAAATGATATTTTCTGAATTTCAATTGATATTTTCTGAATTTCAAATGAATAATCTGAATTTCAATTGATGTTTTCTGAATTTCAAATGGAAATTCTGAATTTCAATTGATGTTTTCTGAATTTCAAATGGAAATTCTGAATTTCAATTGATATTTTCTGAATTTCAATTGATATTTTCTGAATTACAATTGCAAAAGGTGTAGTTCCTCCAGAGGGCGTTTCTGTACATTTTTTTTGATTTTAACGCCTTCTTTTGGGTTTCCCAAACGAAATTGTTGTGAAAATTGACGAATATTTGACTTTCTATTTTGAAAAATGCGGGAGCTCGAAGTTCATTTTTGAGCTTCGGCAAATTTTCTTGGAATGACCTATAGAACAAAAATGGCGATGCGCCATTGTACATTTTTTCGGCCCCTACAATTCAATGAAATTATAAGAAATAAATAAATTTAAAAATTAAAAATTTAATAACCCAGTCAGAAGTTGCCAGAGGTACAAAAATTCAAGCACTGGCATACAACTGCACTGTGGGCCAGCCTCGCCGTTTTTTGGCCAAAAGTACAAATCAGGTAAAGGGAAAATGTGTTTATATATTCAAAATTTAGGATTGTTGAATATTTTGTGAGTCAAATATTGTATCATTGTGGTAACTCGTTGTTAGTTGGCAAGAGTTCAAAGTCAAAGTTCTTTTAATTTTGTGACATTTTTTTATTTTATAATGATACAGTAAACAAATCTTAAATAAACAATAATCTGTTCCAACAACAATCTCAAATTATAAAACTGAAACTATTTATCAAAACCAAAATAGAAACCTGTTAAATATTTACGAAAAAAGTAACAAAATTATTAATTTTACCTCAAAAATATGGGTTTTTTTGAAAATCCTAAATCTTCAACAAAAAAAAGTTACAAAATGTTCCAAGAGATATTTTAAAAACTTGAAAGCCAATGTGTTCCCTAAGATGTCTTCTACCTAGGTCTTTGCAACTGTTTGCGACCATTCATAAACTTTCGAGATTTTGCCCTTTAATTGAAAAAGTACCTTCAGATCTCTCTGATTTCCAGCATTCCAGAGTTTTAGTAAAAACTAAAAAAATAGCACTAAAAATTACCTTAAATGAGGGTTCTGGTTTTCTCACACAGACTAACCCCCTAAAGTCCAAATTTGTGGGACATTTGAGTGCCAATTCTGAATAAGTACGAAATTAACCCTTAAACACATTTTAAGTTTTGACTTATTTCTGGCATTGAAGTTAAATTTTCAACTTGGATGTCTTCAGAGGCTTATAGTAGAATTTCATGACAAATATTTTTATGGAACATTTTAACCCTCTAACTCTTCCACTTATGGGTCTTTTTTGACACTTTTTAAAAAGGGTTAAAAAAGACACTTTTATTGTAGAGTTAGAGGGTTAAAATGTTCCACAAAAATGTACCTCGTAGTGTTTTACATAAGTTCGCTGAACTTAGCCTTAACCTAAAATGGAAGATTCACATGGTTTCCTATGGCGATTCACAATAAACATTTTCAAAAGAGTGGAAATTTTAATTCCCCAAAAACATAGGGCTAGATGAAAACTTTTAAAATGCCGATACACTTATATTTTTCTTTGGTCCCCTCTGCCAGAATCGGTTGTCATCAGAACCTTTTTTTTGTACAGTGTAATTTATTTTACAACACATAACAATTTTAAATTTATGACCGCCATATTGGATCCGCCATATTGAATTTTTAAAATTTGATTTCAGATTCGTAATCTGCTACCCAGAAACTTCCCCTGGTGGAAATTTTAAGTAAATCAGACGACATAAGAAATTTAATGAAAAAATTGTTAGTCGCCATATTGGATCCGCCATTTTGAATTTCAAAATTTTAATTTCAGATTTTTAATCAGCGGATCCTAGACCTATATAATCGATTATTTTAAGTCCAATATATTAAAAACCAGAAATTCATGGCCGCCATCTTGGATCCGTCATTTTGAAATTTTATTTCAGATTCGTGATCAGCAACAATCATACCCCCCTTTGTGATATCTTTTAGTCTCATATACTTAATATTCTAGTTTTGGCCAAAATTCGATGATTTTGGCTCACTGTGCACTGGTCAACCACGGCGTTAAAAATAAATGACTGGCAGAATACTCATTTGGATGTTATCATTTTGGAATTGTGAAAGCACTTTTTGCCAGTACTTGTATCATCTGTTAAAGTGCCTTTGCCATCGCACTGTGGGCCAGCATCTACGAATTTTGGCCAAAACGAGAATATTGAGTATATGAGACTAAAAGATATCGCAAAGGTGGGTTTGGTTGTTGCTGATCACGAATCTGAAATAAAAAATATAAAATTAAAAATGGCGGATCCAAGATGGCGGCCATTAATTTTTAGTTTTTAATATATTGGACTTAAAATAATCAATTATATAGGTCTAGTATCCGCTGATTAAAAATCTGAAATTAAAATTTTGAAATTCAAAATGGCGGATTCAATATGGCGACAAACAATTTTTTCATTAAATTTCTTATGTCGCCTGATTTACTTCAAATTTCCACCAGGCGAAGTTTTTGGGTAGCAGATTACGAATCTGAAAGCAAATTTTAAAAATTCAACATGGCGGATCCAATACGGCGGCCATAAATTTAAAATTGTTATGTATTGGAAAATAAATTACACTGTACAAAAAAAAAAACACGGTTCTGATGACAACTAATTCTGGCAGAGGGACCAAAGAAAAATATAAGTAAGTATCGGCGTTTTAAAAGTTTTCGTCTGGCCCTATGTTTTTAGGGGGTTAAAATTTCCCCTCTTTTAAAAATGTTTATTGTGAATCGGCATAGGAAACCATGTGAATCTTCCATTTTAGGTAAAGGATATGTTCAGCGAACTTATGTAAAACACTACGACAGACATTTTTGTGGAACATTTTAACCCTCTAACTCTGCAATTAAAGGGTCTCTTTTGGCCCTTTTTAAAATGTGTCAAAAAAGACCCATAAGTGGAAGAGTTAGAGGGTTAAAATGTTCCGCAAAAATATTTGTCATAAAATTCTACTATAAGTCTCTGAAGACACCAAAGTTGAAAATTTAACTTCAATGCCAGAAATAAGTCAAAACTTAAAATGTGTTTAAGGGTTAATTTTGTAGATATTAGAGGCCAGTATGAATGTTTGGCAAGACATTCACAAAACATTTTCTTATACAACACCAAAATATTTTTTTTTGTTTTCTGTTTTATTTATTTTTTTTTTGTAATGATCTGAATTTTAACATCTTGTAAATAACTACAAATAAGTAAAATGGTAAATTTTTGTTATATTTAGTATTAAAAATCGTCAAATCTCTCATCAGCGCATGCAAGAGAATGTCTTATAAGACATTCATTCAGCCCTCTAGTAGATATTCAGAATTGGCACTCAAATGTCCCACAAACCTGGACTTTAGGGGGCTAGTCTATGTGAGAAAACCAGAACCTTCATTTAAGGTAATTCTTAGTGCTATTTTTTTATTTTTTACTAAAACTCTGGAATGTTGGAAATCAGGGAGATCTGAAGGTAGTTTTTCAGTTAAAGGGCAAAATCTCGAAAGTTTATGTACGGTCGCAAACGGTCGCAAAAACCTAGATAGAAGACATCTTATGGAACACATTGGCATTCAAGTTTTTCAAATATCTCTTGGAACATTTTGTAGTTTTTTTGTTTAAAATTTAGGATTTTCAAAAAATCCCACATTTTTGAGGAAAAATTAAAAATTTTGTTACTTTTTTCATAAATACTTAACAGCTTTCTATTTTTTTTTTAAGAACAAGTTTCATTTTTAGAAGTTGAGATTGTTTTTGGAACAAATTATTGTTTATTTATGATTTTTTTATTGTATAGAAAATAAAAAATGTCACAAAATTAAAAAACTTTGACTTTGGACTCTCGCCAACTAACAACGAGTAACCACAATGATACAATATTTCACTCACAAAATATTCAACAATCCTAGATTTTGAATATATAAACATATTTTCCATTTACCAGAATTGTACTTTTGGCCAAAAAACGGATATCCTGGCCCACAGTGCATCGCTTTCCGGTTTGTAATTTTCTGACTGGGTAGTCTTACAGTTAGTGGATCTTTTTGTTTTTTTAAAGTCCCATTTTTTGAAAAATAGTTGTTTCCTATACTCAACACGTACTTATTACTATAATCAAATCATATTAATTATTGCAATAGCAAATATTGTGGTATTATAGTAGTGAAAACATAGTAGTTATTCCTAGAGTACTATCGTAGTTATTCTGACAGTTAACTATATTCTAGTCATTTTATTAGGGCTTAATAAAAAGTCTGACAATATCTTAAAATTGACCGCAAATTGAAATATATTTCTCTTGATATGTTTTAAAAAGGTATAACTTTCATATCTGTTCTATTGTCTTTTAAATATAAATAATAAATAAATAATAAAAAACATTAAATTTTACAATCCAATAATCTTTATTAGGTAATTATATTTGATAACATTGACAATAAAAATTGACATTTAAATATTAAACTCTATCTTATCTCACAAAGTACATTTTATATATTGAATTTGTACATTTGTACTCGTACTTATTACTCATAAATGACAATAATAATTATTTTTTGTGAAATGAAATCATAAATTCAATACTCAAGATAAGAAAAAATTATGAGAACATCTGAAAATACTAAAAATAAAATATAAAATGACCGCACTTTAATTTTAATAAAACAAGTGTAAAATTTAAAAAGAAAACATTACAGTTAAATAGGAAATTTGTATTTACTTATGTTTCAAATAGAAAAAGATTAATTCGGCTAGATAATTGTAACTGATTTTGTTTTTTTTTTCATATTAACTGCTTTAGTTTCAATTATGTGGAACTTTAGATATTCAGACCATGAACTTGACACTTTTTTGTGTTTTAAATTACCAAAAAACAAAAAAAAAACGTTAAGAATTTCGGTAGTAAAAACCATTAAAAAAACATGGTAATTTAAAATTATCTTTTACAATCATAAAAACTACTACTGGCACTTTAACTATACATTTAACTACCATAAACTACTGTTTTGGTTTATGCCTATGATTTTTATGACTTGTGCTTTTCTTTTTTTTTTTGTGGTTAAACCAAAAAGGTCTTTTTTGGCGTTCGCTTTAATTAATAAACATTTTTCAAAAAATACAACAAAACCAAAAGTCAAAAAGAGTATACTAATCTTTAAAATCGGACCATAATTTACTTTCAGAAGTAACGCTTCAGCTGCATAATTACCTTTAGTTTTTAAACTTGAAATATGTTTTCTTTGTTTGTATTCTTTTGATCTAACGACAAAAAGGTTTTTTTAAATTGTATGCCAAAACGTCAAAAAATTGTATGTAGAAGAAGTTAAAGAAATCTGTTAAAGAAATAAAACAAAATAACCCCAAAAAGTCATCATGTGTAATGAACAACTATAAATGTATATAGACAGGTGCATTAAAACTAACATTATAAAACAACAAGTGTATAAAACTTTTGCATTTAGTATAGTTAGAATTATAAAATGAATTCGTTTGAATTTTCATAATCTTGATAATTAAAGTTACAAAAAAAAAGAAGAAAAATATTTAATTACTAATTTATGACAAGTGCATAATGATTAAAAAATTATAGAACAACAACAAATTGCAGTTATTACAACATAGTAAATTTTAGTAGTTATATTAACTATAATGGCAGTTAGTTGTTGTACCATAGAAAAATAAATAAATTTTTTATGGGAATTAGTTAATAAAATAACTAATATAAACTTCTGTTTTAAGCAACAGTGAAAATTTTATTAAAACAGTTAAAGCAGTTATTAAAACAAAAAACTATAAGAATTAAAACTTAACAAAAATAGTAAAAAATCACTAATTCAAAAAGCCTAATGTTTGAAATTGTATTAATTCCGTATTTATTATTCCTAATTGCTACATTTGTGTATATATTTTAATAAACTGACAACGTTTTTACGGTACATTTGAAAACATTGATTAGGTAGTTATTTTTACTGTTTTTGTTAGTTAAAAATTTAAAAAATTTTAGCAGTTAATAATAATGACTGCACTATAATTTTCAGGTTGCTTTACCGACAAAATTTTATGAGGGTGCTTTTACTTCGATTATAGATAGACTGCGGCTACATTATTACATACTTAAAAAAGATTGTCGGTAGAATCTACTGAAAATGACAGTTAAAACTTAACTTTAAAAATGCAGTTTTTTTAAACTGTTGCAAAATAACTAACAAATGCATTAAAAACAGAGACCCAAAATAACTGTTATATTTCTTAAAAAGTCACCACCCAAATTTATTTAATTATAACATTTCAATAATGCACTATATTTTATAAATCATATTGCACAAAAAAATCACAAAGTTTAGCAAAGATTTTAATTTTTTCAATTTTTATATTTTACTCTATAAATTTCTGTTGTTTTTTGATTTTTATTTTAAAACTTTTTATAAAAGTTACAGAATGATTTTTTTGAAAAAATTAAGCACCAACTTTTTTATTTGATAATAAAATAAAAATTAAAAATTGACCTAAATTGAATGCCGGAAGTTGCTGGAATATACATATTTACTCACTTTAAATCACTGTTCAATATTTTATTAACACTAGTTGACATTATCAGGATATTATAATTGTTGAATTCATTGGTTCTATGGCTTTTGATTTATATTCTTAATTGTTATTTTTTGATAAAGAAAAAAAATCAGAAAATAACTTTTATTATTTTTGAAAAAATAAAAATCGTTTTTGGATTGTTTTTGTTTGAATTAAAAATATAAATCAAACAGAACAAGTAAACAGAAAATTAAAAATATTCAAACAAGAAATAACTGTAAAACAATCAGTTTTTTGAATAAAAGTTATAACTGTTACGTCCCTGATTAAAAATAACTAACAATGTCGTAAACTCAATGGAGAAATTTTTTTTAGAATCATTTTAAAACAACTGACAAAATTAAGAAAATATACTATTTTTTTGCAGTTAATATTTCGGTATTAGAAAGGTATATACATTTTTTTTGGATTAGAAAAAATTTAAGATTACTTCACCCTACTTGAAATTTGAAGTAAAAATTTCAAACGCTTCCCAAGTTATTACGTTTTTATGCATTGGAGATAAAATACTACTTAGGCAGAAATTGCCAGTGGTACATAAAATCAAGCACTGGCATACCACTGGGTAACCGCGGTGTTTAAAATAAATGAATAGCAGAACGCCCATTTGAGATGCTTTGCCAGCGTTTGCAAAAAGCGTTTTGCCAGTATTTGTTTTAAAAAAATGTCGTTGGTTTATAAAAAAAAAACACAGGCAAAGAATGAGCTTATACCAATGGTTACCCAGTCCTACCTAGTCGAAAATTGCCAGCGGTACACAAATCAGTTTACTGGTAGAGCAGTTATTTTATAAAAATGATGACGCTTAGTTAAAAGAGGTTTGTAGTCAGAAGGTTTCGAGCTCAAATCCAGTTGCAAGCAAACATTTTTTTTTACTTTTTTTAATTTAAAAAATTGTTTTGTTTTATAAAATCATTTTTTTGTTTGTGGAAAAGCTCCAACTTTAGTTCAAAAAAACTTTTTGCCAGTGCTAGCATTTTCGCACAGCCAGTAGTTTTCCAGCTGTTATCATTCATTTATATTTTTAGCCACCCAGTATTATATGTCTCGTTAGCTCAGTGGGTAGAGTTGTCGTCTGCTAATCTGACGGACTGGGTTCAAATCACGGCTAGCAAAATAAAAATACATATGACCTTTTTTAAAATTTTATTTTATAAAGTATATTTCCAGACCACCTATTTATTGGTTTTTCCAGCGTTTTGCCAACGTTGAAAATTTTGTTTCCCCAGTGCTTTTCCGACACTTTTTTTAACAGCCAGTCGTTTTGTCTAATGACGTTATTATTTTGTTAAAGTGCCTTGCCATCGATTTCCCGTTTGTATTTTTCTAACTGCGAATTTCTAAGTTTTATTTGTAAACTAAGAATTCTAAAAAATTAACGAAATTTTTATTTTTTTAATAACTTACAAAAGTAACAATTTACAGTGTAACTATACTGTTTTGGTAGTTATTTATTATGATATAAAAATAACTGCTTTAAACAACTGTCGACATTCCAGTAATTTTCGTTAGTTATTTCTTAAAAAACTGTTATAATAGTTGTTTTGTGTTTTTCCATAGAAAAACAACTGTATTTTATGTAAAAAACAACAGCTATTAATTAAATACACAAACAACTATCATGTCGTAACTATTATTTGACCTTCGATAAAACTACGGCTACTCTAAGAAAATATTTATAGTAACTACATGTCAAAAGTAGTATTTATTTTAACTGCAATTGTAGTTATTTTACTATGAGAAAATATGAAATAAATTTTTTGGACAGTTAGAAAAAAAAATTATATAAAAATAAATTCTTTAATAATAAGTAGTTGCTTTGTCTAGTTATTTCTACAATTTTTTTTTTTTTTTATAAGGAGAAGAAACATTAGGGAAATTCTTCCCATTTATTAGACTTGGGCATTCTAGTTCTTTTTGGTGACCGCTCTTTCAAGTTCAATTTGTTGTAAAAAACTAGTTCACTCTTCTAGTTCAATTGCTCTTTGACAATCTCGTTCAATCGTTCAGAAAACAATTTTATCGATCGTTTGGCAATTTTGAATAGAAAGCTAATTCATATAGGTCGTCTTTTAGTTAACAAGGATATAAAATATCAGACAAATTAAGAATTTTAAGAAAAAAAAGACAAACGTTTAGTGCAGAAAATATTTTTAATTAATAAAAAGAAATAAAATTATCCCCGGCCAAAGGTAATAAAATGAACGATTAGAAGTGAACTAGATCTTTCGATCAATTGAATGACTAGTTCAATTGAACTAGTTCGTTCACAAACGACACAAGTTTACTATTTATTAACGTGTTGCTTTCTTTGGAAAGGGGATAGAGAAGAGATGAAAGGCGGTAAAAGATGAAGGGCTTCATATACGCCAACACTGTAATTGCACGAGATGTTGAATCTTAGAACAGTTGTTGCGCTCCATCCCATTTACTGTTTTATTTTACCAATTATTTCCTTTGATTTTAGCAGGATAGACTGCTATTTGCATTCAACTACATTTAACTTAAAAATAACAAAACTTTTGTAAATATAACATTAAATATTTGCTATTGTCAGTCTACTTATATTTAGCAAAAATTTTATGTACATTTTACAGTATAATTTGCCACTTTCAATTAACTAAAAGTTAACTCAAATATAATTAAAATTCTGTGAATTTAACGGTTTTATTTTTGCTATTCTTATTTTACTAGTATTTTCAAAAAAAATCTGCTAATTTAAGCAGTTTTTTCTGCAGCATCATTTTTAACTAATTTTCAGTAACTTTTTTTTGCTATTTTTACAGATTCATTTCTATAAGTGTAGCAAAAAAATTTTAAATACGAGATTTTCTTATATTCATTCCAAAGTCTACTAAAAAAATTTTTTTTTTCAATTTCAGTGATTTTTATTGCCAAAACTGTCATGGACAATTTTAATTATAATATGTGTGTAAGTAATATTTTGTTAGTTATTTTTCTTTATTGAATTCATAGTTATTTTTATCACATTGCAGTTGTTTTTTTGAATAGTTAATAAAAACTATAAATTTCACTAAATTTTATGCAAAATGTTGTAATCATCCTTCTAATTCCTTTTAGCAGTCGTTTCATATGTAAAAAAATACTTAAAATTCATTAAACACTTCTTAAAACCCAACTCACTCATTTATTAAACAAACAATTAAAATAAAATCTACTTGAATTAATTAAAAATTATTTAAACAAAATGTGCAAAAATCTTATTATTTGCTATTGTTTCTATTGTTTAATATAATATGCTGCAGAATAGACAAAAAATACATCAAACAAATCTAATTTTGAAATATTTTTGTTCTGTTCTGTTTTTTTTTTTTTTTTTTTTTTTAATTTATACATTTTGTTTGTTGTTTTTTCTACCAAATATTTTTAACTGTCACTTGATTTGACATTAACAAATTTGTCTTTAAACTTATACTTATTCAAATACATAGAAATAAACTTGAGTTTTTAATCAAGATTGGTTTTAGGACAACACTTAAATGTTAAACAAATTGTATTTTAAAAACTTTGTCATATAAGAACTTTTTTACAATTTTTGTTTTGTATGGTCTGGTCATTTGTTAACTGAAAAATAATACTTCAAAATATTGTTCTGACCATTTGTAAAGATTTTTCTTGTGTTGTATTATATAGATTTTTTTTTTTTAATTTTTCTGTGGAGTTTAAAAATGTGTATGTTTTAGGTTTCAATTCGTATTTTTTTGTTCTCTTTGGATTTGCAATTTACTATTTGTCAAATGTGATTTGTTTATTTATCTATGCTCGCCTGCGCATAATCTACAACCTGTCAAAATTTCAAAATTGTTTGTATTTAATTCTTAACAAAGAATTGACCTAACAAAAACAGTGGTTGGTAATTGACATTTTTTTGTAAGTTGACTTAGAAAAATAAGGATAAGATTGAGTATAATTTATGTGAAGTTATTTTGTTTTATTAAAATTTAAAGAACATAGAAAAATAAAGATTGATTGTTGACAATTGTAAGTGACAGTTTTTGTATGACAAAACTTGTAGGTTAGCTGGGTTACAAACCTTTTTAGTAAAGACATGGTTTTAGTGTGTTAGAAAAAAAAGTACACAGCAGAGATTTTATAATTTTACAGAAATAGCAAGTTTTATGTCAAAATTAAATAGGAAATACGTTGTGAGGCTAGAGAGACTTTAAAATCAATTATTAATTATTCATTTTCATTGTTTACCTTATTTACACTGTCCTCTAATATTAGATTTGAACAGATCTCGTTAGATGTGATTGTACCAGATGTAATTATATCCCATAATTGGGTACAAATTTGAGACCTAATTATGTTTAGCTGAAACGGCTAAGATCAGGTACCAAAGCTGGCCAGATGTGCTCATATCTGCTCATGAAAATCATCCCATTTTCCGGATCACTTTAGATATCAACTAATCTGTCACTAGATCTAATTAAATCTGTGTATCACATATACCATATCTGATCATATATGACCTGCTCTGGCAGCAGATCTCAAGATTCAACAGATCTGAACAAATTTCATATTTTTTACACGGGATGTCAACAATGTGTAAATGATGTTATTCTATATTAACACTTAATGGAAAATGTGGGATTTGTGGTGTTATGATTAGGGCGTTGGACTGTTATACATAAGATTGCGGGTTCAGTCCCCAGCAACATAAATTTATAAAAATGATATGTATGAGTTTTCTCTGCCTTATACATTCGACAACTCGCGCAATTATAGTGTTGCCATATTTGAAGCCCTTCATCTTTCACCACCTTTCACTTCTTCCTATCCCCTTTCCAAAAAAAGCAACATATTAAAAAATAGAAAGAATATTCTGAGTGTTGTTGCTCTTAAGAAAAAAAAAATATAAAATGTTATAATTTGAATTATTTACCTGCTGTCAACAATTGGTAATAAACGGAAAATCTTAAGTCAAATCGAAATATCTTTTAATTTATCGTTTATATTATGCCAAAAATGTTATTGTAGAAAATAAATGTTAAAAACACAAGCAGTAAAAAATCATAATTTCAATTATCTACATTATTTACATGATGTCAACAATTAGTAAATGATGTAAAGACTTTCATAAAAACACAAAATTTGTGCACACAGGTTTTTTTATTGTTAGATTTTCTATTTTTATAAATAATGTAAAAATATCATCAAACATACATATGTTTAACCATTAACTAGACAAAAAATGTGCTTATGTGTAGTATTTACATTATTTACCTAATGTCAACAATGTAAAATGATATAAAAACTTTAAACAAATTACAATTTGGTAATTTAAAATAAGTTTTTGTTAACAAATCTAACAATTTTCATTGTTTACCTTATTTACTCAATGTCAACAATATGTAAATAATGTAAAAATATCATATATTTTACCATTAACTTATCAATAATGTCATTATGTGAATTATATACTTGTTTGAAATAATTTACATTATGTCAACAATTGTTAAATAATGTAGAATTTTATATAAAATCACAAAATATGTATTCTGAAGTAGTATTTCATTGTCAAATCTTATGGCTGGTACCCAATTTTATCAAAAATCGTTTCTATGGTCAAGATTGTGTGTAAATTGTTGTTTTTTCGGGTAAAGTGGTATAAATTGGTTCACGCGGGAGCCCGTGGTAACGACGTCGAACAGACCTATTATTTGATTATAAAATCTTTATTTTTTAGTGTTTTCATTATTTACATCATGTCGACAATGCACAAACTAGGTAAAAAGTGTATAATACAAAAATTAAAAAAAAAACTTAAACAATTTATAATTGGATTAGTTTACATTATTTACATCATGTCAACAATGCGTAAACTACGTTAAAAGTTTATGGTATAAAACTAAAACCATAAAAATTTATAATTGGAATTGTTTGAATTATTTACATCGTGTCAAAATTAGTAAATAATTTACATCCTGTCAAAATTAGTAAATAATGTCCAAATTGACATAAAATAACAATAGTTGTATGTAAAAGTAGTTTTTGATTGTAAAATCTTTAAATTTTCAATGTTTACGTTATCTACATAATGTAAACAATGAGTAAAGTACATAAAAGGTTTATAATATAACAATAAAACCATAATGAATTTGTAACTGGAATTGTTTACATGATGTAAAATATTGGTAAATAATGTCATACTTTACATAAAATAACAATAATTGTATGTTAAAGTAATTTTTTATTGTATAATCTCCTAATCTTCATTGTTTACATTATTTACATTGTGTAAACAATGCGTAAACTATGTAAAAAAATTATAATATAACAATAAAACCATAACAAATTCGTAATTGGAATTGTTTACATTGTTTACATAATGTAAAAAATTGGTAAATAATGGCAAAACTGATGTAAAATAACAATAATTGTATATTAGAGTAATTTTTGATTGCTAAATCTTTCAATTTTTATTATTTTCATTATTTACATCATGTAAAAAATGCGTAAATTACGTCAAAAGATTATAATATAACAATAAAACCATAACTTATTCATAATTGGAATTGTTTACATAATGTAAAAAATAGGTAAACAATATCAAAACTGCATAAAATAACAATATTTGTATATAAAAGTAAGTTTTGATTGTAAAGTATTAAAATTTTCCTTGTCTTCATTATTTACATAATGTAAACAATGACCAAGGAATGAAGAAAAGTACATATTTGCAAAGCAAGAACCATAGAAATTATTAGTATTTAAAATTCTTTTTATCATATCATTTATAAAAATATATTTAAAATATTACATTAATTCTGAAAAATGTTTTCGTTCATTGTTTAAGCTTGATGAAATTAATTGTTTACAATATTCCTGTGTTATTCTTGTTACCATCTAATTCTCATAAATTTAATTTTTTTTTTTATAAACAAGTTGTAGTTCAATATAGTTTCAACAAAACCCTATTGTATTATGTACTTGTTACACTAAAAATGTCAGTAATTTCAACAAAAAAATTTCCTCTTCAAATATGTACAACAAATAAAAAATGTTTAGTAAATGTTAACATACCTAAAAGAGGTTCGTTATTAAACAAAAACAAAAAAAAAAGATATTGGCGGCATTTCAGTGTTTGATCTTTGTTTTTTATTTCATTCTGCTAAAAACAAAAGACCGCTCATGTATCGTTCTTCATTAATTGTCAATAGTTTGTGCGAATAAGTATAAAATGTTATTCCTTTATTGTATTTGATATGTGTTTCTACCAGGTTGTATAATGAAAATGATGGCAATGTTTAAGATGATTATCATGGATGTTGCTGTTGCAAAAAGGGTTATTAAATGTTACGCACTTTGTAATTTTATTTTATGTTATTAACACATATTTTTTGAGTTCTACTCTTCGTTCTGTATTTAGTGGTACAATGAGAAGAAAATTAAATATTTAAACAATTTATTTAATGACTACTTAAGGTACATATTTTTTTGTAGTTTTCAAATTACTTATAAGAAAAATTATAAATACTACATGGTTAATAAGATTCCCGGAAGAATATTGAGCGAAGTTTTGTAGTTTTAGATGGGAACAGCATAAAGAATTTGTTTTAATTACATGGTAATTTAAGTTAATAAAACAAATAAAAAGGCAAGAAGTTATAAAAAAAATATTTTAGAATTCAATTTTAGCTAGAGTTTACATAATTATTTGGATATTTTTACATTAATTGTGATAATGACAGGTGTAATATACATAAAACAACAAATGAGTTAATTTAAAAGTTTGGCGCCATTTTGAAATTTCTAAAAGTCCTTAGATTAAGTGTGAAAATCCAAAATTTTCACAACATTTGCAACTATAAAAATGTCTGCTATAAGCTATAATTGTAAAGCTTTAGTTTGGGCGCTATTTATGAACATAAAAAACTTTACTATTATGTGGCAAATAAATCAAAGGAGCCTTGACGTTGGGCGCCATTTAAAAGTATAAAGAATCTTGGAGTTAGATATAGTTTAAAACCATTTTTACACCATACTGAGAATTATTTGCATGACATTAATGAGTTTTTGAATAAAACTAAAGAAGTTTTACAGGAACTCGTCCATTGAAAGTTTTTATTGAATTAATGGAATTTTTCATCAAATGTTTTGAAAAATTTCATTTTATTTAAAAAAAATTTCCTACACTCAATGAAAAAGTTTCATTAAAACTGGATTTATAAAATATATGAAACTTTTTTTTTTTATTAAATTTAAGAAATTTTTCATTTACTTTCATTTACTCTGTGTAGGGCAATTAATTTTTGTTTTACAAATACTTTCTATTAATAATATAATCAATTACTTTCAGTACAACTATTAATTTCCCATACGATTTGATTGGAAAAATTCTCATGAAATATCAGCAAAAATAAAATAACGCATTTTTCTCTAAAAAATTCTCATCAATTGTAAAAGAAAAAAAACAGTATGAAGAAATTTCTCCAATTAACCAAGCTAAAAACCAAAACGGTTTAGTAACTTAATAGGCTTTTAAATTTTGATTTACATCAAAATTTTAATTTATGTTTTATTAAATATTTTATGGTGAAACCCTTAAGCATTTGGCTGGCTAAAGCTTCTTCAAATTTCATGATTACATGCAAAACTAAATATAAACGATTAAAAATTTTAAACAATTAATCAAACTACTAGTTTTTTTTTTTTTTTTTTAGTTTTGTCTTATAAAATTTAAATACCAAAAAACAAATGGCTAAGATATACTAAATGTGATATTAAAAGCCATGAAAAGTATGATTTTATAGACAAGTAATTAATCTTAAACTCAAAAGGTTAAATAAATGATGAAAAACGTTACAAAAAAAATATTATAAAATATTTAAAACCCTTAAAAATTTTATATTCAGTTATTAATATTGAATATCAATTTAATTTGTTTTTATTACATTTTTTTCGCACAAATTCCAACTTGTTTTTATTTTATTTTTTATATTTTTACTTTAATTTCTTTTAATCAAAAGTTAATGAACTGTTTTTTTTTTTCTTTTTTGCTAAAATTGACTTTTTTTAATTATTGCCAAATTTGCACATCTTCACTGTTGGATATAAATATATGGTTATTCTTTATAATTAATAATTTATATTCTTTTAATTTTTGTTTTGCCAATTTTGCTAGATTTTTTTGCAATATATTAATTTTACTTTTTTTTTAAACTTTGTTTTGTAAATTCTTTTTCTTTTTGTAGCCTTAACCTTTTTATGAAAGTTGCTAATATGAAAACTGTAGGGGTTCCACGATTTTTTTTTCGCAATTTTTTTTTTTATTTTTTTCAAATACAATTAATTTAAGATTCTCAAATTAAAAGGAAATAATTGTATAGTAAACAAATTGACTTTTTAAAAGTAACAAAATCTGTGAAATATCATTATGTTATAAGAATATATATTAAGAAAGGTTTAAAAGAATTAAAACTTTAAAGAAATGAGCATTAATTGTAAAAAAAAAACTATGCTTAGCTACTTTGACAGAAAACTTGGTAACTTCGACTAAATTTTAACAATTATCTTAATTTTTGCATTAAAAAATAGAAAAAATTTGTAAAACATTAATCAACATCTCTAGAGAAAACATCTGCAATTCCCAAATGTTTGGTATAAAACAACTTTTATGACAGTTATTTAAGAAAACAACTAACAAAAATTACTGTAACAGTAATTATGGCAACAGTTGTTTAAATCAGTTATTTTTAGTAGCATAATAAATAACTACCAGAACAGAATTTTTACAGTAAACAGTTGTTTTTGTTGGTTATTTAAAAATAAAAAAAAAATTTGTTAAATTTCGTTGAATTTTAAAAATTCTTGTTTAGTTTATATTTGTTATTACTAATATATTCCTAGTTGGCAAATCAAAATCAGAAACTTATATTCTATACCCAATGCATAAAAACATAGTAACCGGAGAACCGTTTGGAATTTTTACTTCAAATTTTAAATAGGCTGAAATAATTACACATATTTTGATAAGCGAAAAAAAATGTCTTTTTTTTTTTTGATTAAAATATACTTTTATAATACCAAAAGAATTAACTGTAAAAAAACAGTAGTTTTTACCCACTTTGTCAGTTGTTTTAATATTTTGTAGTAAAAATTTGGCAGTTAATCTTCCGACATTGTCAGTTATTTTTAAGGCATTTGTTAGGTATTTTCCAACAGATAAAAATAATAAAATTTTTAGTTATTTTAAAGGTAAAACCTTTGTCGACAGATCTCAGTTCCTACTAGAGATGAGTGATATTTTTATACCGGTGATTTAATCACAGTTATTGATAAATCACTGGTAACGGCAGTGATCAAATATTTCAAGTCGCAGTTACTCGGAATGTCGTTCTTTTAATATTTTTGTATTATTCTTTCTTGCAAACTTCATTGTGCACAGTAATACATGTTTTTTTTCTTTCAATAACAGTGACTTGCTTTCACACTCTTCTGAATAAAATGTCTCCTTCTATTAGGTCTTTGTTACCGGTCGCAACTTTCTTCTTTTAAGGCCCAGTTTTTAGGAAGTCGATTATCTTTAAACTTAGTTTAACGCAGTTTGTAACTGGAATACTGCTTTTAAAATGTGGTTTATTTTGTTTTATTTCAATAAAGAAATAAATTATACTCGAGAAAAAGTTTTTCCGGCAAATTTTAAAAACTCGCCATAAATATTATTTCGTTTATTTATCAGAAAATCGCAGTCTTTTCCATAGAAAAACCGTGATCACGATCACAGTTTAAAAGAACAACGATTTGAACATTTCACGATTTCACTGAGAACAATGTTACTGAAAAATCGCCGGATCGCCGATCTCTATTACAAACCCGTGATCACGGTCACTGTTTAAAATAACGGTAATTTGAAAATCACGATCACTGGTAGCAGCATTATTCAAAAATCACCGAATCGCTCATCTCTAGTTCCTACCACCCTTAATGTCAAAACATTAAAGCTCGCAAAAATCATTAAACTTTTGCTAGGGAAGTTTTTCGATAATTCCAGCAGAATTTTTTTTTATTTTATTTGTTTCCGAACGTAGGGATCGCCTTTTTAAACTTTTTGCAAATGGATTTTTCCGTTAGCAAAATATTGGTCTCCTCGAGGCAAAAAAAATCGATATCCCATGTGAAAATCGAAATATATATGAACGTACATGATCATACATTGACTAGTATATGATCATGCATAGGCATACATGATCATATAGTTCAATGTATGACCATACATTATCTCATATATCCGATATTTAAGGGTATATGACCGTACATGTTCATATATGACCATATATGCTCACATATGATTCATGTTTGCTCATATATGGCTATATACCTCCATATACCCTCAAATTTCGGATCCGAAGATATATGGAAATATATGAGATAATGTATGGTCATACATTGAACTATGCATTTACGTATATGATCATGTTTGCCTCTGCATGATCATATACTAGTCAATGTATGATCATGTATGTTCATATATATTTCGATTTTCACATGGGATATCACACTTTAAGATCCGACTTTAAATGCCGAAGTTATAACGAAAAATTAAAAAAGGCGACCCCTATGTTCGGGAATTTTTTTTTTAGAAATTGCCTTGCAAAAATACTTTATATTCGAAAGTGTAACGCGCACTTTTTTGTCTTTTGTAGACCGTACTACTGTCCATGTAGTGGTGTATGGTATAAAAAGGGTATAAGGTATATAGATTGAACTTTAAAGTGCTTAGTGTTATAAGAAAAGTAAAAATTTATAAAAAAAAAAATAATTTATATAATGAGTGTTATTTTTGTTCGGTTTTAAGATCAAATATAGCAAATTCCAAATAGAATTCTTAATTTATTTTACAACAAATAGAGAAGAAACGTATGAAAAAAACTTTCCTGGAACTAATGGTTGACCAAAAATGCATTTTCAAGTGTTACCAAGCACTATCATCAGATTGTCTTATATATATTAACTTCAAAGTGAAGAAAATCTAGAGAAGTAAACTCAAACATGTTTGCTTATTTATTTCAGATTATAGCGAAAAAATAACACTCATTGTAATAATCTTCAGATCAACTAAAATCAATGGTAAAAGAGTAATTTATTTTTTAATTTCTGTAGTCACGTAGAAGAATTATTGTTGAAGAGCGTCCATAATAAAGAGCGTTTTACCTTTTAGTTTTGTATGAAAGTTAATTGAAAAAATTTATAAAATTGAAGTAAATGTAAAGAGTGCACGAAATAATCATAATATGTTCCTACTGATCATAATATAATCCTAAGTGATCACAAAATTTTCGACAAGACAACCCAACAGAAAGTACTGCTTGCTTGGAAGCAGTTTTGTCATCCGAAAAGGATGACAAAACTCCTGGTTTTCTTTTAAAATGTCGATAATTCATTCCTTCTCGGAAGTGCATATTATAAAGCTTTTCAACTATTTAAAATCATGCCTTCTCAAAAACACAATATTCCTGCATATTTTTCCGTGAAGCGAAAATGCCTCTTATTTTTAGTAAAACCTCTTATTTTCATTAAAATAACTTTTTTCCGCATTTTAAAAAATTTTGATTAAAGAACCGCAAAATTATTTAAGCAATCAAAATGTATTGCTCATTTTATGCCTTTTTTAAAAGCACAGCAAAAAGCGATGTAAACAATTAACCAACTTAGGCCTTTCATTAGTGCTGTTTACGTATACATTTTTAGAAGCGGTAAAAATAGGAGTAAGGAAGCAGTAATCATTTTTACTGCTTCCACATTTTTGCTGGGAATATTATGATTATTGCGAAAATATTATGATCATCAATAATATATTATGATCATAAGGAACATATTATGATGATTTTTGAATGTACATATTGTGAAATTGTATTCTTAACAATATTTTTCTACATTTGTTAGCTTCCATAATTTATTTTTAATCCAGATTAGCTTTTTAATCTAGCGACAGCAGAATGCTGGAAGAATACTATAGTCATTATATGAAAGTTTATGGGTGATATCAAAAAATGTGATAAAAACCGTGTAACCACCGAATTTCTAATGCATGGATTACATTTGAGTTACATATTTCGATATATATCAGCGCATTGTCAACTGTTTTACAAAATTTATAGCAATCTGACCAATTTTTAGTTAATACATAAAATTTGTGACCAATTTTATAGGCCAAATGTAAACTCCGTAACAAGTAACTCATAAGGTTTTTTTACTTTAATAGCTTATATTTTAGTAACCAATAAAGCTAAATACTAACTGTAAGAAATTTTATGAAGAGGAAAAGTGCCGTTTTTAATAAAAATTAATACATTTTACAAACTTTTTCGTATATCTTAGCTATCACGACTTCAACTCTGTAACGATTTTTCGTCATAATTTTTGATAAAAATGTATATACCAGAATTTTGGAGTTATCTATTATTTATATTGCGAAAAGTATAATGTTATTTATACTCAAATGATCATTGGACTGTATGTAATCATCCAGTATAACAGACTTGAAGCTTTTCTGCAGCATGTAACATTCTCGAGATGAAAAAAGATGTCTTTAATAAGATTTGAAAAAATGTTGTAAACTCCGTTCCTAATTTTTACACCAAACTATTTAACGAGTAAGAAAAACAATGTCATATTTGGATTCACCTTGTAGGCATCATGCGATTTTGTTTCGGAAAAAAAAAATTCTGACAAAGCGTTTCTAAAAGAAAACGAAAAAAGTAACCAAATGTAAACTCCGTAACTGTAAACTCCGTAACCACAATTGTTTGCATCAGGTTTCATTCAAATAAATGTAGATAGAGGTTTAAAATATTTTAAAATAACCTTAAACAGAGCTGATTCAACTAATATTTATGCGTCAAAAGACGATTCAACTAATAATTTTGCGTCAAATCAAAAAAAGTTATCAGTTTTTTACCCTAAGCTGCTGGAGTGAAAAACGATTGATTTTGCATTTCATTGGTTTTGAATCGATATTTCGAGTCATTACTGACATTAGTTTGACAAATTAAATTTGTTTCACACAATTTAAGAATTTTTTGATCGTGAAATGTTATGGTTTTAATATATTATTTTGTAACTGCGCAGCCGCTGTTTGGATTTTAAAAAATTTTATATTTTTGAAAAGCATTTAAAAGGACCCAAATACGAAAAACTAATAAATTGAAGAAAATTCGTACCCAATTTTTTTTTGTTATATCTTTTGCTTGCAGAAATGTAAACTCCGTTACAACAAAAAAAATTTAAATTGTGCAAAAAAATTTATTGCGACAACTTGTAGAAGAGATTTTTTGCAATTAGGTTTATAATGACTAAACTTACTGATTCCATTAAGAAAAAACCGAAATATTAACACTTTTTGCTTCTCACAAATTTGGCCCAAAAATTTATCACATTTTTTGATTTCATCCATATAAGACTATAATAATATTGGAAGCATTTTGCGATTATAATGTGATAATTTATTGACCATATTATGAAATTAGGTAAGAGCGTGATTGTCACTAATATATATTAACATGATTGTTGCAATCCCTAAATCCAAAAATATATGATGCTTCTTTACGTATTTTAGATTCGAATTAGCGATGGCCGTCTGTCCGTCCGTCTGGTTGTCATGCGCATGCTACAAATCGCAATTATTAAGATATTTTAGTGAAATTTGGTATATTGCCTTATATCGGTTCAATGATGAAGCCCATTAATTTTGGTTAAGATCCGTCCATGTTTAGATCTAGCGCCCATATAAAGGCCCCCAAACATTGACCCTTAACCTTGTTTGCACGCTACATCTTACTACACTAATAGATAAATCTTACATACTAATAGATAAAAGTCTATAAAAATAAAGACAATCTGATGAGAGTGCTTGGTAGCACTTGAAAATGCATTAATTGTCAAGTATTGGTTCTAGGAAAGTTTTTTTTTTCCTATATTGGACTATATTTCCGATTTTCTCTTAAATACAACCTTTATTAATAAAATTCAAAATCTCTGACAGATTTTTTTTTTAATTTTTTACCATTTTGTAGACAATTTTTGATACCACTTCAACCCATTAAAATTTCGGTTTCAACCATTAAGTTTCCCTTCTGTTGTAGGGAATCTTATAGTCGGCATGCCTGACTTTCAGTTAGTTAATTTTTAAACTCTTGCTAAATTTTCCTAAGTTTTCTTAAATAAAAATACTTTCAATTCGCCTAAAAAAATTGTAATAATCATTAATCAAAATATATTACAAGCCATTCTCATTTCCTAATTTTCATATTTAACATATTATATAATAAACTGTAAACTGCAAGTTATTTTTTTTTTTTTGGTATAACCAAATAAAAATTGTTTAATGTCATGCATTAGTGATTCTTTGGTATATAATCCATATTTATCATAATGAAGAATATGCATTTAATGCATAATAAACCAGAGACCAACAAATAAAAAAATCAATCTTTTTTTATTTTAAAAAAATATGAATACAAAAATTTCATACCTTACAATGGAAACAATGGTGTTACTTTATAAAAAAAATCGACCATGTACAATAAAATGGCATTACCAACTGCACTTGTAAAGTGAGTAATCAACCACACACGATGAGTAAAGTGCAATAAAGTTTTTTTCTTCTGTGTTGCCAAAAAGATTAAAATTTTAAGATAGTGTTGCATAGTAGGTGTTAACGAGAGGTAGTATAGTGTAAAAAAAGTAATCGTTATAAAAATTTTAAAACTTGAATATTTCTGGCTATTGTTTTGCTTTAAAAACTTTGCCTTCTTTTTTAATGCTCTAAATTTATTTGGATTTTTCTATGGAATTTCCCTTTATATGTTAATATTTTATTTTTTTATATTGTTATTTAATGAAGTGTTGACATTTGCAAATTCTTGTCACATATCGAGACGTTTTGCTTATTTTTTTTGTTGTTTTTGTATTTATCAATATTTGCTTGTATAGCATTTTAAATTAGTACAAAACTTTAATTTTTTTTTTTCGAATAAAATGCAAATTTTGCAATTTTTATTCATTTTTTTGTAAAAAAGGCAAAAAAGTAAATGTACTGACCAAGAAGTTATTTAAAATTCTAAAAAGGTTTTCAAATTGACAGAATTGAAAAAAAGTTGTAATGATTATTATCACTAAACTGACACAAATATTTGGTATGCTTAAGAAAAGTAATTGGTTTGTTTTTTTATATAAATGAGAAAGGAATTTAATGCAAATTTAGAAGAAAGTAGTTGATGGTTTTTTTGAGATGGATTTCTTTTAAATCACATATATTGAATATAGATTACGTTGTTTAAAGAGATTTAAATTAATAAAAAAGTAAAAGTTTTAAAAGTGTATAAAAAATAAATTAAATAAAAAATTTGAATTAAATTTTTTTAAGTTTAACATAAAGATTTTTTCACTTTTTCCTATAAACGTGCCCAGCTAAATTTTCTATTCAAAAAACCCTATCGTAGAATAACTTATTCATTCTCCTTCGTAGGCCCTTCTATTGTCGGTTCTATCACCGATGATTTTTATTTGAAATTGTCTCAAAAACCATCGCTTCTGTAGCTAAAAGTAGCATCGCTTCCTCTAGAAACCTAGAACTAGCTCCAGAACTGTATCTCCGTCAATTATACCTTAAATTTAAGTTCCACAGAACGGACTTCTGGAACTAGCTCCCATGGAATTGGCTCTAATCAATCAGTTGCAAAATTGGTACACTCAAAAAAATAAGTTAGTCGAAAAATTAGTAAAACGTCTTGTATATCAAGTATACTAGTTTTCAGCAATTTTTTTGCTGAAATTCCGTTTTCAGCAAAAATTTTAGTTATATTTTTTTTTTAGCACTAAACTAATTTTGCACTAATGTTTTACTAATTTATTTTGCTACAAAAATTGTGCTGATAACAGCATTCATAGCGTGGACGACAACCAGAGAGACTAGATGTAGATGTCGCAGCTTGTCTGGAAACGGAAATGACAAAAAAGGAAAACAACTCTCACATATTCTATATTTAAATTTTCAGCAAGTAAATTAACTAAAGTAAAATTAACTAAAGTAAAATTTTTGAGTTTTTTTCAGTCTACTAATATTCAGCAAAAAGTTTAGTGATTTTAGCAAGGATTTTTTTCATTTTTTTCATTTGCAGTCGACTAAGTGTTAGCAAAACTTTTGCTGAAGATTACTATTTTTTGGTAAAAATCAGCTCGCTGATTTTCAGCAAACCTTTTGCTGAAATTACCAACTTTTTTGCAAGCATGCTCCTGACTAAAAATTTGCTGACACAGCAACATTTTTTGCTGACTTTACTGACTTTTTTTTGAGTGTATAGTTGGCAACCGATTGTAACAAATTTCCTAGGTAATTAATTCATCCAAAAATGACTCGAAAAAAACGTATATTATAAGTTAGTTTGAAAAATTTTTTTTGCACTGCTGAGAAAACTGGCTTTGAAAAAATTTTAATAATCACCCTACGGGGAAAGGGACCGGACCCAGATGACACGCAGGATAGGGGGGGCGGAGACCGGTCGTTGATCGGTCTTTTTGTTTGAAAGAGACATATCACTTTAACATGGCGTTGTCATTGGAAATGACCAATTGCCACAGTTTAGACACCTTGTGACAGTAAGGTGGTGTGTCTAAAAATAGCTTTTCAAATAAACTAACAAAAAATTAAGAATTAAAAATAATCTACTTGGCGTCGAAGTAGGGCTCGATAACACAACCTCCTGCTTGTAAGGCAAACGCTCTACCGTCTGAGCTAATGTTGCTTATGTGTGATGGCTGGCTGATGGTAAAGTTATATATTTTTCGTTTCTGTTGAAATAAAAAAGAAAAAACAAACACTACAAGCAAATAAAAAAAATGGAAAAGAAAAAAATTGAAAAGAAAACAACACTAACACACACACAAATATAGTGGAATTGCCTGCAGTATGCCCCCGATTGACCAGTCACGGGATATGTCCTTTAATGGCAGTTGACTCGTTTTTTGCGTTGGCCATAATTAAATTAAAAAATCAATTAAAAATTAGAACATTGCCTCAAAAACTCTGATAATATAAATAAAAATTTAAAAAATTGCCCTTAAGTTAAAAAGAAAATTAAATGAAATACCAATTGTTAAAACTAAAATAGCTTTAACATTAAAAAACGTTAAAAATAAAAAACTTAGAATTTTTTAGCAAAAAATTAAAAAAATTTAAAATAAGAGCTAAAATAAGCAAATCGTAAATAAATAAAGTTCAAAATAAATAGAAGAGTAAAATAAATAAAAAAATATTTTAAAAAATATGCCGCGAATTCTATTTTTTATTTCGGTATTGGTCAAGTTTTTTAAAAGCAACAGTGAAAGTAACGAATCAGAAAATACTTAGAAAATTAATTCATTCTCTTTGGTTCATATTTGTACTAATTAGGAATATGCCTTCGGTTGACTGGTCACGGGATAGGTCCTTGGAGGGCAATTGACTCCTCATTCCCCGTAGGGCATTTACATGAATCAGCTAAAAATTAGCTAACAAACCCGGCAAAAAAAGTTGCAAGTAGTGCTTTACAAACTACTTCTTTTAATGCTTCACAAGTATCCGTTAGTGTATTTTTACTGCTTTTTTAGAAGTTATTCTGAACAACTTCAAAAAATCACTTCTTTCATTGCTTCTCAAGTATCCGTTATTACATTTTTACAGCTTTTTTAGAATTACTTCTGAATAACTTCAAAAAATCACTTCTTTCATTGCTTCCCAAGTATCCGTTATTACATTTTTACAGCTTTTTTGGAATTACTTCTGAACCACATCCAAAAAATCACTAAAGTATTGCTTCTAAAGAGTAATTGCTCTAAAAGTGATCATAAAAAGTGATTTTGGTATCATTTGGCATTTTCAAACAGAGGGTCCCGGGTTCGATTCCCGGCGGGACCAATATTTTTTTTTATTTTTTTTTAAATTTTTTTTTATTCTATTAATTTTTTTTTTTTAATATTTATAATTAATTTGTTTAAATTTATTTTTTTTTAATTTTTTAAAAATATGTATATATAAAAAACATGGTAAGAAATTGATTTTTATGTAACTGTAAAAATAGTACTGAAACCAATATTGAATTGGAGTGCACCTTTTGCACTTGTTTAATAAGTACTTTTATTGAAGAGAATAAGGAACAATATCTCGCATTAACAAAGTAGTATTTTTATGCCTCTCAACTTTCATATCAAAGAATAGCTCAGCGGCAGAGCTCAGCGACTAGCAATCGTGAGGTCGCAAGTTCGATACCCGGTGGCGGCAATAAAAAACTTTTGTAAAATAAAAAAAATATAATTTTTTTTGTGAAGAATTTTTTTTTAACTTTTAATTTGTGAAAAAGAGCTTCCTTTGCACTCCTTCAAAAAGTACTGAAAAAATGTTGAAGTGGGAGTACTCCTCTCCTATGACAACTCAATGTTAAAATCATTAGTGTTTATGTTAAAAAAGAAGTACATCTAGATCATCAATTGTAGTGCTTTTTCTACTGCTTCGGCATCTCTTTTTTCGCTGCGAATTATTGCAGATTTTGTAAAATTTTTTTTGTCATTTTTCATTTTAGGGACCAAAATAAAAGCCTTCTAAAATCAAACATAAAATGCACCATCATTTGAGTGAAAAATAATAAATTAACAAAAATGTTTCAGAAATGATTTAAAAAATAATCTTTTCATATAAATTTTAAATATGCATTTTCTTAAAAAATTATACAATTGCTGTATCTTAAAAATTAAAATTAAAACAGGTTTTATTTTTGTAGCGAAAGCCGAAAATACATATTCTGTCTTGCTGGTCTTATCGATTTCTTTAAAAATTTTTATTCTTTGTAATTTACTTGTAAAAATTGTATAATCTTTCTTTAATTTGAAAAATAATTTAAACAGAAAGAGATATTAATTTATGATCTAAAATCGAACTAAAAACATTCATTTAATTTATATTTTATTTTTTTATTTAAGCTCCCAATATTTCGAGCCAACGTCTTTGGTCATCTTCCGGGGAGATGTATTAAAACTATTTTTATTTTTATATAAAATATAAGATCTTAGGCCAGACCAAATAAAGAACATCAACTAAATATATAAATATTTTTATTACAGATCTTCCCAGAAGATGACCAGCGATGTCGGCTCGAAATATTGGGACTTTAAGTAAATAAACTATAGAATAAAATATAAATTATTTATTTTTGGTTTTTAATATAAAACCTTAAGGTCAACTTTACATAAGTACTTTCAACAAATTATAAAATTTATAATTGTTTGTTTTGAAAATATTTAAACCAAAACTCTTTACAAAATGCAAAATAACACCGGAACAATTTAAAGGGTGAACACACCAAAATTGTGACACTTTGGAAAACTTATAACTTATTAAAAAAATTTATATATTTTGAAATTTCTCATGTATGAGAAATTTCATTCGAATTTGACTTTAAGTTTCGTCAAAAATGACCACCGAGTTAGAAACGAAGCAAATTATTTTGCACGAATATATAAAAAACCGGTTCTCAGTGCGCGTAAAATTGCGAAAAATGTAAAAGTGCACCACTCGACAGTTTCCAGGGTTTTAAATCGCTACAGAGAAGGACTGACAATTGCTAGAAAGCCTGCTAGCGGAGGTGAGCATGACCAAAGTGATAAAAACAGTGCTCGGAAGGTCCTCAAGGCATTTTCGCAAGTTCCAAAGATTTCGTCACGCTGTGTTGCAAAATTTGTTCGTAAATCGCAGTCGTTCGTACAAAAAGTAAAGAGGCAAGCTTCACTGCGAAGTTTTAAAGCTCAAACAGCACCAGATCGTAAACAGCACCAGATTATAAACTTGTTATAAGGTTTTCAATTTATTATGCATACGCACTAGGGTTTTTATTTTGCCGTACCTTTTGATTTCCCGGGACAGCGGAATTTTTCCAGAATTTTCCGTGATCCTGGGAATTTCCGCTCGTTAGAAAATAAATAAATCCGTCATATCCCGTGCCGAGTTATAAACCCTAATACGCACTTATCTTTTTAACAATCGACTTTTGTAAATTAACAATTTCTGATGAAATGAAGCTAAAAAATACATACCCCCAGTAAAAAAGTTTAATCGCGTTTTTATTTTCAACAATTAAACGATCAAAGAAATTTTGATCTAACGATCATGTGATTAATTATTTAAAATTGTTCGATCAATAAAATGAATTATTTATAAAAAATTATTCGATTAATAAAACGAATAAAAATAACTTTTAAAAATACATCTGTTTGTATCCTAAATTTTATGAATTTTAGATATGGTTAGATCTAAATAGATATGAATTAGATCTGGCGCCAGATCTATTGCTATCTATCTATTGCTATGTTTAAACCCAGATAAATAAATCCAACTTTTTTTTTTTGAACTTAATAAATCCAATTTTTGTATGGAAAATTCTAAATCCAGGTGATTAAAAAATGCGCTTATTATTTTATGAATATTTTTTTTTTATAAACATTTAAAAGTTATCACGATTTGTTCCCGCCTCCAAAAATGATATTCAATTCCGATAGAAAACTAAATTTTCAAAATTTTTCGTGTGCAGTACATGATTTGGAAGCGATAAAAAAAAAGTCTGCATTCAATTTTCGAAGAATTTAAAATACATAATTTTCAAAAATCTTAAAACCATATTTAAGTACCCTTTAAACCATTGATAATAAACACAAAGTAAGACTGAAGCTTCAGGTTGCAAAATAAGTCATTACGTACTTTGATCCAAGGACGTACCGGATTCTATCAGGATACCTTTTTATGAAATTTTCCAGAAAGGATATATTTAGTGTTAGTACCAAAGCGCCTAAGTTTGAACAATAATATGTTAAAATCAAGATCCATTTTCGCTCGATATGGCATTTTTCGAAAAACTAAATTCGACGCATTTTCTTAATTGAAGACACAAAAAATGTAATTTTAAATTTAATTTGAAAACAATTCTTAAAACTAACCCCCTAAAATCGAGGTTTCTGGGGCATTTGAGCGCCAATTCTTAATAAGTACGAAATTAACCCTTAAACACATTTTCAAAAACTAAACCATTTCGTTTCGAAAAACCGATTACTTTTAAAAGTAACCACTTAGAAAAATATTTTACTCAAAACTGTAATTATATTATGAAAGCTGGTATTATTTTAACTGTGATGTAGAAAATCTAAAAAGAAAATCCCTAAAGTAACCGATTACTCTTTAAGATAACATTTTAAAAATATATCGAATTTAAAATATTTATTAACTTTTTATTACATTTAATCACTTTAAATATCGTATACCTACATACTTATGTATTTTCCACAATTTTAAAATAAAGTAATAATAGTTACAATTTCTGTTTTATCGTATTTGTTTTTAAAACTTAAGCTGCAAAAATGTAAATTTTTTTGAAGTTTGTTTGGGCAGTTGTTTTTTCCTGCTGCTGATACGCCTCAGTAAGTACAATGTTGCACACAAGACCACTTAAAGTGGTAAATAGTTGAAAAATAAAAGAATAACAGAAAGTAAAAAAAGCAAAAAGCATAAAAACTATACAAAAATGACCGGTATATTACCAGAGAAGAGCTACTGTTTACTAAACCATAACCGAAATTGTAAAAAAAAAATTATTTCAAAAAAGCAACATCTTCCTACTTCAGTTAAACACAAAACCAGGCGAAAACCAAAAACAGACAAAACTTAAAACTACTTCACAAAGTGTTAATAGTGAAATTGTTATTTCTCAAAAGAATGTGATTTTTATTTTACATTTTTTAGTTGCCATTTTTGCTAAACTAAAAAACGAGTACCCACAATCATCAGCGTTCATCATCATCATCATCATATTGAAATGCATTCATACTTTATTTCTTGTTAAAACAAAAAAACCAAAAACACTTTTTGTTCGGTATTTTTTTTTTCAATTCTTACTTTATTTTCATATCTTGTTAATTTTTCCATTTACTGTTTTGCAGTCTGAGAATTCTGAATGAATTTCTGTTTTATTATTCGTCTTGCTCATTTATATATATTTTTTTTGCATTTATTTAAAAGAAAAAAAAAAATCATCTTGTTTTTTTTTTTAGTCACACTCACATTCCTGAGAATCTGTAAAACTCCAACAAAATCAAAAAAAAAATCACAATGAAAAACAGCAACAGAAAAAAAATTAACTCCATATATGGCACTTCTCCGGTCATAACATTTTACATATGGTTTTAATAGTAAAATATGGCTACATGTTTATTTTCATTTTATTTTTTTGCCTTCTTTTCAAAATTATAGTGATGTAGTATTGAAAATATTTCTGATATTGTATAAAGAATAAAATTCTGTTGAAAGTTTAAATTCGCTATTTAAATCAATCAAGGGAAGTCTAAGCTTTATTCGATATTCGTTATCGTTTTGCTTACAGATGACTTTTAACATAGAACATTTTTTTACTAATATTCCAAATAAGTGGCAACCCATGGGCAATATAGGTATCAAATAAATCTAAATTTCAACAAGTTTTCCTACTGTCCATTAGATTGTAGGAGAACAACAATTGTTCTAAAAATTTAACAACTCACGCAATTACAGTGTTGCCATATTTGAAACCCTTCACCACCTTTTATTACTCACTCTTTCCCACTTCCAAAGAAGGCAACGCATTAACTAATTTGAAGAATTTCCTGAATGTTGCTTCTCTCAAAAAAAAAATAAATAATAATAATAATTTGGTTACCTAATGCCACATTGCAACGTATTGACGAATAACATATTAAATGATAAATCCAATTGGATATAAATTATTTTCTCATAATTAATATGGCAACATCAAATAATTTGATATTTCCTAAAGTCCCAAGTAAAAAAATTGATATGGCGCAATATTCATATTATATTTACTGCATTATCTAGTTAGCTGATCCAATTAGATCTCAAAATTGAGTGTATCCTATCATATTAGATCCTATTGTATACATTGAGAAAAACTAAAATCAACTTATATCTAAAAATTTGGATATCTAAGTTTATCTTTTTTTTTTTTTTTTAAAGAGAAGCAACACTCAGGAAATTCTTCCTATTAATTAACGTGTAATTGCGCGAGATGTTGAATCTTAGAACAGTTGTTGCACACCATCTGATGAAGAGCTGGCGAACTTTGTTGAAGCTTTTTAGTTCATAGCCCTGTTATATTATTTTACTTCGGTGGGGCTAAGTGCTATGGGAACAACGAAGGAGGACGCTGGGATATGTATGAGGGAAAGACAAAACTCATTATTCTTATTATTTTTCATAAATTGATGTTGCCTTGGTTGGGGTTCGAACCCGAAACCTCACGTGTAACAGTCCAACGCGCAAACCATTACACCACAGATCTAATTTGATTCGAAAAATGTCGAATCAAGGTAGATCCAGCAATATATTTGGGAATTTAGTAAGAACTAAATAAAAATTTATATAAAAAAATAAAATTTTAAATAAAATAAAATAAAATAAAATACCAATTTCTATAAAAAAACACAATGCCCTTCGCAGGATTTGAACTCGGCCTGCTAGACTATAATCGACTGCTTAACTCACTCAGCCACACACTGCTATACATAATGGCTGACTTTATTGGACTACACTGTTCTTGTAATTGTGTTAATATAATTATAACTTTAAAATGCAGGATTCATAACAGATGGCGTATCGTTTACACATGGTTTGTGTCTTTAATAACTTATGTGGTATTTTGGAGGATAACCATCTATCATTTATTCTCACTTAGTCATTGGACGAAATAGTGTAAACAACAAAGGTTTTTTTTTGTGCCAACAAAGTATTATTTGCGGGAAGTTTTGCTCTACTTCTTCAATTTGCAAAAAAGTGCAGCTGAAGCACATCGATTGCCCATCGAAGCTTATCCTGAATATGTGCCATCGATTTCAACGTGGGAGAGATGGTTTGTGCGGTTCATAAGTGATGATTTTGACACGGAAGACAAAGACCGCCCAGCTCAGCCAAAAAAGTTCAGAGATGATAAATTGGAGGCATTACCCGATGGAGATTGTTGTAAAACTGAAGAATAACTTTAAAAACGTTTGCAAGGAGCAGGATTCATTCAAAAGCAAGGGAATTGGGTACCACACTAGTTGAAGCCAAGATACGTTGAAAGACGATTTTGCATGTCCGAAATGCTGCTTAAACGCCATAAAAAGAAGTAAATTTTGCAACGCACCATTCCTGGAATCAAACATTAATGAAAAATGGATGCATTCCGACAACCTTATGTGCAATAAATCGTACGTGAAGCCCGGCCAACCAATCCAATCAACGCCAAAGCCTAATATTCATGACGCCAAGGTAATGCTCTGTATTTGGTAGGGCCAGAATGGTTCCATCTATTATGAGCTGCTAAAATCAGCCCAGACGATCACAGGGGACCTGTACCGAACACAATTGATTCGTTTGAAGAGAGAATTGGCCGAAAAACGCTCGGAATATGTGACCAGACATTAAGGCGTAATATGCCATCAAGACAACGCTCGGCCACATGTTGCAAGACCGGTTAAAAACTATTTAAAAAATAGAAAATAGCGGTTGGGAAGTTTTGCCTCACCCGCATTATAGTCCAGATCTTGCCCCGTCAGACTACCATTTGTTTCGATAGATGCAGAACACTCTCACTGGAATACGCTTCACTCCAGAACAGGGTATCCGAAATTGGCTTGATTGGTTCTTGGAATCAAAAAATGAGCAGTTCCTTCAGCGCGGAATACGTACGTTGCACAGTGGGCTAGCATCATCGAATTTTGGCCAAAACTAGAATATTGAGTATATGACACTAAAAGATATCACAAAGGGGGGTCTGGTTGTTGCTGGTCACTAATCTGAAATAAAAACTTCAAAATGGCGGAGCCAAGATGGCGGCCATTAATTTTTAGTTTTTAATATATTGGACTTAAAATAATCGATTATAGAGGTCTAGGATCAGCTGATTAAAAATCTGAAATTAAAATTTTGAAATTCAAAATGGCGGATCCAATATGGCGACAAACAATTTTTTCATTAAATTTCTTATGTCGTCTGATTTACTTCAAATTTCCACCAGAGGAAGTTTTTCGGTAGCAGATTACGAATCTGAAATCAAATTTAAAAAATTCAAGATGGCGGATCCAATATGGCGGCCATAAATTAAAAATTGTTATGTGTTGGAAAATAAATTACACTGTATAAAAAAAAAGGTTCTGATGACAACTGATTCACGCAGAGGCACCAAAGAAAAATATAAGTGTATCGGCGTTTCAAAAGTTTTCGTCTGGCCATATGTTTTTGGAGGGTTTAAATTGCCCCTCTTTTGAAAAATTTTATCGTTAATCTGTATAAAAAACCATGTGAATCTTCCATTTTAGGTATAGGATAGGAGCGAACTTATGTAAAACACTACGGGGGACAGCTTTGTGGAACATTTTAACCCTCTAACACTGCAATTAAAGGGTCTTTTTTGGACCTTTCTTAAAAGTGTCAAAAAAGACCCATAAGTTGAAGAGTTAGAGGGTTAAAATGTTCGGCAAAAATATTTGTCTTAAAATTCTACTATAAGTCTCTGAAGACATCAAAGTTGAAAATTTAACTTCAATGCCAGAAATAAGTCAAAACTTAAAATGTGTTTAAGGGTTAATTTCGTACTTATTCAGAATTGGCACTCAAATATCCCACAAACCTGGATTTTAGGGCGTTAGTCTAAGTCAGAAAACCAGAATCTACATTTAAGGTAATTTTTAGTGATATTTTTTTAGTTTTACTAAAACTCTGGAATGCTGGAAATCAGCGAGATCTGAAGCTACTTTTTCAGTTAAAGGCCAAATTCCCGAAAGTATATGAACGGTCGCAAAAACCCAGGTAGAAGACATTTTAGGGAACACATTGGCATTCAAGTTTTTCAAATATCTGGTGGAACATTTTTGAGCTTTTTTTTTAATATTTAAGATTTTCAAAAAACCCATATTTTTGAGGTAAAATTAATAATTTTGTTACTTTTTTCGTAAATACTTAACAGGTTTCTATTTTTTTTTTTTTTTTTGATAACTAGTTTCAGTTTTATAATTTGAGATTGTTTTTGGAACAAATTATTGTTTATTTATGACTTATCATTATAAAATTATAAAATCATTATAAATGATTATAAAATAAAAATGTCACAAAATTAAAAAACTTTGACTTTGAACTCTGGGCAACTAACAACGAGTGATCACAATGATACAATATTTCACTCACAAGGATTGTTGAATATCCTAGATTTTGAATATATAAACATATTTTCCCTTTACCTCAATTGTACTTTTGGACAAAAAACGGCGATCCTGGTCCACAGTGCGTTGCCAGAAAGATGGGCACGGGTCATAGCTAACGATGGCCAATACTTTATAAATTTATATTGTACCAAAGTAATACACCCTATAATTAAAAAAAAAAATTAAAAACAAATACTGGAAAAATATTTAAAAAAAATATTACAAAAAATATTGATTTCGCCAAGAATCGAACCCGCGATCATCTGTTTGGAAATAAACTATTAAGATCACTTTTTCCACAGCAATAATTCTTTAGAAGCTGTACTTAAGTGATTTTTTGAATAATGTTTACAATTACTTCTAAAAATCTGTAAAAGTATACTAACGCATACGTTGGAAGCAATGAAAGAAGTGATTTTTTGAAGTTGTTCAGAATTACTTTTAAAAACGCAATAAAAATACACTAACGGATACTTTTGAAGCAATGAAAGAAATGGTTTGTAAAGCATGACTTGCAGTTTATTTTTTTGCTGGAATGATATATGGCATATCTTAACATATAAGGTATATCTAATTTTTATCAAGAACAATATATAACTATATGTGGCTATACATGGCATTATATAAGATATTTTTAAGAAAATTAATGTAATATGTAATCGGTATACGGTAATGTATACCGACACATATATTTATATATGACAATAGCTGTGTTTTCGACTTAACTATAAACGCGTACGTTAACTCATAACAAATTCAAAATACCCAAAAATGTGTTTTAGGTGGAAACTAACACATTACTCTTCGTATGCACTAGACCAGGGCTGGCAAAACTATGACACGCGTGTCAGTAGTGGCACGCGAGTGGATTTTAGGAGGCACGCGTCGTTTTTTTTTGGATATTTTTAAAAAATTTAAACTATAAGACGACTAGCAAAAAATTCAGTTAAATGTTAAATTTCGCTACAAAAATGTGTGGTTTAACTCCATAATGGTGAAATTTTTCATAGAGCTTGTAAATCGTCTTTTCAAATAAAGCTCTGCATTGCCACCATTTTTTGTTTAAAGAAATATGTTTAATACAGAACTCGTAAATTCGATTATAAGAAAATTCTGGGAAAATTTCTAAAATTCTAAATTGAAAGAAGTTTAAATGTTTCGATGAGAAAATGCTTCATAATCGGAGAAATAAAAAGTACCAGAAAATTGCACAAAAATGGAAAACAACTTGCATTAAAATTGGATCTAAAGAATGAAGTTTTGTTTTAAAGGGAAAATAGGTGTTACGAAATAACCCCCAATGAAATACTGAACATAAGTTTCATAATGAAATAAACCCCTTTGTTGGATTTTGAAATTGGGGTTTTGATCGTGTTTCGCAGAGCAATTTCATCTGAAATAGGAAGTTTTCTGTTTGAATCCATAATATTCGCTTTTTATTCATTATTATGAGATAAAAACCGCGCGATTTATTTTAACATAATCAAATTTTTGCCCGAAGCACATTTTTCAACTAGTTTCTTACGTACTTAAATAATAGATGGCGCCCAATAATTTAACTTTTTTCACAAAATGAAATAACCACCAAAAATGGAATAACCCCCCAAAAAATTAAAAGGCAATAATGTTCAAACTATTTTAATTTTATTTCATTAGTGATTTTTTTATAATGAAATAATCTCAATATTTTAAGATTAAATACCCCCAAAAATTAAATACCTAAACGTCAAACATTTTTACGTCATTTCTTGGATGTTATTTAATTTTTCCCTTTGGGGGTTATTTCATGGGGTTATTCGTAGCGCTGATAAATATGTACATTAGCTATGATATTTTTAAGAGAAGTTTTCAAAATTTTTGAAATTTTTAAAAAAGGTTTTCTAAAAGACAACTAAAATTAAGTTGGCACGCGAGAAATTTTTCCAAAAAAAAATTTGTCCGTTTCTGGCACGCAGCGAAAAAAGTCTTGCCACCCCTGCACTAGACCGTACCTCAAAAAAAAAGTTCGCCGTACACCCTCCAATATGATTTCAAAAATTTTTTTTTTTTTTTTTGCCGACCGTAGGGGTCGCCTTTTTTAATTTTTTGTTATAGCTTTGGCATTTAAAATCGGATTTTAAAATGTGATATATCGATGTTTTTGCCTCGAGGCAGTGTTTGGCTATATAGTAAAGATCCAATTAAAAAAAATTTAAAAACGCGACCCCTACGTTAGGCAACCAACATATAAAAAATATTTCTACTGGGTTTAGCGAAAAACTTTCTTAGCAAAAGTTTAATGATTTTTTGCGAGCTTTAATTTTCTGACATTAGGGTGGTACATTAGGCTGGTAGCAACTGAGATCTGGTGGGTAACTACTAGAACGGGATACTTGAGGTCAAAATGTCCTTAGAGCAAAACACTGGTCTCCTCGAGAGAAAAACATCGATGTATCATATAACAGAAAATGTAAAATGGCGAACCCGGCAAAAAAAAAATAAAAAAATTTTTTTTTGAAACCTCCTTGCAAAAATACTTCATACGGCGCACTTTTTTTTTTTTTTTGCCTGTAAGGTGGTACGCTCTAGTATGCACGTTAATTTTCAACCTGTATAATTACACTGTGAGACAAATGGTAGGGGTCAGTGATCGGGAAGTTGAACCCTTCCCGATCACTGACCCCTACCATTTTTTTGACCTTTGGTGGTCTTTTTTTTGACATAACTCGAGAACCACTAGTCCGATTTTGCTCAAACAATTTTAAAAAAATTAAAAATTACAATTCCTTTAATCTGTTCATATAACGTTTTTCTATATACTCAACAGTTTTGCCGGTAAAAATAAATGTATGAAGAAAAAAATTTTTTTTGCCTAAAATATTAAAAAAAAGTAATAAACAAAAGGTTATAGATTTTTATGGTAGCGGTTACAAACATTTATTTTTTACCGGCAAAACTGTTGAGTATATAGAAAAACGTTATATGAACAGATTAAAGGAATTGTAATTTTTAATTTTTTTAAAATTGTTTGAGCAAAATCGGACTAGTGGTTTTTGAGTTATTTCAAAAAAAAGACCACCAAAGGTCAAATCGATATATCTCGATTCCTAGGGGTGACCCAGCGAAACGCCGGGATACGTATAACTTGTTTTTGACCGATATAACATTTCCCGTTGGTTTCATCCCATCCCGATTTTGACTGTCGCATAGTGTTATCAAAGTTGAAAACTCAACGCTTTTACGTTTTTACCTGTCACGTAACTTCTTCGCGTTACTTTCAAAAAAAGTTTTGTTGACATACGTGTAATTATACCACAATTTTTGTAAACATTAGCTGTTTAAAATTTTGCAAATTATTTTTGTTTTAAATAGTTAATAGTAGGTAAAAGTGAAATATTAGTATACCAAGCCCCATATGATTATATATAAAATTTTTTACTCGGGTAAATATGTTATGAGTTTGGAATTGGGAAAGCATTTTTGACAACTTTTGTACCACCACTAGGGTATTCAATTAATCCACTTTTTAGTGCAAATAATTATATTTCGTGTTTTTTTTTTCTTAACAGATTAATCGCATAAAATTTAATCGGTAAATTTCTTTCTTTTAAATTGTATTTAAAATAAAAAATTTGGATATGATATAAAAAAAAAACAATTTATATGCTCTTTATAAAGTCGAATCATATCACAAGCTTTATAACATTAAGCAATACTTATTAATACAATAATAATAATACCCGTGTAAAAAAGTTTAGATCTGATCAGATCTTTTTGGATCTAAATAGATATGATTGAATCTAATTAGATCATGTACCAGATCTCATCAAATATGATCAGATATGGAATATGTGATAATACCTTATGGCAAGATCTGATCAGATCTAGTGCCAAATCTGTTCAAATCTAAAGTGATCTGGACAAATGCGCCAGATATGCCTAGATCTGATCAGATCTCAAATTTGTCCCCAATTTTGAGATCTAATTATATCTGGTAAGATCTACTAAGATCTGGCCAGATATGCCCAGATCTGATCAGATCTAATTAGATCTCAAATTTGTCCCCAATTTTGAGATCTAAATAGATCTGCTAAGATCTACTGAGATCTTGCCAGATCTGATCTTTTTTACACGGGTATTTATAAAATATTAAAAAAATAATAAAAATTGCTTATCCGTAAATAAATGTGACTACATTGTTATATATATGTAACAAAACAATAGAGTATTATTTTGGAAGATCACAAAGCAAATTGTGATAATATTATATTTCAGATATTTAATAACCCTCCTAGATGAAAACAAGAAATTGCCATTGAGTTTGTAGTTTAACTTGGTAAATATTTCCGAAGAATTTTAAAAAGTCTATCACAAATAATTTCCTTAGCACATTTAATATTTTCAAATTTCCAATAACTAATAATCCGGGCAGCAGCTTTCATGCAAATGCATGTTTGTAGTCGTAATTCCAGAAATGAACTTTACCGAATCAAAGAATTTGCAACAAAATGTCATCGATTTGTTGCTGCATATTTTAATATAATTGCATATTTTTGCATATTTTGCTTTTAAGTGCATGTTTTTTTTTTTTGCATATTTTATGATTTTTAGTGCATATTTTTGCATATTTTTCATTAAATTGCATATTTTATTTGTAGTTTTTTAAAAATTAAAAGTTAGATTTAATTTAAAATATAGAGAAGAAGAATTTGCAAACCTTAACGCAGCAGTTAACTAGATGGAAAACATCAAGTTGTCATCTACTTAGACATTTATATCGGATTTAATTTTTAACCAAACGCTCCCGAGTAATAAATATGATGTTTAATAATCGGTAAATTTAAAGTGCATTTTTTGGTTTTTATTTATTATTTAATTGTATTATTATTTAGTTTTTATTATTTTCGGGTTTTTAGTGCATATTTCCAATTAAATGCATATTTAAGTGCATATTTTACATTTTTTACTGCATATTTTAAGCGCATATTTTCGAGTTTTAAGTGCATAACGGCGCTGCACTGCTAATAACGAATGATTCGAATAAAAAAAATATATTTTTTTGTAACATTTTTTCAATTTTTTACGAATTTTGATTAATCGTATTTAATTATTCAAATTATTCGAAATTTGGAAATTTAAAATTGTTCGTATAAATTTTGAGCGATTAATCGATCGCTTTCTCGTTTGTATTTTTCCGACTGGGAATTCTTATTAGACATAAAACATCATTTTTCATTAATATTTCATTAACTAGAACTACTGCTATCCAAATTTTATTAATTTTGTCATTTTTACAAAATCTTAGTTAATTAAACAAAGTTTCTTAAGAAAAGTGTTGCCAACATTCGGATAACTTATAAAAAGTTACAGATAGAGCAGTAAATTTTGGGTATCCCGATATTTCGAAAATTTGCGAATCACATTACCTACATTAACAGAAAAAAAGTCTGTAAAAAATGTAAATAAAACTACTAAGAATTACATAGTTAAAAATGACCTGCAGAAAAAAACTGCTGAAATTAGCAGATTATTTTTGCTATATATTAGTAAGATAGGAACAGCAAAAATTTAACTGTTAAATATACAGAATTTTATTTATATTAAAGTTAAATTTTTGCCCACAGAATTATGTCGGTAAATTTAACTGGAATCGCAGTTAAGAAAGTGTACACTGCAATTGCATTTAAAATAACTACAATTGCAGTTAGTTTTAATTGCAGTTGTAAATAAAATAACTGCAATATCAGTTAATTTTAAATGCAATTGTAGTGTACACTTTTTTAACTGCAATTACAGTTAATTTTACCGACATAATTCTCTTAGTGTGTAAATTGTATTCTCACAAAATATTTCACTTTATTAATTAACAAATTATCATTCTATTAAGTAGAAAGTTCAACGTTGGCAACGCTGTTTATTACCCATACATATAATTATACGGTAGCAGTTAAAACAAATGCATAATTTACGCAAATTTCCATTAGCAAATACAAAAAACCCATTGCATAAATTTACATGAAATGTCAATAACCCAGTAAACTAATATTTGTAACATAATAATTAAAAATACACTATAATTATTAAACAAACATAAGTAATAGTAAAAAATTAAAAAAAGAAACAACATTAAAATTTATGACTTTACCTTAAAATTTAAATATTTGCACAAATTAATCCACATCAAGGTAAACAGTAGAAAATAACGTTTATAAAAAAAGAAAAAAAAAACAGACGAAGAAATTTCACTTTTTAAAAAGAAATTTTTTGTTTATAAATTTAAGCTTTACTGAAATTTATGACTTTAAACCGAGATTTAAAAAAAAATTTACATAATTTTTAAATAAATGGTTATTTAAACTGATTTAATATTTATTTTTAAACCGAACAGAAAACACTTTTTTGGTTGTTTTATTGTTAAAATATTATGCACAACACTTGATTTTGTTTTAATTAACAAGATATTTAATGATTTTTTTTTAAGACGTTACTTTTGTTTTATGGTTTCAGGGAAGTAATTTCAAGATATTGTTCAATATATTTTTAGATTTTTTATTAACATTTGTTTATAAAGCAGAATTTTTTAAAATCGTATAGAGAATAAGAATTTTTTTTACTACCTATTATGGTGAACAACACTTGGGAAATATTTTTTGCAAGTCCATATGGTGGCAGTTTAAGAATAAGTTTTTTTTTTATAAAGTTCGTTTTTTTGTATTGAAATTTTAAAATCTACTACACATAACGGCGGAAGAGCCCAACAACCTTTTAACGCGATCACTAAAATAAGACTGACTGTTTGAATGGCCATAAAGAAACAGAAATGAATTTTTCAAGCAGGTTTTCACAAAACGATCGCAAGTTAGAGATTGTTTACTTCATCACAAAGAGAGTGAGTATAACAATGTGTAAATTAATCAACAAAATGAGCTTCAAGGGAATGAAATGGAAAAATGAAATATTTACTTATTTGTAGACTAAAAAATTACTAATTAAGAAAAGAAAGTAAATTAATAAAAAAAAAACAATCAATAAACCAATTTTATAACCCTAAAATATAGAATTTTATATTATTGAGTTGCCAACTACCACATTGTTGATGCTTCTTTGTTTTGGCAAATAAGTTTCATTGCCATATTGTTTATTTTTTATATTTTACTTGGAAAATTAAGTAATTATATTTTTTTATGCTCTTTTTTTTGGTTTCTTTGTTAAAAGTGAGTAAATGTGTAATTTGTTGTGCTTTTTTATCTGTCTTTTTAGCGGCATGTGTTTAGGGTTTGAAGTTTTTTTTTTTTTTTAAATTAATATGCATTTATGTTTTTGTTAGCTGGTTTATATCCCGCGAGTTCATCATTTGTAGCTAGTTTGGCTAGCTCCATCTGTCTGTCTGTCTTTCTCTATTTGACTTTGAACAAATTTGTTTACATTTTCTGTTACCACATGTAAACAATTTTGTAAAAATAAAAAAAACTGCATTTAAATGACATTTTTGTTTTTTGTTGATAACAATCTTGCCCCACAAGTGATGGATATTAATAATAAAATATGGTTGGGTGTTTGTCATTCCGTCGTATCATTCTTTTTTTAACCATGGGAAATTTTGTGAAGTGTCAATAAAAGTGACAATTTTTTATCAATTTTGTTTTATAAGGTGTTTTATTTGTTAGGAAATTATGTTAATTAAATTATACTGGAAATTGTTCATAATGTTAATAGCATTAAAAAATGTAGGGCTATGAATATATTAAATGTTTTTGTTTAAAATATAAATATTTTGTGATAATAAAAGCAAGAGTTATGATTTTAATAATATATTAAATATAAGAGAAAAAAATTAATCAAAAACAATTCGTTTAAAAATATTTAGCAGTTTAGAATCTAGATAAATATAATATTGTTAGGCTAAAGTCTTCTAAAATTATTATATTTTATTTGCAAAAAAAAAAAAAAAAAAAAAAAAAATAAAAATTGCGCTACAGCGTTTTTAAAATAATTTTTTTTTCCATAAACATTGCCAACCTTTTGTGCTGTTTTTTAAGCAAAACCACAAGAGGGCTTTTGGCAACGCAAAATCGACTTCGTGCATTTTTTTCTATTGATTTTTACGACTAGTGCCATCTAAGCGACAGAAAGTTCCAACATTTGTTACGCAGTTTTACCGTAAACCACACCGCAATTTGGTTCATATTCTTTGAAGTGGCCTTAATTCCGGGTAGGGTCCTGTTCCTTATTACTCAGTACAACGCGAAAAAAAATACGGTGTTCTGACAATGGATTCTGGTAGAGGAGACAAAACAAAAATTACGTGTGTCAACGTTTTGAAAGGTCACATCGGATTTTTATTTTAGGAGGGGGGGGGGGGGAGGGGGGAGTTAAAGTTTTCCCACTTTGGCCTGTTCGTGCAGCATATCAGTATATGAAACTAGGTGTTCTTTACATTAGAGGTGTATGGTATGTTCAGCAAATTTGTAGAAAATATTAAGGCAAATATTTTTGTGGAATATATTAACCCTCTAACTCCCCCACATAACGGCAATTTTTGGCTCTATTTATTTATATATTGATTGATTTCCTGCACAACAAGACTAATGTACTTATTCCTACTTGTGATTCATTGTGACCGTCATAAGACTGAGAGTCTTCAAGTTTCATACAAAACAACAATAAAATTAAAAAAATTCAAATTTTATTTGTCTATTTTATGATTGTGTCGATACCAGGACTTAATTTTCTTGAAGTTTTCAAACAAAAATTTTAATACATATAATTTATTGTGACTTTGCAACAACAAATACGTGGGGAGTACAGTCATATCTAAGAGTCACAGACTTTTCTTAGGAATAGGCACCTAAGTCTTACAATTACCAGAGCTGTAAATGAATCATTATTTTTTTAATTAATTCGCGAATCATTCATGCATTGAATTAGCAAAATTTTGTATTAATACTTTTAACAAAAATCACGAATTGAATAAAATTTGAATCAATTCACATGAATTTGGCAAAATGAATTGCAATTAATTTGAATTGAATTAATTTGGAATTATTTCAAATTATTTATTATTTGGAATTATTTCAAATTAATTAGAAAAATGAAAAATGAATTGCCAAGAAATTATTAATTGCTTCTTGAATATTAAATGTGTTTTTGTCGTTCAGCGTTGACATACCAAACACCATGTTTATTTTGATTGATTGCAATTAATTTTTAATTCATTTGAATTAATTCAAAATCAATTCAATTCATTTGAATTGGAAATGAATTGCAATTAATTTTTGTCAAATTTATTTGAATTGGAAATATATTGATTGCAATAAATTTTTAATTAATTTGAATTAATTCAAAATTAATTCAATTCATTTGAATTGGAAATAAATTGCAATTTATTTTGCAAATTTATTTGAATTGGAAATGAATTGCAATTAATTTTTGCAAATTCATTAGAATTGGAAATGAATTGCAATTCAGTCTTGTCAAATTCATTTGAGTTGATTTAAATTTCATTCAGTTGTTTTCCTTGTTGAAAAGAATTAATTAAAAATTTAGCTAATTCGCAATGAATTGTAATCAAAAAAGAATGATTCATTTACAGCTCTGACAATTATACTACATGATTTTAAAAGTGTACAAACATAAATATTGACTAATATAAATATAATAATATTCCAAAGAACTATTAAATTAATAAATTGTTTAAACATAAAATTATAAAAAATTTTAAAAAATTACCAGGACTATAAAAAATAAGAACAAATAAAAAACAGCAATTTTTTAATAAAAATAATAAAAAGTAAAAGAACAAACATTTAAAGAAAGTGAAAAAAATCATAATTAATTAAAATGATCAAAAAGAAAATTTCTAAAATTTATTGCGTTGCTATTTATTTGTTGGTTAGGCGGAAGAGCATTGCAAGGACGTGTAGCATTTATAAAGAACTGCCACTCAGAAACAAGACATCTAACAAATCGAAAAAATACCCCTAAAAAGGGAGAGGGTGGGGATGAAGTGCTCTACAGAAATGTTGGCCATAAAATTTTACTATATATGTCAGAACATTCCAAAGCTCAAAAGTTAACACAAACAGCAAAAACTAGTTAAATTCAAGATCGCCTATTAAGGGTTAATTTAGTTATTGTTCACATATGTGAATCATCCCATCGCTGATGAGAAAGTTTGACACTCAACTTAACCAAATACTTTTGTATCTACATATGTCACTATGACTTCAGTTTTGTTGCTTATGTTCTCCTTCATTCTTTTTGTCATTATTTTTTTGCCATAAGCGAAATTAAACTGTTTCATTTTTTAATTGTCCCACAAGGGAATTTAAAATAATAAAAATGCCTGACAGTTTGAAAAAACTTGACTGCTTTTGCTATGCCTGCGGCAAGCATATCCTTAAGGAAATAAAGGTCGAGGTATACCAGCTAACCCTAAAAAATGTTGTGGGAAAAAGTTAAATTAACTCCAATAAATATAATAATAGATTGACTTTTTAGTATAAAATTTTTGTTAAATTTAACAAATCTGAATTTCAAATTTATTTTCATCGGGAGAAACAATAATTGCATTAAAGGAATTAAATGTGCTAAAATCCCAAAACTTATCTGGCAATTTGTGAAAAATAATCTGTTGGAGGCATGTCCCTATCCGGATTTCATTCTTGCCTAAGAAAATCGTCAGGGGATATTGTTTTGATCCCATATAACGATTGGACAAAAATAGAAGGAGTGGAGACAGAGATTTGAAATTTGGTATACTGACATAGAACCCCTTAGTTAAGAAAAATTTTAATTTTTGGTAATATCCAAGGACATGCCCACCTCCCATAGGTGCTGAAATTTAAGTAAATGGACGTAAAATTACAAAAAGTATCCATTGAGATGCACATAAAACTGGAAACGTTTGTGTAAATTTTTATCAAAATCGAAGCAAGGACTCTTAGTCCTGCCATATATCCTTTTATTATCCTTTCATTAATAAAAAAAAACGCTTTTCACAAAAAATGGTTTTTAAATGCCTTTTTCTAAAACATGATGATGATCTAAAAAAAGATTTTTCTAAAACAACAAAAAATTAAATAGGATTAAAATAGGAAACCATGTGAATCCTCCATTTTAGGCATAGAATATGTTCAGAGAACTTATGTAAAACACTACGGGGAATATTTTTGTGGAACATTTTAACCTTTTAACTCTTCAATTAAAGGGACTTTTTTGACCCCTTTTCAAAACGGACAAAAACGACCCATAAGTTGAATAGTTAGAGGGTTAAAATGTTCCGTAAAAATATTTGTCATGAAATTCTACTATAAGTCTTTGAGACATCAGCATTGAAAATTTAACTTAAGTGCCACTAACAAGTAAATACTTAAAATGTGTTTAAGGGTTAATTTCTTACTTATTCAATAATGGCGCCCAAATGTCCCATAAACCTGGATTTTAGGAAGAAACCATGGGAATCTTCCATTTAAGGTATAGGGTGTGTTCAGCGAACTTATGTAAAACACTACGAGGAACATTTTTGTGGAACATTTTAACCCTCTAACTCTTCAAATTACGGGTCTTTTTTGTCCCTTTTTAAAAAGTGTCCCAAAAATTTACTTTCATTGTAGAGTTAGAGGGTTAGAATGTTCCACAAAAATGTTCCTCGTAGTGTTTTTCAAAAGTCCGCTCAACACTACCTATACCTAAAGTGAAAGGTTCACATTGTTTGAATACTAAACACTCTTTAAATGCGTCAAATTTGTGTAAAAATCATGAATTTAGGCATTTCAAAAAATCCATTTTTTTTAATTTGTGGTAAAAAATAGTTATTAATTTTTAATGATCTATTATATAACAGTATAAGCTTACAAAAAGAAAAAGGAAAAAAAAATATCTAATTTTATATAATTTTTTTTTATACTCCTCCACCAAACTCATCAAAGTAATGTCTTTTTAGGAGAAATAAAAAATAATTATTTTGCAAAGATATATTAAAATCTATATTTTAACTTAACTACAAATATATTGAAGTAATTAAAAAAAATCTGCGAACCAGTTTTAAAAAAAAATGCATTTTTGAGAATCATTTTCGTGAAACAATTAAAACACATTTTTTTTTTCAGTCATTTTTATATAAAATTCTCTGAGTTTAGCGCCCTCTCGTGGCGGCAAAAACTTTTTTTGCACATTTATTTGAGTAACATTTTTATCTTTCAAAAAATGTGTCTTTAATTTTAATTTGAGACAAACATTTTTTTTTTATTTTTGTCTATGGGACGAAGCATTGTGCGTCGTTTAGTGTCGACTTTTGTTGAGCACGGGGCAGTGAGAGATCTCCACATAGCATCCATCAACACCCAAGACGTTCCAATGAACTGGTTGAATCGGTAAAAGAAAGTGTTGCACCATGCCACACGGAAAATTAAACAATGCAGTTTTTGGAAAAAAAAAAATCCTTGGACTGGTAACCCAGATCTCCAGATCTGACCACTCCGGACTTATTTTTGTGTGGTTATTTGGAAAGCAAAGTATACGCCAAAAAGCCTCAGACTATTGACGACCTTAAGGCAAAAATTCGGGCGGCAATCATCGCTATACCGCTCAAGATGCTCGGAAAAGTTATGGAAAATGTAGCAAAAAGGGTACGTTTTTCCATGGCCAATAGAGGCGGCCATTTGATTGATGTATTCAAAAAGTAGTCCAAATGGTCACAAATGGTTTCCGAATATAACGTGACAGTGCACTATGGTCCAGGATCGCCATTTTTTGGCCAAATGTACCGTTTGCGACCGTTCATAAACTTTTGAGATTTTGCCCTTTAACTGAAAAAGTACCTTCAGATCTCGCTGATTTCCAGAGCATTCCTGAGTTTTAGTAAAAACTAAAAAATATCACTAAAAATTACCTTAAATGAAGATTCTGATTTTCTCACACATACTAGCCCCCCAAAGTCCAGGTTTGTGGGACATTTTAGTGCCAATTCTGAATAAGTAAGAAATTAACCCTTAAACACATTTTAAGTTTTGACTTATTTCTGGCATTGAAGTTAAATTTTCAACTTTGATGTCTTCAGAGACTTATGGTAGAATTTCATGGCAAATATTTCTGCGGAACATTTTAACCCTCTAACTCTTCAACTTATGGGTCTTTTTTGACACTTTTTAAAAAGGGCCAAAAGATACCCTTTAATTGCAGAGTTAGAGGGTTAAAATGTTCTACAAAAATTCCCTCGTAGTGTTTTACATAAGTTCGCTGAACATATCCTATACCTAAAATCGAAGATTCACATGGTTTCCTATGTCGATTCACAATAAAAATTTTCAAAAGAGGGGAAATTTTAATCCCCCAAAATCATAGGGCCAGACGAAAACTTTTAAAACGGCGATACACTTATATTTTCCTTTGGTCCCTCTGCCAGAATTAGTTGCCATCAGAACCTTTTTTTTTTGTACAGTGTAATTTATTTTCCAACTCATAATAATTTTAAATTTATGGCCGCCATATTGGATCCGCCATGTTGAATTTTTAAAATTTGATTTCAGATTTGTAATCTGCTACCCAAAAACTTTCCCTGGTGGAAATTTGAAGTAAATCAGGCGACATAAGAAATTTAATGAAAAAATTATTTGTCGCCATATTGGATCCGCCATTTTGATTTTCAAAATTTTAATTTCAGATTTTTAATCAACGGATCCTAGACCTATATAATTGATTATATTAAGTCGAATATAATAAAAACTAAAAATTAATGGCCGCCATTTTGAATTTTATATTTTTTATTTCTGATTCGTGATCAGCAATATCTGGGGTTTGGGTATTGCTGATCACGATATCTTTTAGTCTCATATACTCAGTATTCTAGTTTTGGCCAAAATTCGATAATGCTGGCCCACTGTGCAGTGCCTTAAATATGAATAAATTTTTCTTTGTTTTTAGCGATATTAAAATAAATTTTTTTTTTTTTGCCAAAAACTAGTGAATTTTAACAAATTTTATGTTATGCCTAAAATTAAAAGTATTACTGTTAAAAAACAGACCTATCATTTTGGTTGTATATTCAGGGTTAAGTAAATGTTCTGTTCTAAAAAGAAACCTTTAGAATATAAACTTTTAGAATCTGTTAGATATCAACTATTATTTGTCTACAAAATTTGTAATTATTTAGTTAGTTTCGTTATCGTATGTCAAAGAACCTTTGCATTTTCGAAATAGTGTTGCCAACCTTTTAAAATAAACTTAAACTTCTTTACATAGAATATGAATAATTTATAAAAAAAAAATTAAGGTAAGAATATTTATAGTTTACTATAAAATAGTTATATTGTTAAAAGAAGACAATAACATTATTTTTATTTATAAGTTATGTTTTTAAACATAAAATTTTATGTTTATTATCAATTAACTAACTAACGTTAAATGCTTTTAAAAACAATAACTATTTTTAAATGTAGTAAACTTAAAAAATTTTACTATATAACAAAATTTATGAACTATTGTATTCTAAATATAATTTTAGGTATAAATTAAAACTAAATCTAAAACTCAAAGTTTAGTAAATAATAGTTTAATGATCTTTTGGCCATAAAATACCTTTGTAACACTTTAAACTGCAGAGAAGAAAAAAAAAAACAAAGTTTTGTGGTTACAATAAGGTTAATATTTTGTATTAAGTTGTCTAAAATGAACGTGAACATTAAACAAATCATGAAAATTACTTGGTTTTTTGTTATAAAAAGCTGTTTAAATATATATATTTTATAGGAAATTCTTAAAATTTTTTTGTAAATAATTTTGCTTGATTTTTTTTTTTTTTTTTTGGGAACAAAAGTTGTTACTTAATTCTTTTAATACAATAGCTGTGATTACGAGTGTTAAGAATACAATCACATTTTTAAAGATTTTATTTTTTAATTTCGAATTATTTTTTTTTTTTTGGACGCTTAATTAAGTTTTGATTCACTTGCAAAAGGTTAGCAGAGGTCTTACAACATAAACAATTGAAGGTTTCTTTCTAAATTATTTTGTGGGTTTTTTACATTAAAGAAACCGCTTTGAAATTTTGTACTTTAAGTGTGAATTACAATTCAATTGAAAACTTTAGAATAATATATATTAAGATTTTTTTAAATAACTGTTAAGTTCATTTATATAAAAATTAAAAAAAAAGAACGATAAAAGAATATTATACAGATGGATTTCGAACATGATAGTAAGGTTGATTTAACTACAATAAAACAACTTGGTCAAAATTTACAAAGTTTAAGGTAAATTTAAAAAGTAATTAGGTATAATAGCTAAGTTTTTAAGGTATTTTTGTAAAATAATTTTTCTATATTTTATAAACGATTATTAAATTGGAAGTATCTAATCATTATAATCTGTTTGATGTAAGAAAACCCCCAAATAACTTGGCTGAATACACCAAGTTTTTTTTTTTTGTATTTATAACCTCTTTAAGTTCCACAATATTTGAAAATTAATCGTTACAAGTCAATTTACATCATCTAAGTACTTGTTTAGAAAATAAAATCATTTATATCAATTTCATAATAACTATATTTTTATTTCTTTCACAACAACTAAAAGTAAAATATTTTGATTTATGATTTCTCCTCAATAAATCAATCAAAATATGTGTATTTAAATTAAGAAATATATATTATACCATCAACAAAAACGAGTACTAAATAAATTTTCCAAGAATATTAAAAAAAAAAATCACATCATAAGACAACAAATTGCCATACAAAATGACAATATTCAAGTATTAAAAACGTATTGAAAACTTTGCGCGCGCGGCGGTAAACTTCTAACGTTATAAAAATTTAAATAATGCATAAATAATAGAAAACAAATCACATAAAATATAACAAAAAAATAAACAATATAATTGCTATTAATAAAAAAAACATCAAACAATAAAAAATATGGCAACAAAATGCGTCACATATTAATAATAATGACAAATGTTATGATTTTTTTCTTTAAGTAATTTAAAGAAAAAGTAAATTATAAAATTAATATGGCAACACGTTTTGTACACAAAATTATATTTTAATTAAAAATAATATTGAAGATAAAGAAAAAAATGCACCCTGGTGTTTGTTTTAACTGAAAACAGAATTTTTATATACATATAAAAAATAATTGTTTATTAGGAAAATTATTGATTTTGTACGGTTTCATCTTGAGAGTGAAATTAAAAAGTAATGTTAAGAATTATTTATGGTTTTCAGTTATTAAGTGAAAGTTAATAAAATTGTTTTTTTTTTTTTTTTGAAATAACAGTGGAAGTAATGATGTTTGTTTTAAATTTTACAAGGAAATTCTAGAGTATTTAAAAGAAGAAACAACATTAACTTAAATGGGATGGAACGTTTGAGGTGTTTTTCATATCGATTTAAAGTTTGGATATATTGTAGCGAAGATAAAATTATTTGTGCCTTTCTGAAAGAGGAGTCAAAAAAGTCCCTTTAATTGAAGGGAAAGAGGGTTAAAATATTCCGCAAAAATATTTGCCACGAAATTCTACTATAAGTCTCTGAAGACATCAAAGTTGAAACTTTAATTACAATGCCAGAAATAAGTCAAAACTTAAAATGTGTTTAAGGGTTAATCTTGTTTTTATTCAGAATTGGCGCTCAAATATCCAACAAACCTGGATTTTATGGGGAAACCATATGAATCTTCTATTTGATGTATAACATGTGTTCAGAGAACTTATGTAAAAGACTATGAGAAAAATTTTTGGGAATCATTTTAACCCTCTTATTCTTCAATTAAAGAGACTTTTTTGGCCCCTTTTTAAAAAGGGACAAATAGGACCCGTGAGTTGAAGAGTTACAGGGATAAAATGTTCCACAAAAATTTTTCTCATAGTGTTTTACATAAGTTCGCTGAACACATCCTATACCTAAAATGGAAGATTCACATGGTTTCCTCCTAAAATCCAGGTTTGTTTGATATTTGGGCGCCATTTCTGAATAAAAACGGGACTAACCCTTAAACACATTTTAAGTTTTGACTTATTTGTGGCATTGAAGTTAAATTTTCAACTTTAATGTCTTCAGAGATTTATAGTAGAATTTCGTGACAAATATTGTTGCGGAACATTTTAAACCTCTTACTCTTCAGTTAAAGGGACTTTTATGGCCCCTTTTTAGAAAGGCACAAAAAGAACCCATAAATTGAGGACTGAGAGGGTTAAAATGTTGCACAAAAATATTTGTCATGAAATTCTACTATAAGTCTCTGAAGACAATAAAGTCAAAAATTGAATTTCAATGCCAGAAACAAGTGAAAACTTAAAATATGTTTATGGTTTTAATCTCGTACTTATTCAGAATTGGCGCTCAAATGTCCAACAAACCTGGATTTTAGGGGGAAACCATGTGTATCTTCCATTTTAGGTATAGAATGTGTTCAGCGAACTTATGTAAAAAACTACGAGGAAAATTTTTGTGGAACATTTTAACCCTGTAACTCTTCAACTCACGGGTCCTTTTTGTCCCTTTTTAAAAAGGGGCCAAAAAAGTCTCTTTAAGTGAAGAGTTACAGGGTTAAAATGTTCCACAACAATTTTCCTCGTAGTGTTTTACATAAGTTCGGTGAATACAGCCTATACCTAAAATAGAAAATTCACATGGTTTCCTGCCGATTCACAATAAACATTTGAAAAGGGGGGGGGGGGGAACTTTAAACTCCACTAAAATAAAATTCCGATGCGATCTTTCAAAATGCTGACACACGTGTATTTTTTTTTTTGGTCTCCTCTACCAGAATCCATTATCAGAACCTCGTAATTTTGGAAAAAGTTCGAAATTGTTGTACAGTGTAATTTTATGCCATTAGTGTTTGAATATAATGTCGGGCATGTGGACGCCGCGGCTGGCGTATACACGGCGTAATCTGCATATTGCATTTTCAACCACTTTTGAAAGCAATGAGGGCCGTATCTCGGCAATGGTTCACTCACTGTTGTCTTCAAAGAAGTCCAAAGTTTCCAGTCTGTTCGCATAAACCAATGACTTCAAGTGAACCCAGAGAAAATAATCTACAGGCGTTAAATCTCCCCCACAAAAAAAAAAAAAAAACAAAAAAATCAACAAGAGAAGACAAAAAGAAGCAGTGATTTGAATTCCGATGTTGTGAAAATTTGGATA